>SKCR01000095.1:0-101907 GCA_019454045.1 Zanthoxylum bungeanum
ATTCCGTCAGTCTCTCCGAGCCCCCATTAGGCCCTTATATCCATTTTTGGCTAAGGAAACTACCAATATTGCCCATTCTCAGCATTTGAATCTTCCTCAAGGTAAAAATCCACCATCAATATTTTTCCCCTAGTTCTCTGATGAACACTAAAAAGTGTACATTTATTAAAAGGAAAATTAATCATTTTACACTTGTAGTTTCATTAATCCCCTTAATTTACCACATTTGTGAATTAATAAATAAATTTATGTTTTATATATTTTTATTGTGATTTTTATTTATTGTGTAGGTAAAATATTGTTTCGGATACTCAACAGGAAAATGGACATGAAATCTAAATTCCAAGACTCAGAAACCTAAAAGGGCGTGACAGCTAGATTCAAATCGGACTTGGATAATATTCATCGTGTTTAGATTGACGATAAAACGAGCTTATGATGTATTTAACTACATATGTATTTTATATAATATATAAAAGAAAACAAAAAAAATCAAAAAAAAAAAAAAAACAAAAGAATAAAACAAGCAAAAAAAATAAATAAATAAAATTTTGCAATTGCTTTCAAAATTTCGGTGGAAAGCAATCGCAAACTTAGCTTGCAATTTGCACAAAATGTGCTGAGCACCTCTATAAATAGAGGTGTTCAACATCTCATTTTCCTCGGTAAATTTCTACAGGTCTCTCTTGATAATTTGTGAGATGAGTTCGTGTGTCTATTTTTTTCTTTTATTAGTAAAATTATGAGTGTTTTTATTTATATCTTGTTCTGCTAACTTGTATCATACTGGGTAAAAGGTGACACTTTTAATATGGAAATATAGATTAATATTATTTATATTATTGGCGTATTTAGTACCTTGACATGACTAATTATCGACATGACGAATTACACGTGTTGGCATAATTAATACCTAATAATTATGAAATGAATTGATTTCGGAAATAATTATAATTTATATTTTATAAAAAGTAAAAATTATTTATATTCAAAATACCAGAGTGGATCTCCTAACCATAATATTTTATTTTAGTGTTTTTATTTTATTAGTTGAGTTATTATTTTATCCTATTAAATTTATTCCATGTGGATCGACCCCGGACTTACCGAGTTATTTTATTACTTCGACACTCTTATACTTGGGAGTACAGAATCGCTTTGTGAGTGTGTCAAGTTTTTGGCGCCGTTTTCGGGAAATAAAATTGAATAGATTATGTTTTCTTTGTTTTTTTTTTAAAAAAAATCTTTTATATTTTTTTGTTGTTTTGTAAAAAGAAAACACACACACATATCTCAATTTGGTTGGGGGAGGAGATTGTTGATTAGAATGCTTTTATTTTTATTTTTATTTTTTTAAAAAATTATTTTATTTTGTGTGTAAGAAAAATTAAAATTAAAATTAAAATTAAAAAATTATTTTTGTTTTTATGTTACTTCCTAAGATGTTATTTTTGTTCATTTCCTTTTAAATTATTCAAATTTGTGAATTCTCCATAAAATTATTTAAATTTGATTTCCATATGCTCATTTGACAAGTATTATCAACATACATGGTAACATATGATCATGGGATGTAAGTGAAAATTTTATAATATTTAGTTCTCTAGTTTGTTGGAGGCAGCACCTAAAAACAATGGAGTTTGTGTTTTTATTAAAAAAAAAACTAACCAAGCTTGTACTCAGTAACCAGACATCTTGCCTCAATAAGCAGTGATTGTTTGCGTAAAACGGTAGAGCTTGAGTTAAAAAAAGAAAAAATAATGTGAATAAGTTCGATTTCGCAGCCTCTCTAACTTGAGCAATTAAGTCTGTAGGGGTATTTTAACACTTAGTGCCCTAAGACCAACTAGTCTGGGAGTCACTGGCCCAAAGCTCGTTAAATGGGTTAAGGAGAAAGCTTAAGGAAATCAGACACTTCTTCGTTTTAACATCTGAAATCCGAGCAATTAAGTTCGCATGGGTGTCTTAACATCTAGTGTCCTAAAACAAATTGGTTTGGGAGTGCCCAAAACTTATTACAAGGGTTAAAGATATATTATTATTAAAAAAAACTATTTTGTATATAAATAAACGGTCACTGCCAAAAGGTGTGAATTCTGATATAATTTTAGGACAAAAATATTATTTTATTTTTCAACAAGACCTATGAATATTGTGAGCACAATGAATTTATTGATATTTTGTTTATTTCACAAAGATTATGGATTAATTATAAACAATATGGTATCGCCTATATGACTGGTTTTATATATTTGGTATAATTAAGTATCTAACTAAACTTGTTATAGATAAATATTATCACCGCATTTATGACTAAATTTATATGTTTTGGCATATTTAGTACCTTGGCATGACTAATTTTCGACATGACTAATTACATGTGTTGTCATAATTAATACCTGATAATTATGAAATAAATTGATTTGGGAAATAATTATAATTTATATTTTATAAAAAGTAAAAATTATTTATATTCGAAAAATCAAGATTGGATCCCCTAACCATAGTATTTTTTTTTATTAGTTGAATTATTATTTTATCCTTTTAAATTTATTTTATGTGGATCGACCTCGGACTTACCGGGTTATTTTATTACTTCGACACTCTTATACTTGACAGTAAAGAACCGTTTTGTGAGTGTGTCATTCTCGGTATCAACGAGTTGGTGAATTGATGCCAAAACTTTAATAAAAGATGGTGGTACTCGGAGGTGAGACCGACCCAGTGTGTTCGGGTTGTGGTCTCTATATCTCCACCATTATCGGGTTTTGGTATCTCGGCTCATGTTGCTCTATGTGTTGCCAAAGATTCCATTTTTGAAGATTTTTTTTTCCTCTACCACCTTTTAGAAGATACCCCTAGGGTTATGAAAGGTCCATAGAGATAAAAAAAAATGGACTGACATCTTCCTTAAATGCCCATCAAATCCATCAAGTGTCATTTTTGTTTCATCTCCTCATCGTGCCATGTGGCGTGCATCCAACATCTGCACGTTAAAATCTGAACATCTAGGATCAATCGAGCGCGTAACATTCATCTAAGCCTTTGATTTCAATTCAATGATTGTGATTGAATCGACACGTGCCTATAAGGGTTTTTATGGGGTATTACCAGGTAACGCAGTGGAACGCGAAAAATCAAAATTTTTCAATTTTAATAATTTTTCTTGGGTAATTAAAATAAACTAATTTATTCTAGTTACTCAATACTCAAAAATCAATTTTTACCTAAAATCTAGAATTTTCCTTTAATTGTCGTGAGACCCCAACGATTTGTATTTTGATCATTTTAGTCCTAATTTTTCAAATACAAATTTAAGTGATTTCAAATCACTACCAAAATGATTTATACATATTATATACATCAAAATAAAACTCACAACAAAAATCCCACAATTTTTCAAATTGCCAAGAAGCCCTCAAATTTTCAACTTTGTGCACTTTGGTCCAATTTTGTCAAAACAAGCTTAGATGATTTCCAATAATTTCCCAAATGATTTGTATATCTTATATACATCAAAATAAAACACATATATGAAAAGTCTCAATTTGGTTTAGGTTAAAACCTTAATTTTTCCAATTAATCAAATTAACCAAAATTAACCAAATCCAACACTTTAATCTAATCTCTACAATACCAAACAAGTCTCACCACTTTGAAACAACTCAAGAACAATTCTAGGTCATCAATGAGTGACCTAAAAACTCTAGAATGACAACAAGATCATCAAATGATCAAAAGAAAGCTTATAAAATATTTACAAGCTTACTTTGATAAACATACATGCAGACATCTTTCATGCAAGTTTCCAAACATCCCAACACAAACAAAAGAGAGTAGAAAAATATGTGAACAACATATGATGTAGCCAAGAACAAAAGAAATATTTTTCCTTCTAAACCAAAGTTGAAATTATTACTAATTTCCAAGCTTTCTTGAAAAATCTTCTTTGTTCTTCTCTTTTTCTCTCAACTCATTTTGTTTATATTTTTGGAAGCTTAACACTTGTGTAAAGAAAATGAAAATAAATTTAACCCTTAAATACTTAGGGTTGGCCGAAACATGTAAAGAAAAAAGCAAAAGATATTTTCAATTTTTTTAATAAAAATAAAAAAGTCAAATCCAATTTGATAACCTTTGTTTTAAATGCAAAAGTCAAACATTAACACTTTAATCATTTCCAAAAATAAATATCAACTTAGATAGTTTATATTTTAATTACTTTAATTATTTAACAATTAAATAATTACTTAAATATAAATATCTTAAATATCTATTATATTTACTCTAAATAATCTAAATACATATATTAATGATATATGTCAAATATCATAATTTGATAATTAATTAATGTGTATTTAATAAAATCATATATTAAATACAAATACACATTAATTAGGAAATGATCGAAAGTCTCCCTAAGCATATATCTTTCGTTTAACCGTTAAACGATTTATAAATAATCAATATTATTCATAAAATTTTCCCTAGTGCTCTGCGAGTATATTTCATTAGTGAGACTCTCTAGGTTCAGACATATCTGTCATGAAATCCAATTTCGTGTTCATAATCTACCCACCCGTAAATTATGACGTCCACAGATAAACTGACTGAACCATACAGGTCGAAGTCATTGTATACATATAATCCCTCCGATACAGGTATCCGATTTATTCCATAGATATAAATATAAACATCAAATCTCTATAGATATAATCACGTCAAAGTTTCTATTATCAATCTCTTAATAACACTTAAAACTCATTTCTACAGTGTACGGGGCCCATGGATTTAACAGATTGCTAATTTCATATTGAATACCTATGCTTTGTACACAGAGCTGACGAATTCTATCTTTGCACACATAGGATATCCTGAGGATCAATCCGCACCCAATGAACAGGCGGAGGTCTGACCTAAAAAGGTCGGTGACGTGATTACCATCAAAGTGTGGAGGATATCTCATATATCCACAGTGGTATCTCAAGTCAAAGAATCACTAAGCTACTCAACCCGAGAAGATTCTTATTGGCGTTGGTGTAGCATCCATTAAGAATCTTTGGTGAGTTGTTCAGTGTTTATCCGATATAAACACCTACATGTCTATACGAGTCTCCGAGACTCATTGTTCATTGAGAATCTACCATTGAAATCCAAGTTTCCAATATACGACATGTACCAGTCTCAGCAGGTACATAATAAAAGGCCAATTACGTCTTTACCATATATAAAGAGATATTATATTATAGAAACTGCTTATTTTATCCATAATAAAAGGTTACATAAGTATTTAAAAGGAAATATAAAAGAAATTTACGCTCTGAGCACCAATCCCAACAGTGACAACCTTTTCTATTTATATCCAACGTTCCAGATCAGCTTGAGCAGCTTATTTAAAGACCATTTCTCTTAATTCCTTAACTTTACAACTTCATATTCTTCTCAAGCGGCTCTTGAATTCCCTGCAACCTCTATAACTTTCAAGCTTCTCCAAGAACTTCAATCATTCTCTCTTCATCACCAACCACTAATACTACAAATAAGTAATTTTCTGATCTCTCTATTTACTTTGTTCTCGATGAGGATATTTAATACTCAGGTTGATATGCGATGAAGATGATGAACTCTTAAAAAACTGATCCCATCAACTACTACTACTACACTCGTGCCGTATGAGATGCTGTCTGCAAGGGATCTCAAATCCCTTGCTGCAACTACACTTTAGTAAGGTGATATAGAAGCTCCGACCTTATGTTAATAAACATAATAAAGTCTCGGTGGGACATGTCTGACTTCGAGCCATGATAATCACTTAGTTACAAGGTAATTCCAACTCATTGAGCCAATCGAACAAGTCCATGGGGAGAAACTCTGACCCCATGCCGACACTATAGGGCCTCATTGGAACGATTCCAACCCTACGCTAATAATAAATCTGGTCATAAGGGAATGATCCCTCATTGTGTCATTAAAATAGGGTTATTAGAGAGAAACTCTGACCCCATGCCGACACAGTAGAGCCTCGGTAGAACGAATTCGACCCCGAGCTAATAATAAATCTGGTCATAATGGAATAATCTCTCATTGTGCCATTAAAATAATGTCATGAGGGAGAAACTTCGACCCCATACCGACACAATAGGGCCTCGGTGAAACAAATCTGACCACGAGCCAATAATAAAGCTGGCTACAAGGGAATGATCCCTCCTTGTACCATTCAAACAGGGCTATGAGGGAGAAACTTCGACCTCATATCGACACAATAAGGTATCGGTGGAATGAATCCGACACCGAACCAAAAATAAATCTAGCCACTAAAGAATGATCTCTTCTTATGCCATTCAAATATGGCATTGGAAGAGAAAATCTGACCTCATACCGACACAATAGGGCCTCGATGGAACGAATCAAAACCCGAGTCAATAATAAATATGGCCACAAAGGAATGATATCTCCTTATGCTAGTCAAACAATGCCATGGGGGAGAAACTAGAGCTTATACCAATAAGCATAATAAGGTCTTAGTGGGACATACCCGACCCCAAGCCATGATAATCACTTAGTCACTATGGAATGCCCTCTTCTTGGGCCAATCAAACAAGTCCATAAGGGAGAAACTATGACCCCAATTGTTGGGTTCTCTAAGAATAACCTAGGATCAATTAAGCATTAAATCATGTGAATACACAAAGAAGTAGCGGAAATACTTACTTTGAATGGATTGGATGTTGGCGGAGAGTTCAAAACTTTTGCTCCTTATGTTGTTGCTCCAAGCTACTCCTTTGATGTATGTTGAGCTTCCAAGCTTGTCCTTGAATTCCAAACTCATGGATTAGTGTCCCTAACACCTTTGTATGACTAAATGTGTGCTAGCACTTGGAAACAAAATGCAACAAATGGCTTCCAAATTCCCATTGTAACTCTCGGCCAATGAGAGTTTTTTTGAGAGAGAGAGTGGCGTTTTTGGAGAGATAAAGGAGAGTGAAAAATGTTGACTTGTATTTGATTTCTAAAATCAAAAATATGATATACCAAATATTTGGTATTAAGTCATTCACCTTTCAAATTGTGTGTTTTACAAGTTATCAACCACCCACCAAATCCCATCAACTAAAAGTTGATTAAAGTGACTAGGTGATGTGACTTGTGGGCCCCACTTAATTCAAAATCCGAGTGGGTCCGCAAACACATTCCGGGCTCGGGTCGTTAATTCCGAATTAATGAATTTTCCATTGCGACGTAATTAAATCAAATTTAATTAAATAAGTATGCCTAGCAAAATACTATTCACGTCGCTCGCGAATTAGTTCTAAATTAATTCTTTCGCCCGAATTAAAATCTAATTTTAATTCCGTTAATCGTTCTCTCTCTTCTAGTTGAATTTTATCCTAGATAAAATTCTCGCCGTAATTAATCCTAGATTAATTTTCTCTCTCCTCTAATTAATCCCAGATTAATAATGTTCGAGTGATACGTCATCGGTGAATCTTCGGGATGCGACCCATGAGATCCCTGGATATGTTGGCAGTTTTAATCTGGTCATCGGAATATCCGAATACGTGCGTACCTAGTACCACGTTCTTACCGATTTACAAGACATGGTTGGCTTCTAGCAAAGCACCGTGCCTCCCCAATTCTCCAGAAATATTCTTTTAAGGAATATGTAATCTGTGAGGCGTAGTCTTTTATGGTTGTCACATGTTAGGCCTGGGGCTGGTGGAATTGTGTCTGCCCCGTACGAAGAATATATCGGATCTCTGGTAACTAGTCTCTATAATCGGATAAACATGACCTAGCCATATTATCCCGATGACTGCAGTACTTAAGAGTACTAGTTTCGTATCCTACGTGATCATCATCTCCATATGACTGAAGTGATACTTCCATCTTGACATCACACCCAATACACTACGATTCTCAGTATACCCAGAAGAGGCGTACACAGAACCTGTTAAAGCCCCAGATGACCAAAACCAAAGTATACTGATTGTCGCAAGTATTAGCGATGCAAGTCTCAGGTTAAGACCAAATACACCTACCCTGATTCAGATTCCCATAGACACATAGTCATACTACCAATGGGATTCTGAGGGGTCTATCCAGAGCGAAGCTGTTTCCGTACCATCGGTAACACAACCTCCTATTACACTTGCATGAGTATCCAATACCCAAATATATGAGAACAATGTTGTTACGCTTCCATACACGCACAAGTATAATACTAGTTTATTCCGCATTATCGATATCCAGTCTCGATAATACTACGACTAGAGATATTTTAATGATTAAACCTTAGTGGATTAATATTGTCTCATATCTTATTAATCCAAAAATCATATGGACTTTTATCATTTATATATCTTGGTAATCTAATTCCAAATGATAAAAGAGCAATTTCTTTGTCACATAGTTAATTTGTACAACAACACCATGTTCTGTACAAATAGTGATGCTATGGGTCATAATTGTCCAACAATCTCCCACTTGGCCTATAGCCAATCACTCAAGTGTCCTACACTTGAACTATGTACGGGTCGCTCAAACTTCTGCTGAGAAACAGCTTTCGTCAGTGGATTTAAAAGGTTATCATCTGATGCGATTTATTCGATCATCACATCACCACGATGTATGATCCGACGAATCAGATGAAACAGTTAAGTACATACTTGGATCGTGATGAGACCATGAATTCTTTAGCCTGTGTTGTCGCCTAGCTCAGCTGCTAACAGAACTATTCCTAATCTAATAGGAATTTTACAGATCCAAAATTGCTTCTTTTGCTGCCTCAGCTACAGCAATATTCCTCTTTTGTTGTTTATTCGGCAATAATATCTTGCTTGGAAGATTTCCAGTTCACTGTTCCGTTATTCAAACATATAGTACCCTTATTACGACTTATAGTCATTTTTGTCGGATTGGAAACTTACAACGGTGATCACAGTCACTTCAAGTTCTCCTTCTCCATAGCTTAAGAAAGCATCCTTAGTTCATTTAAGATACTTAAGGATGTTCTTAACATAAATCCAGTGACTATCATTGGATTGGCCTGAGTGTGACTCCATATGCTCAAAGCATATGAGACACCATGTCGCGTACATATATTTCAATGTACGAGTTCTCGGAGAGTGCTAACAACTTTTAGATCTATCCCAGTAAATCCTTATTCCTAGAATAAATGTTGTCTCTCCCAAGTAGTCTACGGAGAATTTTTATGAAAGCCAAGCTTTCCCCGATTGTATCATGGAAATGTCATTTCCAAGAAATGACGTGTCATCATTATATGGACATCATTGTCAGTGCGCTCCCACTAACCTTCTTATATACACAAGAATTATCTTCGTTTTGAATTAAATCATATACCATTATGATCTTATCAAAACGTTAGTTCTAAGAACGTAATGCTTGCTTCAATCCATAAATGGATTGATTTAACTTGCAAACTAGTTTGCATGTTTTGGTAGACAAAACCGTCAGGATGTTGTTAACATCCTCCAAAAGGTTTTCGTTTAGGAAAGCGGTTTCGACGTTCAACTGCCATATTTCATAAATGAAATATGCAACATTAGCAAGCATTATCCAAATGGATTTAATCATGGTAACAAGTGAAAAAGTTTCGTCTTAGTCGACACTATGTCGTTGACGATACCCTTTCTGTACAAGCCTAGCTATATACATTTATATGTTGTCATCCATGTATGTCTTCCTTGAAGACTCATTTAGTACTAACAGGCACAAAACCTTCAAGTACATCAACCAGTGTCCAAACTTGGTTGTATACATGGAATCCATTTCGGACTTCATGGCATTTTGCCAAATAAAGAGTCGATACCTTGTATCACTTCCTCATACGTAGCTGGTTCGTGTTCCTCAATAAGATTGACATCTTTACGAGGTGAGATCAGAAACCCATACCTCTTAGGTTGTTTTCTGACTCTCTCCGACTTACGCGGTTCTTGTGTATTCGAAGATTATGGTACAGTTTCATCCCTGATGAACTGTTTGTGTTCCATGAGGACTCGGTGCCTGGAACAGTATTACTCTGATTTTCATCGAGTTTTACTTTCCTCCCTTACCACTGCATTTAGGATTCTCTTAGGAAAACCGTATGGAGAGCAACAATTACATTGTTCTCTAGTGAGTTGTATAAGTACTATACTTTGGTTTCCCTAGGATAACCTACAATTAGGCACTTATTCAATTTGGGTTCTAGTTTGGTATCATCCAAACATATGCCCAGCATTCCCAAATCTTAGGAATGAGAAACCTATTTCTTTCCTGTTCATATCTAATATGAAGTCTGTCCAACAGATTTTCATGGAACCTTATTCAAAATAAGTATTGCACTGTTTAATGGTATCCCTAGAAGGAAAATGGTAGCTCAGAGCGACTCATCATTAACCTTACCATGTCCAACAAAGTTCGGTTTCTCTATTCGGACACACCATCAAATTAAGGTGTCCCGGTAGGAGTCCACTGTAAAAATACTATACTCTTTCAGTAATCGAGAAACTTATTGCTTAAGTATTTTCCACCACGGTCTAACGTGACAGTTTAATACTTTAGCCGGTCTGTATGTCTACTTCGTGTCGAAACTCTTTGAATTTATCAAAAGTTTTCGATTTATGTTTCACAAGAAACACATAACCATAACGTAATGCCACATCGGTAAAGGTTACGAAGTATTCATATCCACATCTAGCCTAGCTAGACATGGGCCCACTTACGTCACTATGAACGAGGGCTAACAGATCGGTGGCACTTGCACTTTTATCAAGTAAAAGGTGTTTTAGGCATTTTGCCTAATAAACTAGATTCGTAGACATCATTTGAATTAGAATCAAATCCGTCCTAGTACCTACTCTTCGAAAGTGTGGATATACGAGTCTTGTTAGTGTGTCCCAGATAAAATTTCCACAAATAAGTCTCATCTGATTAATATGTTTGAGCTATTTGTTTGTCATGTTATATGTTTGAGATTTATTTATATTCTAAATATAAATACTGTTATTCACATCTAATGTGTTTATCTCAATATCATCTTATAAAATAAAACACTTAGTGTTCTAGAATATAAAGTATACCCGCAACGGGTAATACTAGATATAGAGATAATGTTTCTAGTCAAACTAGATATATTATAACAGTTTCCTAATTTAAGTACATGCCCCAAGGGCAGTTCCAAAACTTAGGTTTCTACGATTAAAACAGCGACTCTCGTCCCGTTTACGACTCGCAGGTAGATCTCACCTGAAGTCAGTCTCCTGCTAATCAGCAGATTCTGCACATTAGTATATATTTATGTACCACATCTAGTATCAAAAATCCAATTTGAAACTAATAGTGAACATGTTTATGACAAACATACTTGAAGCCGGAGCCTTGCCCCACCTTCACTTCCTTCATGTCTGCCTTGTCCATACGGTAGTCACGCTTCCAGTGACTCCGTTTGCCACAGTTTAGGCAGACATCTTGGGATATGTCATTTGTCTTCCTAGAAGACTGTGACGATTTGGCCTTTGCCCCATTTTTCATATCCCTAGAAGCCTTCGGCCAAGCCTTGACATTCTGGGATGTTGAAGTAAGATGCGCATTGCGCTTCTTGCCCTTTTGCAAGCTCTGGATCTGTCTCATTGAGTATAAGCATTAACTCTCTAAGAGTTTTCTTTTGCAATTAGTACTTCTAAGATCTAAGAATAGATCTATGAAGATCCTTCAATTTCAATATCATACTATAAGGATCTAATCCTTAGTTCTGACGAAGAAATTAAGGAGTCTTAGCGGCAAGCATAACAGATTGAGCACTAAAGTTATCATCACGATGAGTCTTCCAAAGCTCATGCTCCACTATTCACTCAACTCCGGGCTTAGGCCCGAGAGGTTTCTCTATCAAATAGAATAACTTCTCAGTTCCCATGACTATCTTGAGGTTCTATTCCCAATCTGAAAATTAAAGCCGTTTAAAGACATTTTCACCCATGATTATGTTCTAAAAGCTAATCTTTCAGTTATCTTGATTCCAATAGTCCAACTATCGAATCAACCATTTCGGGTACAATCGAATTATAATGATTACTATAGTCTACTATATAATCAACTACAATTGATCGGTTAATTCAAATATATTGATTACTATAATCCAATTATAGAATCAACTATAAATGAAGTAGTTTGAATACAGTCCAACTGTTAAATTAAAACAATAATTAAATATTAGTCCAACTAATATATTTTTTAATAAATAATGACGAAAATGAAATGAGAGCGTTTTGGCAAGTATCTAAACGAAATTACAAATTTAATACTTGCCTCCCACTATTTTTCGGCGAGCCTCTAACCTCTCTGTTGAGTACTCGGGAAACCTAGTTTCCTAGTGGGCTAGGATCCCGTTAAATAACACACAATCTTGACTTTGGCCAACAAATTGTATGAAACTTAACTAGGTAGATCTCTAAGATCAATTGGATCTCATCCAATTCCTAGATCCAGTAGGTGGACATCCAAGTCCGAAACATATATCCAATATATGCCAATATATCCAATATATTCCCTAACATTTTCCTCTGAATCAACTTAGTCTTGACTTTGGCACAACAAGCTTAATGATTCCAGTTAAGCGGGACCCATTGACTTTGGAAAGCTTCGTAATCGATGTCGATGGACAAGAAGTGATCTTGACTTTGGCCAACAAATCACAACTTGGACAAGACATGCGATATGGAACAAAGCCTTCATGATTCAAACACATCCGCGATGGACAAAGGTCTTGACTTTGGCCAACAAACCAGTGCCGATCTTGGATCTTGAGAGAGAATCACTCAATGGAAGGAAACGCTTAATATTTGTTGAGGGTTTTTCGCGTAATTGGCAACCAATTAATTATCTTTGATTAGGTCTCATCATACACTATTAAGCATGCATTCTAAAAACATAATAAGGCGTGGTAAATAAATTAATAATGATATGCGGATTGATATCACACAATTGTTCCTAGAACAAATCACTCTCTATCCTCTCCCCGCTAGCACTATTCTTACTTCTACCCAATTACATAATACTTCTAAAGAAACCTCTTTTACATTGAGGGGAATAGGTGAGAAGAGAATTACAAAGAATCAAGAGATAAAGGCTGGACACGCAGGTCCAATTTAATAAATTCTAAATTTATTACAACAATTTCCAAAATTGCCCTCATCCATCTAATATCCATCCGATATACATTATTCATACATCACATCCATGTATTCACACAAAGCATGTTATCAATCAATCTAATCCAATTAATTAATCTTTAATTAATTACCATCCAATGTTCAAACAACGATTTGATTTGCGCGAGTCCAACTCATTTAAGAATAAATACCTAAAGTACAAATTCTTGAATTATATCGAACTACAATTTAAATCTAATTTAAATTTGTATTCAATACTAATTCTTTATTTAATTCCAAATTAAATAATTACACTTTTTAATGTGCCTTTGCGACTTAAATTCTAAATCTAATCTTAATGGGTCTCAAAGCCCAATTAACATCCAATGTCAATTTAATTAAAGTCCAATGGGCTTTTAATTAATTCATAAGGCATGGACTTTGGCAACCAATCCCATTAAGGAATCACCCTTTGCGTAAAATTAATTTTGGCCCATTAGGCCCAATTAAATTTTTAAAGGCCCAATAATCATATTTGGATTTTATGGAAATGGTTTTAGGCCCAATTGGATCCAACCAATTATCCTAAACCATACTTGGCCCAACCAAGCCCATTAAGCTCAAATACAATATTTTTAGCCCAATTCCAAATTAAGCCCAATTAATTAAATTCTAATATTTCAAATTTCACAATTTAATTAATTAAGTGTAATAGCCATAATTAATTAGTTAAATTAATATTTCCAAAACACCAATTACACTAATTAATCAAGCTTTTAATTAATCAATTTATGTCTAACACAAATTGAAGCAAAATCAATCCAACATACTCTCAATAGCTCACGGCAATTCAAGGAATTTTTATATCCGATTTTGATTTCAATCCAATTAAATCACAAACCAATATATCCAAACATTTTAAACACATCCAATGGCTTAAAATCAAAAATCACCGAGAGCTTAGGATTCCTATTACATTCGGCCAAGCAACATGAATTGGGGAAAATTAATCCAATAAATTTTTCATCAAATTGATCATGTATAACTCTAAGTTAACATTATCTAAGCATACTCAAACAAACAATTTGATCAAATCATGCTCAAATCAAAAATACTCAAATTCAAGATTAAGAACCTAAAATATTTCATGCTTAATTTAGGCTCTGATACCATTGTTGGGTTCTCTAAGAACAACCTAGGATCAATTAAGCATTAAATCATGTGAATACACAAAGAAGTAGCGGAATACTTACTTTGAACGGATTGGATGTTGGCGAAGAGTTCAAAACTTTTGCTCCTTGTGTTGTTACTCCAAGCTACTCATTTGATGTATGTTGAGCTTCCAAGCTTGTCCTTGAATTCCAAACTCATGGATTAGTGTCCCTAACACCTTTGTATGACTAAATGTGTGCTAGCACTTGGAAACAAAATGCAACAAATGGCTTCCAAATTCCCCTTGTAACTCTCGGCCAATGAGAGTTTTTGAGAGAGAGAGAGTGGCGTTTTTTTAGAGATAAATGAGAGTGAAAAATGTTGACTTGTATTTGATTTCTAAAATCAAAAATATGATATACCAAATATTTGGTATTAAGTCATTCACCTTTCAAATTGTGTGTTTTACAAGTTATCAACCACCCACCAAATCCCATCAACTAAAAGTTGATTAAAGTGACTAGGTGATGTGACTTGTGGGCCCCACTTAATTCAAAATTCGAGTGGGTCCGCAAACATATTCCGGGCTCGGGTTCGTTAATTCCGAATTAATGAATTTTCCATTGCGACGTAATTAAATCAAATTTAATTAAATAATTATGCCTATCAAAATTACTATTCACGTCGCTCGCGAATTAGTTCTAAATTATTTAGTTCTAAATGAATTAGTTCTAAATCTAATTTTAATTCCGTTATGAAATCTAATTTCATTTAATATATCGAATATATTATTTTATCGATTAATTCCAAATTAATCGTTCTCTCTCTTCTAGTTGAATTTTATCCTAGATAAAATTCTCGCCGTAATTAATCCTAGATTAATTTTCTCTCTCCTCTAATTAATCCCAGATTAATAATGTTCGAGGCATACGTCATCGATGAATCTTCGGGAAGCGACCCATGAGATCCCTGGATATGTTGGCAGTAAATCCGGTCATCGGAATATCCGAATACGTGCGTACCTAGTACCACATTTTTATTGATTTACAAGACATGGTTGGCTTCTAGCAAAGCACCGTGCCTCCTCAATTCTCCAGAAATATTCTTTTAAGGAATATGTAATCTGTGTCAGGCGTAGTCTTTTATGGTTGTCACATGCTAGGCCTGGGGCTGGAATTGTGTCTGCCACGTACGAAGCATATATCGGATCTCTGGTAACTAGTCTCTATAATCAGATAAACATGACCTAGTCATATTATCCCGATGACTGCAGTACTTAAGATTACTAGTTTCGTATCCTACGTGATCATCATCTCCATATGACTGAAGTGATACTTCCATCTTGACATCACACCCAATACACTACGATTCTCAGTATACCCAGAAGAGGCGTACACAGAACCTGTTAAAGCCCCGGACGACCAAAACCAAAGTATACTGATTGTCGCAAGTATTAGCGATGCAAGTCTCAGGTTAAGACCAAATACACCTACCCTGATTCGGATTCCCATCGACACATAGTTATACTACCAATGGGATTACGAGGGGTCTATCCAGAGCGAAGCTGTTTCCGTACCATCGGTAAACTTAACCTCCTATTACACTTGCATGAGTATCTAATACCCAAATATATGAGAACTATGATGTTACGCTTCCATAACACACACAAGTGTAATACTAGTCTATTCCGCATTATCGATGTCCAGTCTCGATAATACTACGACTATGGATATTTTAATGTTTAAACCTTAATGGATTAATATTGTCTCATATCTTATTAATCCGGAACTAATCATATGGACTTTTATCATTATATATCTTGGTAATCTAATTCCAAATGATAAAAGAGCAATTTCCTTTGTCACATAGTTAATTTGTACAACAACACCATGTTCTGTACAAATAGTGATGATATGGGTCATAATTGTCCAACACCAATGCCGACACAATATGGTCTCGATGGAACGAATCCGACCCCGAGCCAATAATAAATCTGGCCACAAGGGAATGATCCATCATCGTGTCATTCAAATATAGCCATTGAGAGAAATTTTGACCTCATTCCAATAAAAATAGAAGGCCTTGGTAGGATATACCCGACCTTGAGCCGTCACAATTATTTGGCCACAAAGGAATGTTCCCTCATGTCATTCAATAGCATGGCCTCGGTAGAACGAATGTAGCCCCAAACCATTATAACCACTTGGCTACTAGGGAATGTTCCCTCTTTGTGTCATTCAATAACATGGCTTCGGTGAAATGAATGCAGCCCCGAGCCATTATAACTACTTGGCCACAATGAAATGTTCTCTCATTATGTCATTCAATAACATGGCCTCGGAGGAACGAATGCAGCCCCGAGCCATTATAACCATAATCTAAAAAAACATCGAGGGAAGATTTTCAACCTCAAGTCATCCTCACGAACACTGGAAGTGGCGTCTCATACCAAGTCGTGCAAAAATAAAATAAAATACGGCAAGTGTAACGAGGTGACGTATCACACACTCTATACCGACCCACAAATATTAAGGCAACTGAGGCAGCGTTCTACTCCAAGTTTCGTAAAACAAAAAATTTAAACCTCACTGTCCAAACGTCTCGGGCTACCCGAGCTATGGATTATGGGGCGGTTAACGCCATATGGGAATTTCCCCTCATGCTAGGTAGGTCACGAGTCTGCAAATACCATGAAACCCTTCTAGCAGTCCTTGTGCTATGCTTCAACGGGTCCGAAAAAGGGACGACCAGCGGTAAAAGGGAATTATCCTCCTCATACTAGGGAAAATATGAGGCTACAAATGCCATGGAGGCCCGTGGGCATTGCCCGTACTATTCACCTCCAACTCTCTTTATGGCGGCAAACACCATGGGGAAATATCTCTCACCATGCTTGTTGGAGTTGGTGTTTGGAGCGCCAATCCGAATAATGTATTGTATATTTTATTATTTATTAATAAAATAACTACAATTTCATTTCAAACCTTATTAATGGTAATGTCATTATGCATATCAGATTGATGTATAAATATGCTAAAAATGACATCGACATTAGAATAATCATGTAGTAATACTTGACACCAGGTGGTCCGATATTATGATAGTATTACTATTATAAACTATTCTTAAAGTAAATATTCCTAGTCATTGGTTTTTTGATACGGTCAAATTCCTATAACCTAAAAGACTAGCACATGTCGTATATTAGAATTGGAATTCCAATGGTTTAATCCGATGTACCATGAGCTTTGGAAGCTCGTATAGACGCGTGGGTGTTCGTTGGTGCGTATACTGAATGACTCACAGGTAGAGGTGTTGACGGGGTCGGGTCGGGTCAGGTTTTTTTGAAATGTTAGAGATCCGATCGGGTTGGGTCAAGTGGGTCGCGAAACCCAAACCCGAAATTTGATAAGTGAAACCTGATCGGGTCGGGTCGTCCAAAAAATATTTTTTTAATGAATTA
Organism: Zanthoxylum bungeanum; assembly: GCA_019454045.1. Taxonomy (NCBI): domain Eukaryota; kingdom Viridiplantae; phylum Streptophyta; class Magnoliopsida; order Sapindales; family Rutaceae; genus Zanthoxylum; species Zanthoxylum bungeanum. The sequence continues at coordinate 17,764 of SKCR01000095.1, forward strand.
ATTATTTTGAAATATAAATATTAGTTGTTTTATGTCCCGAAAATTATCATATATATAAAATTTCAATGCAACATTGATTATTTACTTTAACCCAATTGGATTAATCCAAAATTTACACAAGAGTTTTGTCGTAATTTCATAAATATTTCTACCATTTGAGGATATTTTGGTAATTACAAATATGTAATTATAGGTGTATTTGGCTTGATTTAATTGGATTAAATCAAAGTGGTAGACATGTAACTAATCCATTAATTAAATTTTTTCTTGATTTAATTAGATTAAATAAAATTGGTAGACAAAGGTGATTAGTCACACATAATTATACATATTTGAACAAATTAGATTAAGCCCACATAAGTTTTTCTATAAATAGCAAGCTTGAGCAAAGGTTTTAATCAAGCATGAGAAAGCTAAATACAAGCAAGAATCAGAGAAATTATCATAAGTTAGAGAAGTGTTTAAAGAAGCTTTGTGAGATATTTACAACATTTCAATTAGGAGAAATCAAGATTGGATATTGGAATGAAGCTTGCTAGCATTGGAATCAATATTGGATCTTGGAGTCAAGCTTGCTAACTTTGGATTTTCTATACAATATTTAAACCAAGAGAAGTAGATTGGATCATTAAATCAACTTTGCTAGGTAAGTTTGATCTTCTCCAAAAGTTATGTTTTTCATTAATGAGTTTTCATTAGTGAGACATATAGTGATGAATTATGTATTAGATACATAATAACATAGCTTGATGTTGAAATTAGGCTAATTAATTGTGTTAGGATGCTTTGGAAGTATAAACACAATATGCTTGTAATTAGGTCAAAATATTTATGTTAGACATGGACATAAAATTAGAGTTTGGAAGTCTAGATAATAGCTTGGAGGTAAGGCTACTATTCTATAATCACTTGAGCACATTTTGGTGACCTAGAATTGTTCATAATTCATTTCACTGTGGGGTTATATTTTGGTTTGTAATTTGATTTAAAGAAAAAAAACACACATATATATATATATATATATATATATATATATATATATATATATATATTTAGAATATATAAATGTTTGTTATATAACATTTGTTGTGGTTGGTTTTGAAATTAAAATTATGTTAGGTGACTTTAAATGTGTTTAAAATAAAATTAATATATATATATATATATTGAACAAGGCTACTGGTTTACTGCTTCAGCGTAGCATGTTTAGCCCCGGGTAATGTGCGTTTTTCCGATTTTGTCCCGTTTTGGTTTTTCCGAACCCCGATTTTTCCCTAAACACTCGTAATGGAATATGGTATTCCATTAAAATATTTTAAAAATACACCCATGCTAGATATCCACGGGTTAGACCCACTTCCGCTGCATGGGACACCGATCCGACCCTAGGGTTCCACATCCGCCCCAACAGAATGGTATCAGAGTAGGTCTTAACCACACAACACGTGTTTTGAATCTATGCCACGATAATTTTAATTTAATTATGCATAAGTCATATTGGGTATGCATTGCATGTTTTTAAATTAAAATTTTAATTTTGACCCAAGTATGTTAATGACTTGATTATCATAATTCTCCCGTGATTAGGTGATTATTTTATTTTATGTAATAGTATTAATAATGTTGGAGTATTATTGGATTGTCCGTCTTATCAATACGGAGATGAATGAATTCATACTACTTATGCCCAAGACCGTCATTATTGTGAGGGTATAAGCTTGAAACTTAGGTCGCTCCGGTAAAATATCAGATGTAGCGTGATGAGATAACATAGTCACCCAATACCGTCATTATTATAAGGGTATACATACGAAGCTCATTAGTGCACATTGACAAGTATACACTTGGAACACGTCTTAATCCAATACCGTCATTATTGTGAGAATAAGAAACAGTTCAGGACCAAACTAACAGTCACATGAATGTGATTGACCTTGGAGGTCTACCTAATGAGTTTATAAAGGCCAAGACCATCGATAGTGTGAGGCTGGAGTAAATGTCATGTGATCTACTTCCCGCTATGAAATTTTATTAGTCAAATTTCTATTTTTCTGTTAAGAGAGATTACAGAATTACGAAAAGTAGTGGGATGACACTAATAGATTTAAAATTCCATAATCAATTAGTGTTTTTATCTTGAAATGAAAAATGTTCTGCTATTGTTTAATTTTTGTCTTGTAAATTGATGTTGTAAATCCATTAATGTGACTTTTGGATTCCAATAAACTGAAAGGAGCCGAGAATTATTTCGAATGGGAAATGAACATCCGCCTTGTCTTGGAGTTCGAAAATTTGAGCTATGTGACTATCAATCCACGGTGTATTGAAATCGATCATGACTCCACTCCCGAAGTACACGAAAATTTTAAAAAATTGAAGGATGATAACCTAAAAATGAAATTCTATATTTTAGGATCGATGGTTCGTGATTTGCTCAGACAGTACATAAAGGTATCTGATGCTTGGAGCATTATGAGAACACTCAAGGATTTGTTCGAGGCAAATCAAGAAATATAATATATCAAAGGTCTAAGGAATTGTTTTTTGCTACACTCAAGGATGAAGAAGCAGTTAGCATTTATGTTTTGAACATGATCGACCATATTCGATATTTGGAATGACATGGAATTGTGATTGATGAACGGCTAGGCCGTAATTTGATTATGTCTTCTTTGCCTGGTATTTATGTTTTGTGTTAAACTTCCATATGCATTCGATACAAGCCAGTTATAAAGAACTTCATAATATATTACGCACGGTAAAGCATGATTTGAAGAAATACAATCCTATATTATACCTCTATGGTGGATCAAGCTCTTCAAAAACTTCTAAGAAGTCAAAGAAAATCAAATGGGAAAGAATAAGATTTAAAAGAAAAACTCAAAGAAGCGCAAAGCTCCAAGACCGCATGTACCTCATGATGAATGTCTATATTGCAAGAAGTCTGGACACTGGAAAAAGATTGTCCAGAGTTGAAATGAAAGGTAGGACCCCCAGGTATGCTTTGTATTTTTCTTATTATTGACATCTCATTAGCCTTAGATGAAAATAGTGGATAATTGTTGACACCCGGAGTCCTACTCATTTTGCAACTCTATGCAGGTCATGAGGGTTAAAAAAAACAGAACAAATGAGAGATTCAGCTTAGAGTTGGCAATAGCGAGACATTGTGTAGGCATTGCATTTTTGCATGTGAAACCCGATGATGAGTCTCAGTTGGAGGCACTACCTTTTAAGTCGCGGAAGCCGCGGGAAACGGACGTCGGAAGGGAGGAGTCAAGAATTGACTCATATTCGGATTAAGTTCGCTGGTTTAGCTTCGGGTTACTTGTTGGTTTTCCGTTTTAAAATTTATTCCGGCCCAAAACACTCACAAATCACCTAACCTCGGCCCAAAACCTCGCAAGCCCCTTGGCCTTGACCAAAACCCCGCAAGCCCACACACCTTGTCCACACAAACCAAACCCACCAACCAAAGCCCACACGCCCCAACCAAGGCCCACACGCCCATTCACCCTAATACACACCAAATTAAATAAAATATTAATTAAATATTAATTAGATAATGTAATTGAATTAAATAAAATAATTAAACCATTTACCAATTAAATAAAACATAAAATATAATCATACCTAATTTGGACAAATCAAATATATTAACTTCCTAACTAAACAAAATCACATACTAAATTAAAAAGATGATATGCCTAATTAAAATCAATCATAACAAATAAGAAAATATGACTTCCTAATCTAACAAATTAAATGCCTAATCCTAACCAATCACATATATTGACTTCCTAATCTAAACCAAATTTGTCCCCCCCCAATCTTTGACTTTCCTTGCTCAACACAAAATCAAATCTTTTCCTTGTGAGACAAGGGAAACCCTAACCCTTCTCTATATAAACAACCACTAACCAAGACATGCACACCCTTCACACTCATCTCTCTCACGCACAAACAACAAAACAAAAAAACAAATTAAGCTTGCTTCTTCATTACATGGACAACCCTCACATATAACCTTGCACCCACGTAACTGCCACTCGGTCCATGCCACAAAACCCTCCACAAACATCCAGCCACTTCATGCAAATAAGCCCCCCCACGAACTGCTTCATCACGCATCATAAACCCTTCATCAGCCTTAAACTCCACTGCCCCCCAACAGCCCTTTAACGCATCTACACCCTCCACAACAGCCCTTGTTTTTAACGCATCTACACCCTCCACAACAGCCTGAATCAACGGATAAGCTCATTCACACACTGCCTGAATCAGCGCATAAATCCCCCCTCATACACTGCCTAATTCACTACCGCATATAGACCCTTCAGTGCCCCTCAAATCCACGCATAAACTGCCTCCATAACCAGTCCCTGAACAGCCACAAACTGTACCTCTTAACCCCACAAAATCAGTGAACAAATCACCCCAAAACAGTGAGTAAACCGAGAGTAAACCAGTCTCTGGAACAGCCCCTGATCTGCACACTAAAATACCCCAAAACAGTCCCCGAACCACCCAAAATAGTGAACAAATAGACCTGAAATAGTAAGCAGAAAACCCCAAGGAAACAGCAGCAAAACGGAGTCAAAACAGTAGCTTGAGCAGCGAAACAGCGAGGTAAAATGCAAACCAGTGAACCAGAAAAGTTGTGGAGCGATAGCCCTTCCGACGGCCGTGAAACGCGAGTCCGAAAGTCGACATAAAAGGTTAGACCTGAGGGAATTTTTCACACTCGTTTTCAGTTATATTTTTATTATTTATTGAGTTTCGTTTGCATGATTATTTTTGAGTGAAGCATGTTGTGGCCCTTGAATAGATAGAAAGTGCATGAATTGTGAAATATTGTATGTTGTGGCATTGGAATAAAATGAAAGATGTGTCAACTCTCGTGGTATATCGGATGGAAACCCGGACATAAATTTCTTAGCCGATTCCGAATGGACGGTAGTATGATCTGTACTCGGGATACAACTCCACGTACCGCTTGAGTAAACAGCACCTTCTTTTGTTTTATGTTGCTTTGATTTATTTATTTTTGGTCATTTGAATTCCGCATGTTACTTGTTTATGCATGATGCGATCGAGCGCATGGGCTTAGTAAGTTGGATTAAAGGTCCCCTATTTGGAGGGGTTAAAATCCTTTACCACGATGCTTTGCCGCGCCGGTTGATGTGTGTTCGGTTGGATGTAAGATATGTTCAATCGAGCGTACTAAGTTTGATATGATTGTCTTTATTTTTGTATGCATGATGCGATCGAGCGCATGGGATTAGTAAGTCGGATTAAAGGTCTCCTATTTGGAGGGGTTAAAATCCTTTACCACGATGCTTTGCCGCGCCGGTTGATGTGAGTTCGGTTGAATGTGAGATGTGTTCAATCGGGAATACTAAGTTTGATATTATTGTCTTTATTTTTCATATGCATTATAGTTATCTTTATCTTTGTACGCTTTGTAATGAAAAGCGCATGGGCTTATTGTGTTGGACTAAAAAGGTTCTCCATTTGGGGGAAGAAAAGCCTAAAAGGCTACCTTTACCACGATATTTGTCGTGTCTTCCATCTATTGATGGCATCTTCTATCCTTGTCTTGGCTTGATTTATTATCATTTGTGTATCCATGTCATGATAGCATTTGGGCATCATTTCTCGTTGTATATAGGATGGAAATCCGGACATAAATTTCATAGTCGATTCCGAATGGACGGTAGTATGATCTGTACTTGGGATACAATTCCACGTACCACTTGGAAAAATGCCCACATGTGTGTTTGTGTCCATATTAGTATCTTCTTTTGCACCACGTCATAGCATGCTTACTTTAATGCCTAATTGCATCCTTAAGTGTCTTTTTGCATTATGTACTTAGTTGACTCTTTTATTTGTGCATGGACATGTAATGGCTATTTGTTTATGATATGTCTCTATTAAATCACATGTTCGCCATTATTTGATTCGCCTTTATGTGTGCTTGTGTGGTTAGTGTGTGCTTGTGTTTCCATGAATACAATATGCCAATGAAGTTGTATGTTCGTTGCTACTTTGATGTACTTTCAAGCATGCAATCTGAGATGTGAAATATATGCAAATTTAGGTGTAAGTTTTATTTTGTGTGCTTATGGATTTAGAAGCATGATACTCTTGGAAATAAGTGTTACTTAAGCTTGATTAAATTATTACACAAATCCTTTCATTACAAGTGACATAAGTAAGGGACCATTCCGAACCCAACTGTTTAAGGTCTTCCCTTGCGAGGGGTGAGTGCGGCCTTAAATCTCATTTTCCCGGTTCACACCGGGTGGCGACTCCATTATTCTCCGGTTTAGTCCCTCGTGGCTAATCCGTACTCCCGACTAGGCCGCGAGCCTAGGACAGCATGCGTCGCCCAGTTCCTGTGTCCCATAGTCTGGCGACTCCACTGGGGATAGAGAATCGGCCCCGAAATATTGTCTTGTAATGTTTGGATTTATGTTCTAATTGACCGTGTCTATAGTGGATAAAATGAGGGTTTCATCAAATGCATTTTGAGGCTGGGTAATGGTTTGGTGTCTTCCTTCATTCACTACCTTTCTAGAAGGAAAAGCTGTGAAGGCACCTATATAGCCATCTACATGTAGCCTATTGTGATGGACTAATTTGGAGGACACGTTGTTTATTCCTGTCACCAAGCGATAAGAGCCTAAGAGGCTAGGGTACTTAAGAGAGCCTCGCTCCACCCTCCCTCTGGGGAATCTACAACGGGAAATCCATTTGACAGTCAGTCACACACCATAGCTCATTGGCACGTACCTTAGTGTATAAAAAAGGGTGCGCTCACTTGGTCGCTCGAACCCTTGATTGGGGAGACCTAGTTGTGGGCCATCCTTCGCCGGTGAGAGCCTTTGTCTACACTCTTGCGAAACCACCCATAGACCGGGGTTGTATGGTTAAAGTAACAATTATTTTCTTGAGTATGTGCTTATGGACCATCCTCATTTGGATGCAGTTGGACTATTGTCAGAAATGCGAACTTGCTGGGCCATTTAAACTGGGGCGAGTTCGTACCTTATGAACATTAGGCCCAAAGCTTCTGAAATGTTGATGGGCCATTCTGTAGAAATCATTGTTTTATATTTGCATTATCTTTCTTTTATGCTTGTGTTTGGGAACATCGTCGTTTGGATCCATTTGGACCATTTGTCATGGATATGGGCTTGTTGGGCCATTTAAACTGGGACAAGAACGTATTTTATGACGATTGGGCCAAAGGCTTCTAAGTGATTGATGGGCCACTTTGTGCTTGTGTTCGGAACATTACCATTTGGAATTAGTTGGGCTCCTTGCCATGAGATGTGAACTCGTTGGGCCATTTAAACTGGGACGAGTTCACTCCTATGACAGTTAGCCCAAAAGCTTCTAAAATGATAACGGGCCGATTTGTTTGAAAATTTTAGTTGATTTAGTATGTTATATATGTTACATGCATCTCATGCACCTCATACATATATATATCATGTTAACACCTTCTATGTCTCAAAAAGACATCATAGATACCGTTGGGTTAGATAAGGGACAAGACTCACTAAAAGAACAGTAACAGGCATGAGTGAATCCAGTAACGAGGTATCTCGTATGGATCAGTTAGAGAACAGTTTCGCCAAGATTACCGAACAGTTGCAAGCCTTGACTACCGCCATGGAAAATATGGATGTACCTCGTGCTGGGGGAAATTCTGAGAATGTGATCGAGGAGCCTCTGAATGGGTTGGGGATGATATCTCCACTTTTGATAATGACATGGCAGACTATGCAACAGGCAGAGTGATTGGGTCTCATGCATAATTTCAGAAGCTCCGGGATCAGGTTGAAACAGTTACTCGTAAAATGAGGGGTAAACATGAAGAGTTGTTAGATTATGAGGCAATGACCTTCGGAGAACAGCTGCCAGCTCAGTTTAAAATGCCCGACATGGCCAAGTTTAATGGGAATGGAGACCCGAGAGTCCATCTGCAGCAATATGTCTCAGTCATGAGTTCAGTGGGCCTATCACAGCGCCAGGTCCAAAAGATGTTTGGGATGTCACTCGAGGGGGCACCTGTGGTTTGGTATCATAGCCTTGAGAAGAAGTTTAAGGAAGATTGGAGAGAACTAGCTGATGCTTTTCTGAAGCAATATGTTACAGACTTAGAGATTGACTTGTCACTCCGTGATTTGGAGAACACTAAGCAGAAGCCAGAGGAAAGTTTCAAAGAGTATGTGGATCGCTGGAGAAGCCAGCTTTTGAAAATGCAGACTCGGCCTTCAAAGAAAGACCAAATTAAAATGATCATCAAGGGCACCAAGCCCTCTATTTATGGTAAGCTGAGGAGGATGACCTCCATGATTACTGATTTCGACAGTTGAGAGAGACTGTTATGGATATTGAAGAAGAGGAGGCTGAAAACAGAAAGTTCTATGGCCAGAATAGGAGGACTTTTGGGGGCATTCTGAGACTAAGCCCGCTACTGCCGAGGTTGCTGCCATCAGGAACCGGCAATTCTCCAACCTTGGTAGCCCTTGTCGAAGGTATTTGAAAAGTTACAGGGACAAGGAATCTTAAAACCCTTAGAAGGCAATCCACTCCCACCCCCCACCGCCACACATAAATGTGAACCTTTATTGTCACTTCCACCAGCTACATGGCCATGACACCAACAACTGCACCCGCCTCAGGCATGAAATTCAAGAACTCATAGATTCCCATAAAATACCCGACCCAGGAAAAGAACAACCTAACACACACAGAAACCCTCTACCAAACTACCACTCTGTTCCACCACCCACCTACATGATCAACTCTGGATTGCCCGAAACTTTTGTCCTCCAAGCTCTCAACCACTCAGCTTCTTTCATGAGGATATGGAACGATAGCAGTGGGGGAACATAGGCCAAGGAAGAAGACAATGCTGTGAATGATGAAGCTGTTACTCCTGTTTTATTTGATCTTTCATTTTCAAAGACATTGAGTTTATCTACTTGTTTGAACCGTTTCTTAATGATAATAAAGACGTTCATTTCGCTTACTTGCCTGAGGCTCTTCCTTTCAACCTGTAACATGAGTATATTTGGCAAAAGCATTCAACCCGGTACTATGATACTCAGCGATGTTTAGAACACGGGGAATTCCCGAAAGAAGCAAGCAGAAAGATAAGATAGACATTCAGAAATTGGGAAATAGAGGCAGTGAAAATATCAGACTTGGAAGGGAATTAGTTCACCGAGCCGATCAACGTAGACAGATTGAAGCAGTAGCTTGCCTGAGGAAAAGAAGACTGAGCAGTCGCCAAGAGAATTAGCAGAAGACCTAACCAACCACGGGATGGGAAACACACTCATGCATGCATGCATACATGTAACACATTTTGGCATTAGTTTTGTGTTTGTTTTGTATTCGCAGGTTTTGAAGAAGAAAAGAGAAAGTGGCAAAGAACAAGCTAATCAGAAACGGTGAAAAGCACAGTATCGGATTCGGGTAATAATCCCAGGGTTGAGGCCCATATCAGTATCAATCTGGGGCGAGGCCCACATCAGTAACAGTGTTGGGGCGAGGCCCACATCAGTTTCAGGGTCGAGGCCCATATCAGTACCAGTCTTAGGGATGAGTCCCAGGGTTGAGGCCCATATCAGTATTAATCTGGGGCGAGGCCAACATCGGTAAAAGTGTTGGGGCGAGGCCAACATCAGTACCAGTTTGGGGTGAGGCCCACATCAGTAACTGTGTTGGGGCGAGGCCCACATCAGTTTGAGGGCAATGCCCACATCAGCATCAATTTGGGGGCGAAGCCCACATCAGTACCAGTTTAGGAGCGAAGCCCACATCATTACCAGTTTGGGGTGAGGCGCACATCATTATCAGCATCAGTATTGCCGGGTATGGCACTCTGAGGGCGAGGCCCACAACATTACCAGTATCACTCTTGTCAGATATGGCACTCTGGGGGCGAGGCCCACATCTTTATCAGTGTTAGTCTTGCCAGGTATGACACTCTGGGGGTGAGGCCCACATCTTTATCAGTATTAGTCTTGCCAGGTATGACACTCTGGGGGCGAGGCCCATATCTTTATCAGTAGCGGTCTTGCCGGGAATGGCACTCCAAGAATGGAAAATCAGTTCGAGAATGAACAGTTCGGGAATGGCACTCCAAGAATGGAAACACAGGTTCGAGAATGAACAAGCCAAGAATGGCAATCCAAGAATGGAAGCACAGTTCGGGAATGAACAAAGCCGAGAATGGCAATCCAAGAATGAACAAAGCGTGGACACTGGAAGAAAGATTGTCCAGAGTTGAAATGAAGGTAGAACCCCCAGGTATGCTTTGTATTTTTCTTATTATTGACATCCATTAGCCTTAGATGAACATAGTGGATGATTGTTTCACACCGGTAGTCCTACTCATATTTGCAACTCCATGCAGGTCATGAGGGTTAAAAGAAAACAGAACAAGTGGGAGATTCAGGTTAGAGTTGGCAATAGCGAGACATTGTGTAGGCATTGCATTTTTGCATGTGAAACCCGATGATGAGTCTCAGTTGGAGGCACTACCTTTTAAGTCGCGGAAGCCGCGAGAAGGACGTCGGAAGGGAGGAGTCAAGAATTGACTCATATTCGAATTAAGTTCGCTGGTTTAGCTTCGGGTTACTTGTTAGTTTTCCGTTTTAAAAATTATTCCCGGCCCAAAACACTCACAAACACCTAACCTCGGCCCAAAATCCTCGCAAGCCCCTTTGCCTTGACCCAAAACCCCCGCAAGCCCACACACCTTGTCCACACAAACCAAACCCACCACCAAGCCCACACGCCCAACCAAAGCCCACACGCCCAATCACCCTAATTACACACCATTTAAATAAAATATTAGATTAAATATTAATTAGATAATGTATTTGAATTAAATAAAATATTTTAAGCATTTACCAATTAAATAAAACATAATATATAATCATACCTAATTTGGACAAATCAAATATATTAACTTCCTAACTAAACAAATCACATACTAAATTAAAAAATGTCATGCCTAATTAAAATCAATCATAACAAATAAAAATATTGACTTCCTAATCTAAAAAATTAAATGCCTAATCCTAACCAATCACATATATATTGACTTCCTAATCTAAACCAATTTGTCCCCCCTCAATCTTTGACTTTCCTTGATCAACACAAAATCAAATCTTTTCCTTGTGAGACAAGGGGAAACCCTAACCCTTCTCTATATAAACAACCCCTAACCAAGACATGCACACCCTTCACACTCCTCTCTCTCACGCACAAACAACAAACAAAAAACAAAATTAGCTTGCTTCTTCATTACACGGAAAACCCTCGCATATAACCTTGCACCCACGTAACTGCCCCTCGGTCCATGCCACAAAACCCTCCACAAACATCCAGCCACTTCACGCAAATAAGCCCCCCCACGAACTGCTTCATCACGCATCAATAACCCTCCATCAGCCTAAACTCCACTGCCCCAACAGCCTTTACGCATCCTGCCCTCATACACCCTCCACAACAGCCCTTGATTTTAACGCATCTACACCCTCCACAACAGCCTGAATCAATGCATAAAGCTCTTTCACACACTGCCTGAATCAGCGCACAAATCCCCCCTCATACACTGCCCAATTCACTGTCGCATATAGACCCTTCAGTGGCCCCTCAAATCCACGCATAAACTACCTCTATAACCAGTCCCTGAACAGCCACAAACCGTACCTCTTAACCCCACAAAACTAGTGAATAAATCACCCCAAAACAGTGAGTAACCGAGAGTAAACCAGTCCCTGGAACAGCCCCTGATCTGCACACTAAATTACCCCAAAACAGTCCCCGAACCACCCAAAACAGTGAACAAATAGACCTGAAACATTAAGCAGAAAACCCCGAGGAAACAGCAGCAAAATGGAGTCAAAACAGTAGCTTGAACAGTGAAACAGCGAGGTAAAACGCAAACCAGTGAACGAGAAAAGTTGCGGAGCGATAGCCCTTCCGACGGCCGTGAAACGCGAGTCCTAAAGTTGACATAAAAGGTTAGACCTGAGGGTATTTTTCACACTCATTTTCAGTTGTATTTTTATTATTTATTGAGTTTCGTTTACATGATTATTTTTGAGTGAAGCATGTTATGGCCCTTGAATAGATAGAAAGTGCATGAATTGTGAAATATTGTATGTTGTGGCCTTGGAATAAAATGAAAGATGTGTCAACTCTCGTGGTATATCGGATGGAAACCCGGACATAAATTTCTTAGCCGATTCCGAATGGACGGTAGTATGATCTGTACTCGGGATACAACTCCACGTACCGCTTGAGTAAACAGCACCTTCTTTTGTTTTATGTTGCCTTGATTTATTTATTTTTCATCATTTGAATTCCGCATGTTACTTGTTTATGCATGATGCGATCGAGCGCATGGGCTTAGTAAGTCGGATTAAAGGTCCCCTATTTGGAGGGGTTAAAATCCTTTACCACGATGCTTTGCCGCGCCGGTTGATGTGTGTTCGGTTGGATGTAAGATATGTTCAATCGAGCATACTAAGTTTGATATGATTGTCTTTATTTTTGTATACATGATGCGATCGAGCGCATGGGCTTAGTAAGTCGGATTAAAGGTCCCCTATTTGGAGGGTTAAAATCCTTTACCACGATGCTTTGCCGCGCCGGTTGATGTGAGTTCGGTTGAATGTGAGATATGTTCAATCGGGTATACTAAGTTTGATATTATTGTCTTTATTTTTCATATGCATTATAGTTATCTTTATCTTTGTACGCATTGTAATGAAAAGCGCATGGGCTTATTGTGTTGGACTAAAAAGGTTCTCCATTTGGGGGAAGAAAAGCCTAAAAGGCTACCTTTACCACGATATTTGCTGCGTCTTCCATCTATTGATGGCATCTTCTATCCTTGTCTTGGCTTGATTTATTATCATTTGTGTATCCATGTCATGATAGCATTTGGGCATCATTTCTCGTGGTATATAGGATGGAAATCCGGACATAAATTTCATAGCCGATTCCGAATGGACTGTAGTATGATCTGTACTCGGGATACAATTCCACGTACCACTTGGAAAAATGCCCACGTGTGTGTTTGTGTCCATATTAGTATCTTCTTTTGTACCACGTCATAGCATGCTTACTTTAATGCCTAATTGCATCCTTAAGTGTCTTTTTGCATTATGTACTTAGTTGACTCTTTTATTTGTGCACGGACATGTAATGGCTATTTGTTTATGATATGTCTATGAAATCACATGTTCGCCATTATTTGATTCGCTTTTATGTGTGCTTGTGTGGTTAGTGTGTGCTTGTGTTTCCATGAATACAATATGCCAATGAAGTTGTATGTTCGTTGCTACTTTGATGTACTTTCAAGCATGCAATCTTAGATGTGAAATATATGCAAATTTAGGTGTAAGTTTTATTTTTGTGCATATGGATTTAGAAGCATGATACTCTTGGAAATAAGTGTTACTTAAGCTTGATTAAATTATTACACAAATCCTTTCATTACAAGTGACATAAGTAAGGGACCATTCTGAACCCAACGGTTTGAGGTCTTCCCTTGCGAGGGATGAGTGCGGCCTTAAATCTCATTTTCCCGGTTCACACAGGGTGGCGACTCTATTATTCTCCGGTTTAGTCCCACGTGGCTACTCCGTACTCCCGACTAGGCCGCGAGCCTAGGACAGCATGTGTCACCCAGTTCCTGTGTCCCCACATTGGATATCAAGGCCATATGAACAGTTGTTTTAGATCTCCATAATGGATGTAAATTAGATTTACATGACTATTATTATGTATCCTCCTTTATCAGACAAATAATATCATTACCGATATTGGATAAAGAGTGATATAAAATAAACATTAAAGATAAAGTTTTTTGTTTATCTGATAAAGACAACTATTTGATGTGTCAATATGTTTTGGAAACATATAGAGATGTCTTTAATGTAGAGGAAAATACAAGTAGAATATTTGAACTAAATAATATTGAATTATGGCATATGAGATTGGGCCACATAAGTGTTATACATCTATCAAAATTGGTTAAGGATGGTTTGATTGAAAATCTTACCTTATATCCTTATCCGATTTGTGAGTCATGCATTCAAGGAAAATGACAAAGGCTCAATTTCTTGGTATAGGACACTATGCTGAAGATTTATTGGAGCTAATACACACGGTGTGCGTGGTCCATTAAATCATGTCGCTCATGATGGTTCAACATAGTTCGTGACTTTCACGGATGATAAGTCAATATATGAATATGTCTATCTGATGAGACATAAATCAAAAACATTTGAAAAGTTTAAAATATTTCGAAATGAAGTAGAAAAATAAACTGGTAAATTCATCAAGTGCCTTTGATTAGATCGAGGCGGTGAATACATGAGTGATAAATTTAGAAGTTATTTAAGAGATAATGGGATTCTCACCCAATATAGCCCACCAGGAACTCCTCAACACAATGGTGTGTCTGAACGGAGAAATCATACTTTATTGGATATGATACGTTCTATGATGAGCTATACAGATCTTCAATATTACCTTTGGGGTTATGCTTTACTTACTGCTGCCCACATACTTAATAGTGTTCCATCGAAAGTTGTTTCTACTACCCCGTATCAAATATGGTTCGGTAGAAATACAAGTCTTAGATATTTAAAGATTTGGGGTTGTCCTGCAAACATCAGAGTTGCGTAGCGGGATAAACTAGCACCCATGCGGTATAAATATAGGTGCGTTTTTACGATTCCGAGTAACGAAATATATTTATTGTTCGTTTTGCCACTTTTTGAAAAGCAATTTTTGAAAGAAAATGAGAATTGTAGAAAGATTGAACTCAATGAGTTTAATCCCAACATCAATGAACCTGAGATGGAACCAGAGATCTAACTAGGTGAAGGATCTACAACACAGGTTCTACATAAGTCGAATAAAATATCAAAGCCTCATGAAAGATTGTTTTCAATGTCTTCGGCCTTCAAATGTGTAAAACATCAGGTACTGACATTACAGCCCGAGGTGTTTGATAATGACATTGGGACTGGTGTCTCATGGGGTGTGCATTTTTCGCACATCATTTTATACCTTTTTGATGATGCCAGTAGGTGCAAGTCATTGGGTAATGACGTTTCGACCCGTGACACTTGCTGATGGTATGCCACATGGGTACTTGTGTTCCACACATCTCGTTGCACCTCTTATCTATGCAGATCATGGGTATTTCCAAGAAATACCAAACAAGTTTTTCCGTTTAAATAAATATTAGGCGTGTAAAAGTGTGAGCAATTTATAAACAACGCAAAAATTTGTGAGCAATTTATAAAAAACGGAAAAATTTTACTTGCACTTCAAGGATTTATGGCCCATATTAAAACTCTTTTAGGGTCATTTCAAGAGAGATTCTATCGACAACGCTCCCGCTACACCTCCCTCCAACCTTTTTCGATGGTGCTTCACTGGCTATAACCACTGACCTCACTCTCCGTGGTTTCCTCCGACTACACCAACCTCATTCTTCGTGCTTTGCTGGCTATGATCCCCTTCCACATCGATTACTCTCTTCCCGCTAGTGATTCCCTCATTCGGCTAAGGCCTATGTGCGTTTGCTCATCCGATTTCTTCTCTAATTTCTCACTTTTTTCCATCATAACCTTTATAAAGGCTTAGGTTGCCTCTCGTTCCTTTCAGACATTCTCTCTTTCCACCCGTAGGTTTTCCTCCATTTTGCCCATCCATTTTACCGTTGGGTTCTCCAAAGCTCTATGGTTTCTGTCTCATATCATCGCCTTAGTGTATTTGTTGATTCTTGTACTTTCCCCACAGACGGCGCCAACTGTTGACGGTTGTTCTACGTTCCAATAGCAATATGAAAGTTTTACACCTCAAACAAACCTCCCCCAACAATGAATTTTTTTGGTTAGTAGGGAACCAAATACAAATTCAGCAAGCAGATAGATAAATTACATAGGCAATGATTTACGTGATTCGACGGAGAGTGGCTCCAACCTACGTACACGGGAGAAAAGTGGGTGGGTTTTATTACTGCTCGGAGTCAAAACTGACTCGAGCTATAATTGAGGTAATGAACTTACAAAGAGTTTACAACACAGTAAACCATTACAATATTCTCAATAGTAAAACAACCAACCAATTTTCTCTCTCTGTCACTAGATTTTTGGCTATTGGTTTATCTCTAAGTGTCGAGATGTAAATTTTACTAACCATTAAATCTGAGACTTTAACCCCTTTATATAGGCTTCCAAATCTATTATTTCACCGCCTATAATGTCATCTCATGTCATTTTGTCATCATTACAGTAACAACTTTCCTCAACTACCCACAATTCGGCCAATCAAATTAGTCATTTTCCCTGTCACTGCACCAGCCTATGAGGGCCTAAGGCGGCACTGCTCTGTCACTTCCATGCCCTTGCACCGCCTTATGGCGCATGGCATGAGTTACTTTCATGAGAACCATTGTTTTTCCATAATCATCATTAACCTTCTAGAATGATATATTCTCACTTTATGGCATACATCACTTGACTCAAGCACATATTGGCGTGTGATCTTATCTTTGTTCCTCGGGTCAGCATACCGAGGTGGATGATATTGGTCAAAATACCCTCTGACCTTTTCAAACAGATCGGGTTGCTAAACGTGAACCCCTTGTTGAGTTCTAATATAGGTCCCAAGAATCATGAAATCAAGTATAAAAACGCATGAATACATCAAAGGAATAAGACCAAATACATACTCACATTGATTGGTTTGATGCTAGGAAGAACAAAACCCATTTTCCTCCTTGTGTGAGCTCGGTTTTGGCCTCCTTAGACTGCTATCATGCTCGGTTTTGGGCTGTCTTCCTCCTTGAAAATTCGGCCATTGAAGACCTCCATGGAAGCTCAAAGCTTCAAGGTTCAAAAGGAATTCCAAGCTCATAAATTCATTTCCCTATCACCTTTGTATCACTCATGGTGTGCTAGCACTAAGTCTTCTTCCTTGCTTCCCCTTGATTCGGTCAAACCAGAAACATTTAGAGAGAGAAAGAAACGGTTCCAAAACCGTGAAGGAAAGGAAGAAGAAAAGAGAGGAAAAGAGAGAATACGTAAAAGGGTGGAGAGAGAGTAAAAGAAAAAGAAATGTTATTTTGTTTTTATAATTTCTAAAATTAAATAAAAACATTTACAAATTCTTTTAACTTTACATTAAATGCTAAAGTAAAAAGTAAAAAGCAAAAGTTGCTTTTTCAACTTCTACATCAATCACTCAAATCAAGTGACAATATGTCACATCACTCAAAGTGACAATTGATTTGACGCTTGATGTGACTAGTGATATGACGCTTGATGTGATTTACGTGCCGCGCTCGAATTCGAAATGCGAATGCGCTCGCAATCACTTCCGGGCTCGGGTTCGCTTATTCCAAATTAACGAATTTTCCGTCGCGTCGTAATTAAATGATTACGCCTACCGAAATCACTATTCACGTCGCTAATGAATTAATTCTAAATTAATTCGTTCGCCCGAATTAAAATCCAATTTTAATTCCGCGTCGAAATCCAATTTCTAATAATATATCAAATATATTATTTTATCGATTAATTTCAAATTAATCGTTCTCTCTCTTTAATTAATATTTTATCCCGATAAAATATCTCCGTGATTAATCCCAGATTAATTTTCTCTCTCTTCTAATTAATCCCAGATTAATTAAGTGCGAGAGTATACGTCATCGGTGAATCTTCGGGAAGCGACCCATGAGATCTCCGGATATGTTGGCGGTGGTAATAGGTCGGTCGGACTATCCGAACACGTAAGTACCTCGTACTACGTTTATACCGATTTACAAGACAAGGTTGGCTTCTAGCAAAGCGCCATGCCTACCCAATTCTCCAGAAATATTCTTAGAGGAATAAATAGATCTGTATCAAGCGTAGTAGTATACGTAGTATTGCGTATATCAGCCCAGTATCGGATAGTCACGTGCTAGGGCTAGGGCTGGATAAGTGTCTGCTCCGTCCGAAGCACATGTCGGATGTCTGGTAACTAGTCTCTATAATCGGATATACATGACCTTGTCATAATATCCCGATGGCCGGCCAGCACTTAAGAGCACTAATACCGTATCCTGCGTGACATCATCTCCACTATGACTGGAGTGATACTTCCGTCTTGACATCACACCCAATATACTACGACTCTCTGATAAACCCAGAAGTGGTGTACGCAGAACCGGTTAAAGCCTTGTACCACCAAGACCAAAGTCTACCGATTATCGCAAGTATTAGCGATGTAAGTCTCAGGTTAAGAC
Source organism: Zanthoxylum bungeanum (assembly GCA_019454045.1). Taxonomy (NCBI): domain Eukaryota; kingdom Viridiplantae; phylum Streptophyta; class Magnoliopsida; order Sapindales; family Rutaceae; genus Zanthoxylum; species Zanthoxylum bungeanum. The sequence goes on from SKCR01000095.1 coordinate 36,116, forward strand.
TATACACACCTACCTTGATTTCGGCCTCCCATAGACACATAGTCATAATACCAATGGGATTCCGATGGGTCTATCCAGAGCGAAGCTGTTTCCCGTACCATCGTGATGAAAACGACCTCCTATCGCACTTGCATAAGTATCCGATACTTATATATATGAGAACTATGCCGTTGTGCCCTCACAACGCACACAAGTGCAATACTAGCCTATTCCGCATTATCGATGTCAAGTCTCGATAATACTCCGGCTAGGGAAATTTAATGATTAAACCTTCAGGGACTGATACTGTCTCATATCATTCTCAGTCCAGGAACTAATCATAGGGACCTCTCTTCATTTATATATCTATGGTGATCTAATCACAAATGATGAGAGTGCAATTTCCTTGTCACATGGTTAATTTGCTACAACAACACAATGGTCTGTGCAAATAGTGACGCTATGGGTCATTTTGTCCAACACCCCTTTGGATCGGTTTCCACAAATACTGAAATCAACCCAAATCCAACACTTCTTCTTTAGGTCGGGTCGGTATCCCAACTTGTTTCATCATCAACACACACAACCCTTGAATGATGAAACCCTCCGTATAATGAGGTCGGGTCTTTTTGTCAAATTATGTCTATCTCTCCGAGCCCTTAGGCCCATATTATCCATTTTTGCCTAAGTAGACTACCAATTCTACCCCTCTTCAGCATTTGAATCTTTATCAGGATACAAAATCACCATCAATAATATATATACACGCGTGTGCGATGTCTGACTTAGGTAAGGTTCATGTGGACTTTACGTGAATTGTAAGGTGCATACTACAGCCTAACTGTGTGTATATATTTGTGCCTAAAGTGGCTTGCAATGTAATTTGACTAAGTTGGCTTTTTTTTTTAATGAAATTTTAGTTCATCTTTCAATAAAATGTGAATTTTAGTTCCCCTAAACCAAATTAAGTAGGATGTTTCAGGATCAAGTGGTTTTTAAAAGAGAGAGGATTAAAAAAAATTATTATGACTTTATCCACCTCTGTCTAAAAAAAAATATATATTAAAAAAATGTATTCCAAATATTATAATTTCACACACATTTAAACTAAATAATTTGTACGAACGTTAGTATTTTCAACAGTGGCTTTTGTAGGCTTGAGATTTTTATAGCATTCGATAAAATAATTTGATAGAAAGAAGAAAATAAAAGGATAGAAAGTTATTAATAATTGTTCAAGTACGTAAAATCTAAGATAAAATACAAAAACAAAATGTCTGAAATTGTTGTTAGTTCCAAACTTTAATTATGACCTAATAATGATTACATATTTAAAAAATAGTATAAACATTAATTACTAATAAGTAATAACTATTTATTTCTACAGAAATTTAATTAGAAACAAATAGTGATGACAAAAAATTTGGTGGGGATGGGTCCGTAGGAGTCCAGTATGTTAGAGTAATTAAAGAGATAATATATATATTCATTAGTTGGACGGGCGGGATATAAATACTAATATCCTCATTTTAATGAAGGTAAAATCTTCTTGTGGATGAGACTCACAGTAGACCCATAAGATCCGTAAATTATTGCCGGATACAAGTCAAATTTTCGTGTTTGTTACCATCCCTAGAAATAAGTATTAGTTACAACTCACTTTCCAAAATTTTGCCAGGCATAAAATACAATTAATTCAAATTGATTTTTTTCACCCAAGTCGTTACTTTAATTAGATGTCAATTAAGACAATAACAAAATAGCTTATGTAGGCTTAATAATAAATTGCTAACTAACAACTAAGTAAGGGGTTTGTTTGATATATTTTTTCAAATAGAATTTCTTCAAGTAGAATTTTTATTAATAGAGCTTTTAGTAGTATATTTTAATTAAAAAAAATTTAAGTGTTCGGTTATGAATGGGAGTTTTTATTTAAAAAAAATTATTTTATTGGACAAATTTTTTAAAGTTATGTTATGAAAGAAATGAAATAATATTGTTAAATTAAATAAGGGTATTATAGATAATTTAACACTTAAAAAAAAACTTCCTAACCTTTACTCCCAAAAGCCTAAATTTTGATCTTTTACTAGTGGAAGCAAAATAGCTTTTTTTAATCCTCAAAAACACTACTGAAAATGCAATCAAATATCATAAAAATTTTGAAAATAACTTTTAGGATTAAAAAATTATATTACCTCAATTAGAATCATACAAAACAGCAACTAAATAAAATTTAGTTATTCTACACACTATTCCCTGTTATTAATAAATTGCCCGCCAAAATTGCCAAAACAATAAACAGATAGAAATAAATCTTGGTACTTATTTGAATAAATCCCCTTTTTCCATATTAATTACCAATTGAAAAACAACAAGGAAAACACTCATTTTAATTTTAATTATTTTCTATGTGTTACATGTTACATTTGTTTAAATCTCAAATTATATCATACATATAGATACTATAAGTAACAACACCGGTGCTTGGATGATTTTTAAGAAATATAAGCTGGTTGAATAGTTAATTTAAACTACAGTTGACTAAAAAAATATTTACCACAAAATCAAGCAGCCGATTAGTCACAAATGAACTAAATGGAATATATATATATATATTATATATATATATCATAATTAGGATTTTCTATCCATTCTAGCCAGCAACCACATGAAGATAGCCAAATATATTTATAATACAAGAATATCTTATATATATATTCTTCCACTCTCTTTATGCAAACACTAATTTTTTATTTCCCTCTCTTCCTTTTTCATTCAACTTATTCTCTCTCAAAGTCACAAAACATAAGTAATTAAAAACAAAATGGAAATTCAAAAAATGTATATGTAAAATTATGGAGATTAAATATGTAAGATTTTAAAAATATCGTTAGTAATAGAGCACACAAAGTGTTCGATAAAATGTCAATCTTAGGTGGGCGTACATCATGATTGTGTGATGGGTGTACCACGGCATCCGTCTCGCACACAAAAATAATGTGTGATGAGTGTTGTCGCACATCCATCGCACTGTGTGATGGGTGTGCTACAGAACCCATCACACGCAATTTTGATATGCGACAGGTGTGCGATAAGTGTCATCATACACCCATCGCATAGTCATTTTTTTTTACTGGTATGAGTTGATTTTAAGGGTAATTTTATCCATAGTATATTTGGCTAACTGGATAATAAAAACATTATAATGGCTACTTGTGTTACATACTATTTTTTCTTGGTTGCTTTTTATAATTTCCTAGTACATGCGTATACCAAATTGAAAATAATGTAAATAGGTTGTATAAAACAGTCTCAATTGTTATTCTCGAGATATTTTAATTTTTTATATAATAAAGCCCAATACAAAATAGCCAAAATATAATAAGATCAAAAAAATTACATTTGCAGGTGAAACACGATTATTGATTAATGAAATTAATTTGCACCGACACTAATATTCAAATCAATATTGTTTCCTAACTCTTACCTACTCACATCCTGAATCCTTTCTGGGGATGATGAATCCTTGAAAAAAAACTATTTTATATAGATACAAAAACAAAAAGACCTAGATGAAATCATTGTTCCTTTCTGATATTTTTTTTTTTTTTAAAAAAAAAAAAAAATTAATCGATCATAATCTTACTTAAGAGATTTAATCCCGAATTCAATCATAACTTTGATATCATGTGAGTGAATTCCTCTAATAAAAAGATTGTAGTCTCAATATAAAAGCTGGTTCTTTAAGGTTTTAGACTTTGCAAGCTTCTAATAAGTTGATTAATTAGTAGGTAGTAACAAAAGAGAACACAAAGTCTAAAAAAACCCATGGAAAAGGAAATGATTACCAAATTCTTATTATTTTATAAATCATTTAAACTAATCTGCCTTTGTGTGTGTCATCATCTTATTTGAAAGCTTCAATTTCCTTTCTTTATTTTTGAAGAAATTTTATTATCCTATCCACTTCTACATATATAGTGGAAAACCTACCAACCCCATTTATATTTTCTATTAGATATTAAGTTGGTAAGATATTGTCTTAGTGTTTTGTGGTCTCCACTCACCTACCCCTAATTCTTACTTGTATATATAATATTATATATTTCTGTTGGATTTCAGAGTTCATGCGCAGCGGAGGAAATTGTGTTTAGGGTGACAAAAAAATTAATTTTCACATGAACAATAAAATCCGGATCCGTATTCTCTAGTATATTAATAAAAAAAAATATTAAGAACTCATGTTAGTAATATACCTGTAGATCTGGATCTCTTTGTAAATCGACTCTTTGAACCACGATCTTACTCATCTTATCTCCTCACCTCAAACAGCAGTGTGGGCGTGATGAAATAAATGCGAAGAACACTCTAATTTTAGTGAAGGATTCGTGTACTCAACACATGAGACGAATCCTGTAGGATTATTTTTTTTTTAGTTTTCTCAAAACCAAACCAAGAAAAATAAAAGGAAAACTATTTCCTTTTACTCTCCCACTGCCGCACGTTTTTTGTTGTTGTTGTTGTATCTCTTTCAAATTGAAAAAACTAAAATTAATCTCTCCTTTTACAGCTCACGTTTTTGTTGTTATTATAGGATATGGATTTTATTTTTTTTGAATTGATTAACTTTGATCAAAATCAAATTCTTATCAAGCAAATCCATTAAGGATATTATTAATTTTAATTTTCAAAAAATCAAAAATAAAATCATTTGATATTTATCCTATAAATTGTCAAAGATAATCATTAAAAAACAATTTTAACATTTTCAACTTTGAAAATATTATCTTATTGAATTAAAAATTAATTAATCAAATTAATTAAATATTAATTTTCATAAATTAATAAATAGATACATTATCTATTAATAAATTATTAAGACAACATTTGTCATAATTTTCAAACAAGAGCTATATGGAATAATTAGAGTGTAAAATAATTCATAATTATTTTAAATAATTCTCAACTATTTTCTTCGCAATTATAATCGTTCGAACAGTGATAGAAGACGACGAGGGGACCGATGGACCTATAATTCTAAGCTCCAATAATTCCGTTGATTAATTATAAACTCTTTTATTAATCTAACGAAATTATTAATTCTGGGTAACTCCACTAAATACCCAGAATTGCACTCTCAGAATTATAGAATTAATTACTCAAAGTATTCGTCCATTCATATAGTCATTACCTATGTAATGATCCTCCATAACAGATTCGTAAAGGAGCTAGGTATAAAATATCCGTCAACCTCTCCAGTTACATCTTTATTCCTTGACTTCCATTAGTTCTCAAGTGAACAATTAATTCATAACTTTATGAATTTGCGCGCTAATCATTCAGGTCCTGAACTAACAAACAAGAGAATCTTATGAATGGATTTCATTATATCAGGTTAGCATTCCCAGCTATTCATTCAACTCATTCCCAAAATACAAGGTTTACGAAATGTAATAAATACAAAACCATACCGAGTAAATTAAGGAATAAATTAATATGATATAGGAGTCTCTAAATATAATGATTTTAGATCATCACATATATGACCATCATTATGAAAATTGATGTTCCATATTTAACGGAATTATTAGAACTTTTCAATTTTATCGGGTCCTGTCCAATATAATCTTATTATATAAAATACATTCATTTTTATGTCTCTACATAATATAGTCTGGATAGAACTATACCATTCATAATGGAATGAACTGTATTTATGACTTTGAATTTGAAGATTCCAACTTCAAATCATAGTCATGGACAAATTTTGATTATTACTCTTTAAATTTTATCCATGCATATATGCATGTACATTTTACATACACATATATGTTAAAATTAAAGCTACATAAATAATCACGGAATTTTCATGAATTTCATAAAGCAAATCAAAATGCATACATGGAATAAAATAGAATCACAATTTATTAATCAATCATGTTTCGAACATATTTGCTTGTCGGGCATACAAATCCCAACACTTTCCATTCAAATCGAGTTTTTTTTAAAAAACAAAATTAAGATATTCAGTGAAAAATAAGTATGATTGCTTTTCTTAGTTTTTTTTATTTGTAATATGATTTACAAATATATGATCAAAATGTAAATTACATTTTTCAAGTAAGGAAAGAAAGCAATTTAAAAAAAATACAATAATAATATATGTACATTTAAATGATACATCAAAAAATACACTATAGACGTAAAAATGTGAAATAAATAAAAACAATAATGATAGGGACACATCATATAAATAAATAAATAAAATCAGAAAATTCATATTTTTATACTTGTAGTGTGTCTTTAGACGTATCATTTGAGTGTGCACGTATCATTGTTAAAATAAAAAAAAAAAAAAAATCATATATATACCTAGGTGTGTCATTTCACCTATCATTTTTCGTAAAAAATATTTTCCAATAACCAACCCTAAATGAAGGTTTAAAACTATGTATGTGAGTTTTGATGGTCTTTATTCGACTCTCCTCAATTATTTTGAAGAGAATTTTGAGCTCAGCTTCAAATAAATATATCAAAATATGTTTTGATAGATTTTTATTGTAATATCATTGGGATTATATTGTAATAGTATTAAAGTATATTAAAAAAATGGCCCTTAAAACATTCATTTAGGTTTCCAATAAACTATATCTATTTAATCAATTAATGATTATCATTACGGTTGTTTGGTTGATAATTAATTCATAAAACTAGCTTCTTCTTTTTTTTGGTATCATTGCATGATGACACATGATGATAAACACTCCAACATGATTAGTTTGGTCTTAGTGGTTATGGAACATTTTTCTTTGAAAACGTTTCGCCGTTAAATCACTTGATTCGGGTTTAAATATAATAGGTAAAATTCTTGGTTATCTCAGGTTTTTACAAGAATCACACATCTGTATTGGAACACAGGATCTGGAGGTCAAATTTTGAATCCTACACCACCAAACATCGTCCCTAAGAAACGTTATAGAACATTTTGACCAAGCAAAGAAGCAATCTCCTAATTAAAAATGCATGACTTGTCTTATATAAGGGACGAAGATTGATATCTTCGTATCTATTCCTGACATTTTGTTTATACTCTTCTATTTTTATTTTTTTTTGGTCTTTTTCATAATTTCGAGGGGATATTTAGAGATCTCCAAACAATAGAGTGGATCCTGACGATATATGATTTTGAAATAAATAATGATTTTATTTTTCAAACTTAAAGTAATCAAATTACAATAAAAATATAAAATCTCATATTTAAGTAATTGATTAAAAAAAATTATAAACTATATCAGAACTACTTCATAACTAATTACTAACATAAATTAAAGTTATTTAAAATCATCACCGTTGTACCAAGTCAATGGCCTTTTTTTTTTTGTAAGAAATATATATATATTTTAAATGAAACTCCTAGTTGGCACTAATTACCATTACCATAATCCATTGGTTTAATTAATTTATTTTTTTTACAGTAATTGTCAAATAATCGAGTGTGGTTGATGGCCTTCCTAAAAAATCTAACAAACAAAGATCTTGACAAATTCTCAACAATTATCTGAGAACATTTCAGCACTGAATATAAGAATAACAAAACAAAAAACAAACAAATAAAACAAAATTAGTGGTTAATATTTAAACTTGGACAAGTCATTCTCACCACCAACCACAAATTTTTATTTTGCCTTGAGGTTTGGTGAAGTAAGCTATTGAGAAATTTCACAATATCATTTCCAATATGAAATGAGTGTCAAATTAATAAACTTGCATGGAACTTTAATCCAAGATACCAAGTCAAAAGTTTGATGCAAAATAATACAAAAATGAATTACAAAATAAAATTTTCCTGACCATATTAGGATTCCAAACAATCTCTTGAGTTATATTTTGTAAGGTGATCCGGTTCAATTAATAAGATATTGTCATTCTTGATAGTGATAGACCCAAAAATTTATTTAGAGGGAGTTTAATACAAATATTAATAAGAAAAAATTTTAGGAATGACAGTGGCAACCTTGGAGAAATGTTTTCATAACCGGACTGAGAATCGAACCGGTGATATAAAAGGTACAATGGGTCATTGGTTCGACCGGTTGAACCGTGTCTAAAAAATCGATAAAATCGACTTACGTAATAAATAATTTTATTTAATTAAAAAAAATTGGAATGATTTTGGCCGGGTTTGACCAGTTTTTTGTCAAACCAATTTTTTATCTTTAGCCACACCGGCTCACAGCTGGTTCCTGGTTCGACCGGTGAAATTGACCGATCCGGTCAGGTTCTAAAAACACAAACCGGGAGCAATAGCCTCGAAATTGGGATCAAATGTTTAGTGTGAATTTGAGTTTCAAAATCTAAAATCATTGTGAGCGCGTGTATATATATATATATTTCTTTATATTAAAGTTACAAAATTAAATTATTAAATTTATTAAATAAAAATACATATTACAATAAAAATACATATTATAATTTCGTAAAAATTCTATTATAACAAAAATATATATTATAATATCCTGTTAATTTTTTTTTAAAAAAAATACTATTAAATTATCTACGATTAATATAATATCTATAATTATTTTTATTATTAAATTATAAAATTAGAATATCTCTACAATTATTTTTATTATTAAATTATAAAATTAAAATAATAATTTATTAAAATAATAAACCTATTAGAATATAACAACATAATCTACTATTAAAGTAAGAAACCTATTAATTAAATTAATTAATTAATATATTAATTTAGTAATATTAAATTATAAAATTAAATAAAGAAACTTATTATAATAAGAAAACATATTATAATCTCTCATTTAAATAAAAAATAACATATGTGGAACTTATTTTCTGCAATTAACCTTTACAATTAATTTTTTATTATTAAATTGTAAAATTAAAATATCTCTATAATTAATTTTTTATTAAATAAAAAACCTATTACAATAAAAATACATATTATAATTTTATAAGAACTGTATTATAATAAGAAAACATATTATATTATCCTATTACAATTAAAAAATACTATTAAATAATAAAATTAAATTAATAAATCTATTAAATAAAAATCTTATTATAAGAATAAAACATATCATATTATTCGATTAATTTTTGAATAATATCACAGATAATCCGACAAAGAGAATATATGTATATATGTGTGTGTATATATATATATATATTTAAGTTTTCTCATCGCGTCACATGACACTTAATCTCTACAATTAATTTTTAATATTTTAATTTATCATTATTAAATTTAAACTTAAATAAAGAAACCTATTATAATAAGAAAATATATTATAATCTCTCATTAAAATAAAAGACATACGTGGAACTTAATTTATACAATTAGTCTCTATAATTAATTTTTAATTATTAAACAAGAAAACTAAAATATATCTACAATTAATTTTTTTATTAAATAAAAAAACTATTATAATTAAAATACATATTATAATTTTATAAGAACTGTATTATAATAAGAAAACATATTATATTATCATATTACGATTAAAAAGTACTATTAAATTATAAAATTAAATTAATAAATCTATTAAATAAGAACTCTATTATAACAATAAAACATATCATATTATTCGATTAATTTTTGAATAATATCACAGATAATCCGATAAAGAATATATATATATATATATATATATATATATATATATATATATATATTCTCATCGCATCACATGACACTTAATCTCTACAATTAATTTTTAGTAATTAATTTATTATTATTAAATTATAAAATTAAATAAAGAAACATATTATAATAAGAAAACATATTATAATCTCTCATTAAAATAAATGACATACGTGGAACTTAATTTATACAATTAACCTCTGCAATTAATTTTTATTGTTAAATTATAAAACTAAAATATCTCTACAATTATTTTTTTATTAAATAAAAAAACTATTACAATTAAAATATATATTATAATTTTATAAGAATTGTATTATAATAAGAAAACATATTGTACTATCATATTACGATTAAGAAATACTATTAAGTTATAAAATTAAATTAATAAATCTATTAAATAAGAACCATATTATAACAATAAAACATATCATATTATTCGATTAATTTTGAATAATATCACAGATATCCGATAAAGAATATATATATAATATATATATATATATATATATATATATATATATAAGTTTCCTCATCGCATCACATGACACTTAATCTCTACAATTAAATTTTAATATTTAATTTATTATTATTAAATTATAAAATTAAATAAAGAAATCTATTATAATAAGAAAACATATTATAATCTCTCATTAAAATAAAAGACATATGTGGAACTTAATTTATACAATTAACCTCTACAATTAATTTTTTATAATTAAATTATAAAACTAAAATATCTCTACAATTAATTTTTTTATTAATAAAAAAACTATTACAATTAAAATATATATTACAATTTTATAAGAATTGTATTATAATAAGAAAACATATTGTACTATCATATTACGATTAAAAAATACTATTAAATTATAAAATTAAATTAATAAATCTATTAAATAGGAACACTATTATAACAAAAAACATATCATATTATCCGATTACTTTTTGAATAATATCACAGATAATCCGACAAAGAGTGTGTATGTATGTATGTATGTATATATATATATATATATATATAAATTTTCATATCGCGTCACATGACACTAATCTCTACAATTAATTTTTTTATTATTAAATTATAAAATTAAATAAAGAAACATATTATAATCTCTCATTAAAATAAAAGACATATGTGGAACTTAATTTATACAATTAACCTCTGCAATTAATTTTTTTATTATTAAATTATAAAATTAAAATAATAAATTATTAAAATAAAAAACCTATTACAATATAAGAATATAATCTCCTATTAAAATATGAATTCTAAATAGAGCCGTCCACAAAACCTAGCCAATTTTTTGGATTCCGAGTCTATTATTATTTGTTATTTTATTTTGAATTATTTCTATAAATTTTTTTTAGTTTATGAATTTCTTATATTTACGATTCTTCAGTATGCAAATCTAATAGCTCTTACAAAGTGAATTAGAAATATTGTTGGAAATGGTGATCGAGCACCGTTCACTTTTTGTATGAATATTTGATATTTATGCAATATAATATTTATTTTATCATGGTTATTTATTTATTAATATGGTATAACTCTTACTTTTATTTATATATTGTAAATCTAAAAGTTAGATTACTCTAAGAGTTAGAGATTTCAAGTTACACTCGGAACCTTATATGAATTTAGTAAAGGCCCGAGAGTTACAACATATGGTGATATAGTTGTAAGAGTTGCAAATGGTGTTGAGAAATATCACGCATTCTCTCGAATATAAATTATTTCTGGTCTATATATATTGACATGGGTCGGTCATTATATTGGTAAGACTAGTGCATTGTCTATATATGTAATGGACATATGGTTTGTCGCAACAGACTATTAGCTTAGCGGAAGTTCGTATAGAAATGAAGATATTCATTAGTTGAATGAGTATTGAACAAACTCATAAAAGATAACTAATAGATATTCCATAAAAATGTCAATAGTTTTCTTTTCGAGTTGAGTAGTTATTGTAGTCCTTTGACTTGAGACACCACGGTGGTCTTGTGAGTGATCCTCTGTGCCTGATACCATGCATGTCAGAGACCTTTTATGGTCTAGCCTCTGGATAACTGTTAGGTATAGACCGATGCACACGAAGATCGGTGTGTGTTAAGATGAGGATTCGTCAGTCCATATGGTTGGATTATGTTTCCAGAAATTTTTCAGAGTATATTCCGGAAATCTTTTGGCCGAAAGTTCGTTAAAGAAATTGATTCTGTAACATTATAAATAATATTCAAAAAAGAGTTTTGCTATATTATTTATTAATGGAATATTATTGTGAAAAGTTATTTTATCTTGAATAGATAAGGTTTTGACAGTATAACTATAACCTTACTCAATTGGAAACGGTAATGACGAAGGGATTATACATTAGCGTTTTAACCTCGACTTGTATGTGTGGGAACACAGAATCGGGGCGACGCATGCTGTCTCGGGCTCGCGACCCGGTTGGAGTACGGAGTAGCCCGCGGGGGACTAAACCGGAGAATAATAGAGTCGCCACCCGGTGTGAACTGGGAAGATGAGATTTAAGGCCGCACTCACCCATCGCAATGGAAGACCTCAAATCGTTGGGTTCGGAATGGTCCCTTACTTATGTCACTTGTAATTAAAGGATTTGTGCAATGATCTAACCAAGCCTAAGCAACACATATTTCCAAGTGTATTCTACTTCTAAGTTCACATGCATGAGAATAAGGCTCACATCTAAGTTTACAAATCTAAGCATGCTTGAAAGTAAATCGGAATAATGACAAACATACAACTCCATAAGCACGTTATATTCATGGATGCGGAAACGGAGGTAAACGATAATCGTACAAGCATACATACAACTGAATTGGAATAACGACAAACATGTAATCTCATGAACACATTGTACTTATACATGCGGAAACACCTATAAATGGCAATTGCACGATCATGTGTATTAAAGAGAGGTAACTAGATATACAGTGCAAAAAGAGTAACTAATGGGAACAAGCATGCATGAAATATGCTTAAAGAACCAGTTCAGTACGCATGCGTTCGAGTAACGTTCATAAACGCGTTCGAACATCAGTCAGAAGGCTCGCGTTCGAGTTGCATTCTTGGACGCGTTCGAACGGGGTAAGACCTGATGCATGATAAAACAGAAAGTATGCGCGTTCGAGTAGCGTTCTTAAACGCGTTCGAATGGCAGAGGGCCGAGAGCATGCGTTCGAGTTGTGTTCGATGACGCGTTTGAACGGGAACTGGCAGATTGCATACATTCATATGGTTTTATATACCGCATTCAAACAGGATCACAATAACGACATATCTAATCACATGGATACCTAAATCATGCATAAATATTAACATACTAAGGGCTAAATCATGTTTAAGAATAAATAACGCACTAGGTCTAATCAGGCTAAATAAATAAATAACGTACTGACTACATCATGCTCAAATACAAGTTTGGATGAAACGAAATACATGTATCTCTCAAGTGGTACGTGGAGTTGTATCCCGAGTGTAGACCGTACTACCGTCCATTCGGATTCGACTACGGAATTTACGTCCGAGTTTCCATCCGATATACCACAAAAGAGAACACGCATTCTGTTCATCTAGAATTCACATCATGCCTCAACAAACGACTCTCATGCGATAATATATTAAAAAAAAAAAAAGACAAATGAAAGATAATAAATACAAGGTGCCCTCAGGTCTAACCTTTTATGTCAACTTTTAGAAGCACGTTACAAGTCTGTCGGATGGGTAATACTCCGCAACTCCTCCGGTTCATTGGTTCAATGTTTTTGCTCGCTGTTTCACTATTTTGGCCGCTGTTTTCACTCCGTTTTGCTGCTGTTTGTGCTATATTTTTTTGGTCACTATTTTGCTGTATTAAGGCTACTGTTTTGGGTGTTTCGGGGACTGTTTTGGGCGATTTCTGGACTGTTTTACTGGGTATTTTTGCAGCAGTTTTGGGTGTCTTAGATATGCGGCAGTGGGCTGTGATGGGTGAATGTGTGCGGCAGTGGGAGTGGTGATGTGATGAGTGAGTGTGTGACGTGGGCTGTTGAAGGTTGTGAGATTTGAGAGTGGCGTGGGTTGTTGAGGGTTGTGAGATTTGAGAGTGGCATCCAGGTGTTTATTAGGCGTGAAGATTTGAGAGTGGCGTGGGCTGTTGAAGGTTGTGAGTTTTGATGAAGGTTAATGCGTGAAGGCCATGTGTATGAATGTGGCTAAGGGTGTGGATTGTTAGGCGTGAGTGATGATGCGCTGAAGGACAGCGAACAGCGTGAAGATGGTTATTTGTGTCAAGTAAAGGCTGTTGGTTGCTGCGTGAAGGGGTGATTGGCAGTAACGTGAGTGGCCGAGAGAGGAGAGAGGATTAAGGCTGCATGAGTATTTAGGGTTTATTGCTTTGGTGTTTTTGGTCACTGCCGAGAGAGAGAGATCTGAGGAGTTAAGTTTGTGTTATATTTTATAGTAGATGCATAGGGTTAGGGTTGTGCATGGTTGTCAAAGGAAACAAATCATGCAAAAATAGGGAGGTGATTAATTGATTTTAAAAATGGAAAAGATATTTATAATTTAGGTGGGTGATATCTTTAATTGGTGAGTGATTTATTAAAATTTGATTTTAATTTGGATTTGATTTAGTTTAATTTAGGTAGGGATATATTTTATATTTTATTTGATTTATTTTAATTTGGTATGTGATTTTATTAAATTAGGAATTAGATTTTAATTTAATTTAATTTCAATTTAATTGGTTTTTAATTTAAATTTGTGATATGTTTTAATTATTTTTTTGGATTGGGCTTGGGTGAGATGGGCTAATTGGGCTTGGGTGTGAGGCTAGCAGCAAAACCAGAAATACTGACACCGTTCGAACGCCGATTCGAACGCCCGCAATCTGCCTGATGTTCGAACGTGGTCACGAACGCAGCATGAACGAAAACAGTGAACTTGTGAAATGAACCTGATGACATACTTATTCTGAATTTCCCATTCGACGTCCGTTTCCCGCGACTTCCGTGACATAAAAGGTAGTGCCTCTAAATGAGACTCATCATAGGGACTTATATACAAAAATGCAGTGCCTACAGTCGCCCCCACTTTGATGGGACTTGTGTAATGTGTAATAGTGACAATCCTATCAAAGTTATGCAATGCATTTTTACTTACATGGCTCGCCAGCTGCCACTTGACTTGCCATGTGTTGAGTTGAGTTGATTTGATGGTGAGGTGCTGCGACCCCTGGTTCATTCCCGAACCGTGCTCCATTTTTGGAGCGCCATTTTCGGCATCTGTTGTGTGTGCTCCATTTGGGAGCGCCATTTTCGGCATCTGTTGTGTGTGCTCCATTTTGGAGCGCCATTTTCGGCATTTGTTGTGTGTGCTCCATTTTGGAACGCCATTTTCGGCATTTTCTGTGTGTGCTCCATTTTGGAGCGCCATTTTCGGCATCTGTTGTGTGTGCTCCATTTTGGAGCGACATTTTCGGCATCTGTTGTGGTAGCGGTCTATTTCTGAACCGTGCTGTCCGAGAATGTTGCTCATTTTTTAGCCGTTACTTGATGAGGTGGTCTTTGCCGCTACAATCCTGCGAATATAAAATAAAAAATTATATGTATATGATATGTATGCATGTATGTATGGATGCATGATGCTGATGTGGGCCTCGCCCCCCAAACCGATACCGATGTGGGCCTCGCCCCTAAACTGACACTGATGTGGGCCTCGCCCCCAAACTGATACTGATATGGGCCTCGCCCCCAAACTGATGCGGATGTGGGCCTCGCCCCAAAACTGATACTGATGTGGGCCTCGACCCTCGGGACTCATCCCCAAACTGATACTGATGTGGGCCTCGGCCCTGGGACTCATCCCTCAAACTGATACTAATGTAGGCCTCGGCCTTGGGACTCATCCCCAAACTGATGCTGATGTGGGCCTCGGCCCTAACTGATACTGACATGGGCCTCGCCCCCAGACTGATACTAATATGGGCCTCGCCCCAAGCTGATACTGATATGGACCTCGCCCCCAGACTGATACTGATATGGGCCTCGCCCCCAACTTATAATGATATGGGCCTTGCCCCCTGACTGATACTGATATGGGCCTCGCCCCCAAACTGATGCGGATGTGGGCCTCGCCCTAAACTGATACTGACATGGGCCTCGCCCCCAGACTAATACTGAAATGGGCCTCGCCCTAAGCTGATATTGATATGGGCCTCGCCCCCAGACTGATACTGATATGGGCCTCGCCCCTAACTTATAATGATATGGGCCTCACCCCAACTGATACTGATATGGGCCTCGCCCCCAACTGATACTGATATGGGCCTCGCCCCAAGTTGATACTGATATGGGTCTCGCCCCAGACTGATACTGATATGGGCCTCGCCCCAACTGATACTGATATGGGCCTCGCCCCCAACTGATACTGATATGGGCCTCGCCCCAACTGATACTGATGTGGGCCTCGCCCTCGGACTGATACTGATATTGATGTGGGCCTCGGCCCTGGGACTCATCCCTAAAACTGAAACTGATGTGAGCCTTGGCCTTGGGACTCATCCTCAAAACTGAAACTGATGTACTGTACTATTGCTGCTTCTGATTGGCTTGCATTTGACGCTTTCTCTTTTTCTTCGTTGAAACCTGTGAATACAAAACAAAACAAACACAAAATGGAATGCAAAATACGTTACGTGTATGCATGTATGCATGAATGTGTTTCCTATCTTGTTGGGTTAGGTCTTCTGCCGGTACTCTTGGTGGCTGCTCGGTCTTTGGACAAGTCTGCCCTCTTCCCTAACCAATGGGTATCTATGATGGCTTTCAAGACAAAAGGGGGTTAACATGGTGCATGTATGCATGAGGTGAATGAGTTGCATGCGATACAAGGAATATATCAACTTATTAAAATTTTCACACAAGTCGGCCCATCATCATTTTAGAAGCTTTTGGGCTAACTGTCATTGGAGTGAACTCGTCCCAGTTTAAATGGCCCAACAAGTTCACATCTCATGGCAAGAAGTCCAACCGTATCCAAATGATAATGTTCCTAAACACAAACATATAATGCCCCATTGGCGTTTTAGAAGCTTTTGGTCCAATCATCATAAGATATGTTCTTGTCCTAGTTTAAATGGCCCAACAAGCCCATACCTCATGACAAAAGGTCCGAATGGATCCAAACGACCATGTTCCCAAACACAAGCACAAGTAAATAATTCTTATTAGTTCTACGACTACGGTTCACATGCAGGTTTACGGGGGTGTGGACAAAGGCTCTCGCTGACGAAGGATTACCCACAACTAGGTCTCCCCACTCAAGGGTTCGAGCGACCAAGTGAGCGCACCTTTTTTATACACTAAGGTACGTGCCAACGAGCTATGGTATGTGACTGACTGTCAAATAGATTTCCCGTTGTACATTTCCCAGAGGGAGGGTGGAGCGAGGCTCTCTTAAGTACCCAAGCCTCTTAGGCTCTTATCGCTTGGTGACAGGAATAAACAACGAGTCCTCCAAATTAGTCCATCACAGTAGGCTACGAGTAGATGATTATCTAGGTGCCTTCACAGCTTTTCCTTCTAGAAAGGTAGTGAGTGAAGGAAGACACCAAACCATTACTTAGCCTTAAAAAGTGCCTTTGATTAAACCCCTTTTAACTCACAGTAGACACGGTTAACTAAAGCACAAATCACAATTATTACAAGACATTATTTCGGGGCCGATTCTCTATCCCCAGTAGAGTCGCCAGACTGTGGGAACACAGAAATCGGGGCGACGCATGCTGTCCCGGGCTCGCGGCCCGGTTGGGAATACGGAGTAGCCCGCGGGGGACTAAACCGGAGAATAATGGAGTCGCCACCCGGTGTGAACCGGGAAGATGAGATTTAAGGCCGCACTCACCCCTCGCAAGGAAGACCTCAAAACGTTGGGTTCAGAATGGTCTCTTACTTATGTCACTTGTAATAAAAGGATTTGTGCAATGATCTAACCAAGCCTAAGCAACACATATTTCCAAGTGTATTCTACTTCTAAGTTCACATGCATGAGAATAAGGCTCACATCTAAGTTTGCAAATAACCTATATCTAAGCATGCTTGAAAGTAAATCGGAATAACGACAAACATACAACTCCATACGCATGTTACATCCATGGATGCGGAAACACAAGTAAACGATAATCATACAAGCATGCATACAACTGAATTGGAATAACGACAAACATGTAATCTCATGAGCACATTGTACTTATACATGCGGAAACACCTATAAATGGCAATTGCATGATCATGTGTATTAAAGAAAGGTAACTAGATATACAATGTAAAAAGAGTAACTAATGGGAACAAGCATGCATGAAATATGCTTAAAGAACCAGTTCAGTACACATACGTTTGAGTAGCGTTCGTAAACGCGTTCGAACGTCAGTCAGAAGGCTCGCGTTCGAGTTGCGTTCTTGGACGCGTTCGAACGGGGTAAGACCTGATACATGATAAAACAGAAAGTATGCGCGTTCGAGTAGCGTTCGTAAACGCGTTCGAACGGCAGATGGCCGAGAGCATGCGTTCGAGTTGCGTTTGATGACGCGTTCGAACGGGAACTGGCAGATTGCATACATTCATATCGTTTTAGATACCGCATTCAAACAGGATCACAATAACGACATATCTAATCACATGGATACCTAAATCATGCATAAATATTAACATACTAAGGGCTAAATCATCCTTAAGAATAAATAACGCACTAGGCCTAATCAGACTAAATAAATAAATAACGTACTAACTACATCATGCTCAAATACAAGTTTGGATGAAACGAAATACATGTATCTCTCAAGTGGTACGTGGAGTTGTATCCCGAGTGCAGACCGTACTACCGTCCATTCGGATTCGACTACGGAATTTACGTCTGAGTTTCCATCCGATATACCACAAAAGAAAACACGCATTCTGTTCATCTGGAATTCACATCATGCCTCAACAAACGACTCTCATGCGATAATATATTAAAAAACAAAAAAAGACAAATGAAATATAATAAATGCAAGGTGCCCTCAGGTCTAACCTTTTATGTCGACTTTTGGAAGCACGTTACAAGTCCGTCGGAATGGGTAATACTCTGCAACTCCTCCGGTTCATTGGTTCAATGTTTTTGCTCGCTGTTTCGCTGTTTTAGCCGCTGTTTTCACTCCGTTTTGCTGTTTTTGTGCTGTATTTTCTGGTCACTGTTTTGATGTATTAAGGCTACTGTTTTGGGTGTTTCGGGGACTGTTTGGGGGCGATTTCTGGACTGTTTTACTGGGTATTTTTGCAGCGGTTTTGGGTGTCTTGGATGTGCGGCATTGGGCTGTGATGGGTGAGTGTATGCGGTAGTGGGCTGTGATGAGTGAGTGTGTGCGTGAGACTGAGTGAGTGTGTGACGTGGGCTGTTGAAGGTTGTGAGATTTGAGAGTGGCGTGGGCTGTTGAAGGTTGTGAGTTTTGATGAAGGTTAATGCGTGAAGGCCATGTGTATGAAGGTGGCTAAGGGCGTGGATTGTTAGGCGTGAGTGATGATGCGCTGAAGGACAGCGAACAGCGTGAAGATGGTTATTTGTGTCAAGTGATGGTTGTTGGTTGCTGCGTGAAGGGGTGCTTGGGCAGTAACGTGAGTGGCCGAGAGAGGTGAGAGGATTAGGGCTGCATGAGTATTTAGGGTTTATTGCTTTGGTGTTTTTGGTCACTGCCGAGAGAGAGAGATCTGAGGAGTTAAGTTTGTGTTATATTTTATAGTAGATGCATTAGGGTTAGGGTTGTTCATGGTTTTCAAAGGAAACAAATCATGCAAAAATAGGGAGGTGATTAATTGATTTTAAAAAGGCAAAGGATATTTATAATTTAGGTGGGTGATATCTTTAATTGATGAGTGATTTATTAAAATTTGATTTTAATTTGGATTTGATTTAGTTTAATTTAGGTAGGGATATATTATATTTTATTTGATTTATTTTAATTTGGTATGTGATTTTATTAAATTAGGAATTAGATTTTAATTTAATTTAATTTCAATTTAATTGGTTTTTAATTTAAATTTGTGATATGTTTTAATTATTTTTTTGGATTGGGCTTGGGTGAGATGGGCTAATTGGGCTTGGGTGTGAGGCTAGTAGCAAAACCAGAAATACCGACGCCGTTCGAACGCCGATTCGAACGCTACACGAACGCCCGCAATCTGTCTGACGTTCGAACGTGGTCACGAACGCAACACGAACGAAAACAGTGAACTTGTGAAATGAACCTGATGACATACTTATTTTGAATTTCCCCTTCCGACGTCCGTTTCCCGCGACTTCCGTGACATAAAAGGTAGTGCCTCTAAATGAGACTCATCATAGGGACTTATATGCAAAAATGCAGTGCCTACAGTATGGTTCGACGTGTCGTGTTGTTTTGTCATGATTTGTAGGTAGACAGGCATTCATGAAATATGTATACAAGTATATGAGATATATATGTATATATATACATAACAACCGAACGTCAGCCTAGAGAGTTCCATTATATTGAGTTTACTCGTTGAGCACTAGGGCGACCTCTCGTCAAATGTTGACAAAGTATTTTTGGGTATTTATGATTAAATTGTTTAATCCGATAATTCATGAGATGAATTGAATTAATTAATTTTATATCAAGAGTTGATATAATTTTATTGTATAATAAATGTAAATTTGATTTACATTAAATTAGTAATTATTTTGTGAATTAATTTAATTGTTAAATTAATATATAATATTAATTACTTAGATTATATAAATAAAGCTTTTAATTAGTTAAAGTAATTAAGGTAAAGCAAAATTGAATTATTTGGTTAAAGTAACTAAATGATTCATAAAGGTAACTTAGTTACTAAAGTTGGTGAGATTAATATTTAACTTTGGTTTAGTTAAATTTTTTGAATATGTGGTGCAGGGAAAAGATTCCCTTAAACCATGGTTTAAATGAAAGGCTTGGATTTGTTTTTTTAATTTTAATTAATAAAAAGAAAATGAAAAACAATTGCTTTGTTTTTTCCTCTTTGGCTCACTGCTTCTGCCGAAAATAAATAATTGATTTTTGGCTTCTTTCTCAACTTACCTACTGCCTGCCGAAAGAAAGAGAATTAGAAAGCAAAAAGCAAAATTTTTCCTTCTCCTTAAAAGCTTGCTGCCGAACCTGGAACAAAGAAAATTAATTGAATTTTTTTTGTTTTGTTTTCCAAAATCAAGCCAAAAACACTCACCAAAATTACCCATATATAATAAAGACCATAGAAATTAATCTTTAAGTGTTAAAGATTAATTGTGTTCTTGAAGTTCTTGATTTTTCTTAGGGTTCAAGAGTTGAATTTTGGGGAAAATTTTGTTGCCACTCTTGAGTGATCAAACCACCTTTTGATCACCAAGATTTGTTCTTGAGAAAACTTGATTTGGTGGAGTTTGAAGAAGTTCAAAGTGCTTGGAGGAATTGGAAAAGCTTGGAGGCAAAAGTTTCAATCAATTGGCAAAGCTTGTTGGTACATTTAATTTGTCAATTTATTTGTTCAATTTGTTGATTAATTTTTTTGAGAAAAATTATTGTGGAAGTGTTGGATAAATTGGAAGCATGTATGTGAGGATTATAAGCATTGAAGTGTTGGAAAATCGATATATAGTTGATATGTTAATTTTTGTATGCTTGGAATAATT
Source organism: Zanthoxylum bungeanum (assembly GCA_019454045.1). Taxonomy (NCBI): domain Eukaryota; kingdom Viridiplantae; phylum Streptophyta; class Magnoliopsida; order Sapindales; family Rutaceae; genus Zanthoxylum; species Zanthoxylum bungeanum. The sequence continues at coordinate 57,472 of SKCR01000095.1, forward strand.
TTGCAAGAGTTGGAAAATTATTTTGTATGCTTGAATTAATTTTTCAAATGTTGGAAAATTAATTTTAGTATGCTTGGATTATTTTCAAGTGTTGGAAATAATTTTGATGCTTAGATTAATTTGTCAAGAGTTGATAAATGTATTAAAGTGTGTTGAAAAATTTTAATTGGCTTATGGTAATTATTTTAATGCATGGTAAATATTTTTAGTGCATTAGGAAAATTTTAAGTTGATGGAAAAATTTTTAAACCCACTGTTAAGGACTGCCGAAAAAAAAAATTGTATTCGCTCGAGATTTGATCTCGGGCGGATTCCGCTGCGCTCGGAATTCCCGTTCCTCACTCAACAGGTAAGCCATATGGCTTTGTCTCCAATGGTAAATAAAAATCAATATCTTAATAATGATTTATTTACCTTCAATTATGTTGTAGTAATTATCTCATAATTATTACTAACTTGATTATCTCATAATCAAGACTTGATTATCTCATAATCAAGACTTGATTATCTCATAATCAAAGAATTCTAGAAAACATTAAGTTAAACTAATTTAACAAAGTTTTCATTTGTGACAATAAATATTATTAATCTCATTAATAATATATAAATATAATGTGAGCATATAATTAGACAATCTAATTATATTAGGTTTGCTACAGTTAATCGAGCTAGCACGATGACCAAATGGACCTACGGTTCCGAGCTCCAATAATTCCGAAATATTAATTAAACTCTTTAATCAAATATTACGAATTATTAACTCCGCGTTATTCCACTAAAAACTCGAAGTTGAACTCTCGTTACCGTAGATGGATAAAATAAACTGAACAACTTCGGTGTCCATCGATATAGTCATTACATATGTATATAGCCCTTCACTAATATCTCATAAATAGAGCCGGGTCAAAAATCCGTTAAACCCCTCTAAATATTTTATCTCTTAAACACCATTGATTCTATAATGAACAATTAATTCATAACAATTATGAATATAAAACTTTCTATTCGCAATAGAAAAGTTGAGCGCTCAAATTGTTCAAGTCCCGAATCAACTCTTAAAAAAGATATTCTTCTGTTTCTCGTAAGAATGAGTGAATTCCATATCTATGTAAAACGTTCCCAGCTACACACCAAACCATTTCCCCAAAATACGTAGTTAATGGCCGGGAATGCAACACCAACCTCACCATAGTAAATCAAAGGACATAACCTGTCATGCAGGAGTTCGTAATACACTAAGGATTAATATCGAATCCATATATGAAAATCTATTAGATAAAATGAATTTCTTCGGTTAACGGATATTAAAAGAAATTCGTATTTATATGAGTCCAGTCCTATATGATCTCATCATACAAGGTGTCTCCATTCCCATGTCACTACATGAACGATCCCGGATCAAGGTCGTCATACAAGTATAGAATGAACCGCAGCTATAGATAAACCACAAACAAAGTACCCTATTTCTTTGCTCTCTACGGACTATTTAGATTACTAACTTCAGACATAAACCCTCTTGTGCATCAAACATACACTAAGTCTGAAGGTACAATAGTAATCAAGGTAAACAAGACAATTGGACAATATGCGATATAAATCGAACAACTTTGATAAAATAAATAATGTATTTATTATTATAATAATAATTAATTCCGTTTTACAATACATGAATCTTTAGGACATAAATCCCAGCAAATTTCAATTAAGATATGAATTGACAAGAATCAGATGACGTTTTTAGATCTAAATCACTGCATTTTTATTTTCTTTATTTGTTTTTCTTTTCAATTTTGTTAGTTTTAGTTTTAATTTAATTTCTTTTTTTCACTTGTTTATTATTTTATTTTTGTAAGTATTGTATTTTCATTTTTAAATTTTAGCATCTAGTCTGCATTTAGGTTGCATGAGACATTGGTCTCGATCATCTAGCGATAAATTAAATAGAGAACCTCCATCACCTTCATCGTCAGTCAAAATGGCCGAGAACCAAAATGAAAATCCATCTGTTCGAGTTGAAAACCCAGTTGATCAGGAAGAAAACGAGTCTCAGCATAGCTATCTTAATCATCTTATGACACTCAGACAATTCATGAATCTCACTAGGACAGGATCACTATCTTGTATTATTTTCCCCCCAAATGCAACACGTTTCAATTTTAAGCTAGATGTCATCTAACTTTTACCTACATTCCACGGTCCAGAATCAAAAAATCCTTATCAACACTTAAGGGAATTTGAAGAGGTATTTAACACTTGCACATACCAAAATTACAGCATGAATATAATTCGATTAAAGTTTTTTCCCTTTTCTTTAAAGGATAAAGCTAAAATTTGGCTGCAGAACCTTAGGTCAGGATCCATCAGAACATGAGATGATTTACAAGAACAGTTTCTGAAAAATTTCTTCCCCCTCACAGGACAAACTCCTTTAAGAGAAGAATTACAACCTTCACACAAGAGTCGGGGGAACGCTTTACCAATATTGGGAGAGGTTTAAAGAGATGTTGAATGTTTGTCTACATCATGGGTTTGAAACATGGAGGTTGGTTGCCTACTTCTACGAGGGGTTAACACCCCAAGGTAGACAAATAGTAGAAATGATATATAATGGTGAGTTTAGGGATAAAAATCTCGAAAATGCACTAGATTATCTAAAAAACATAGCAGAGAATGCACAACAATGAGATACAGTTGGCACTTATGAGTCATCTGTAAAACCACAGCCATCTGGTAGAGGTATGTTTAACCTTAGGGAAGACCATGGCCTTTCTGCCAAGTATGCATCTCTAGCTAAAAAAGTTGAGGCATTAGAATTAAGGAAAAGTGATCATGTCAAGTATGTTCAAGAAGTCACATGTCAAATCTGTAATTCAAATGAACATGTCACACAAATTTGCCTAACCTTGCCAGTCTTGCAAGAATGTCTTCATGACCAAGTCAGTTCCATAAACACTTTCAAGAGACCAAATCCAAACCCATACTCCTAAACCTACAATTCTGGTTGGAGAAACCATCCAAACTTCAATTGGAGGAATGATAACCAAGCAAAACCATCGCAACAACCTCCCCAAGTACAACATAATTTCCAAAATTCCTAGAGTTATGCATCATATGTCCCACCACCTCGGAAAACCCTTGAGGACACATTGCATGCATTCATTGAGAAACATGAAGCCATCAATAACCAAAATATTCAAACATTGATTGATTTGAAAGATACATTCTCCAAAATCACATCTGCACTGACCGTTAACGAGAAAAGAAAGTTTCATGCCCAACCACAGCCAAATCCTAAGAGTCATCAAAATCCTCACGAGGGTAGTCTAGGTAGTCAACACATAGACCAAGTCGAATCTGTTATTATTCTTCGCAGTGGTAAGGTCATCCACAGACATATTCTAGAACCTCGCGAAACTGAAAATAAATCAGATTCAGAGGGTAAAGAAGGGGTTGATGAACCATTACCTGTCGTTGATGATAACAATTTTTCTCATGAACCTCCATTTCCTCAAGCATTAAAAATAAAGAAATTGAACCATTACCCAGAGATATATGAAATATTCAAACAAATGTCAATATTCCTTTATTTGATGCCATCCAACAGATACCATCTTATGTCAAATTTCTGAAACATTTGTGCACCGTTAAAAAAATTATTAGGTAAGAAAGAAAGCTTTTCTAGCTGAACATGTAAGTTTCATTCTCTCAACTAATAATGCATTAAAATACAAGGACCCTGTTGGGGTTTTAAAGGGGAATATCGGTAACGCAGTTGTGGACAACAGAACCTGGGCGACGCCGTTTCTAGGCTCGCGGCACTAGGTTGGAAGTACGAAATAATATGGAGTCGCCACCCGGTGTGAACCGGGATAAAGATTTAAGGCCGTACTCACCCCTCGCAAGGGAAGACCTCAAACTGTTGGGTTCGGAATGGTCCTTTACTTATGTCACTTGTAATAAAAGGATTTATGTAATAATTTAACCAGGCTTAAATAACATTTATTTCCAAAAATATCATGCTTCTAGATTCATATGCATACATCAACAAGTTCATCACAACATGCAACATTACATGGCAATCTCATGAACATATTTCAATCCTATGATATGGAAAACTAAGAACAACATAATCATGCTTGAGTACTATCTCATGAACCTATTAACCAAATAACCTGCTAACAGCCTAATCATGCTTGAATACAATCCCAAGAACACATAGAATGGATAAATGTAGGAATACAAATAATACGTTGGCTATATAACACAAGAAAGATCAACCAAGAGGCAATTATGCATGAATATGATAAGACAGACTCAGTTCAGTGTGTTCGCGATCGTGTAGCGTTCGTAAACGCGTTCGAACGGTAAAAAGAAGGTTCGCGTTCGTATGGCGTTTGATAGCGCGTTCGAACGGAAATGAAACAGAATGCTCGCGTTCGTATGGCGTTTGATAACGCGTTCGAACGGAAATGAAACAGAATGCTCGCGTTCGTATGTCGTTCGTGAACGCGTTCGAACGGAAATGAGACCTGATGCATGATAAGGCAAAATGCATGCGCGTTCGAGTTGCGTTCGTAAACGCGTTCGAACGGGAACAGACCTGATGCATGAAATGGGACGCAATACATAAACAACAAAATAAAGGGGGCGCGACGAAGTACTGCCGTAAAGGTGGCCTTTTGGGGGCTCTTGATCTCTCAAAGAGAGGACCTTTAGACCAACATACTAAGCCCATGCACGTCATATCACATCATGCATACAAACATAAAGACAATCATATTCAACTAAGTATGTCCGATTGAACGTGTCTTGCATCCAACCGAACACACATCAACCGGCGCGGCAAAACATCGTGGTAAAATGGCTTTAACCCCTCCCCATAGGGGATCTTTCATTCCACTTACTAAGCCCTTGCGCTCGATTGAACCATGCATAAATAAGCAACAATATTAAACGTAATGTGTCCGATTGAACGTATCTCGCATTCAACCGAACACACATCAATCAGTGCGGCAAAGCATCATGGTGAAGGATTTTAACCCTTCCGATTAGGGGACCTTCCATCGCACTTACTGAGCCCATGCACTCGATTATATCATACACAAATAAGCGACATACAGAATTTAAGTAACAAGAAATAGATAAGCCAAAGCAACACAAAACAAGAGAAAGTGCCGTTTACTCAAGTGGTACGTGGAGTTGTATCCCAAGTACAGACCGCACTACCGTCCATTCGGATTCGGCTACGGAATTTACGTCTGGGTTTCCATCCTATATACCACAAGAGACGAGACTCTTCCATTTTATTCAAGCCACAACATGCATCCATAAACGACTCTCATGCAAATAAAATTCAATAATAAAAGAAACGAATATAAACTAATGAAAAAGTGCCATCAGGTCTAACCTTTTAAGTCGTCTCTCGGACTCGCGTTTCACGAAGATCGGAAGGGGTAAAGCTCCGCAACTCTTCCGGTTCACTGGTTCACTGCTCTCGTTCGTTGTATTACTATTTTGGGTCATCGTCCTCCGTTTTTGCTGCTGTTTTGACTCCGATTCGCTGCCGCTGCTACTGTATTGCTGCTGTATTTTAGTTACTGTTTTTGGGGTGTGTTTTGGCTACTGTTTTGGGTGTTATTTTCGGTGGTGTTATGGTGTGGTTAGGGGTGTTCGGGGGTGTTTTATGTGTGTGTTTAGGGCTGCTGTATGCGTGTTTAGGGCTGTTTGGGATGTGTTTTTCGGTGAGGTGAAGGGGCTGTTCGCGATGTGTTTTGGTCAAGGCGATGGGGGTTCTTTGGTTTGTGATCTTTTGTTATTGAGAGTGAGGGAGAGTAGTTGTGTCTATGAGCTAGCTAGCCTTGAGAAGGTTGGTGAATGGCTCTTTTATAGGCAAAGGGTTAGGCTTGACAAGGAAAGGGATTTGATTTGGTGTTGGATAAGGGAAGTCAAAGATTGAGGGGGGACAAATCTTGGCTAGATAGGGAATGTTGAATATTTAGTTTATGTTGATTAGGCATACAATATTTTAAGTTTGGGAATAATATATTGGTTGATTGATTTTAACTTGGTATGATTATATTTGATTGGTTTAGATTAGGTATGATATCTTTTAATTTGGTATGTGATTTTTAGATTTGTTTTGATTTCACCATGTGTTAAATATGTGTTTTAAGTGGCTTGGGCGTGTGGGCCAAGGTTTGGGCGAATTGGACTTGATGTGAGGCTAGCAGCAAAACCAGAATTACCGACACCGTTCGAACGCCTCCTCGAACGTGGCACGAACGTCCGCAATCTGCTTGACGTTCGAATGAAGTAACGAACGCAGCACCAACGAAAACAGTGAACCTTGTTTATTCTGAATTCCCCTTCCGACGTCCGTTTTCCGCGACCTCCGTGACTTAAAAGGTAGTGTCTCCAAAATGAGACTCATCATAGGGACTTATGTGTAAAAATGCAGTGCCTACAGCAGTGGAATCGCGGAAAATCAAAATTTTCCGATTTCAAAATTTTTTCTCGGATCAATCAAATAACCTTATTTATTTAATTATCCAATTATCAAATTATGAAAAATTACACAAGAGATCAAATTTCTTGGTAATTACCGAATTACCCCAAAACTTTGTAAATTGATCATTTTAGTCCAAAAGTTGTGAAATACAATTTTGGATGATTCTAAATCATTTATAAAATATTTTTCAACACATCTAATGCATCAAAATCAGATTTCACACAAATCCCCAATTTTTGAGCAATTACCGTGAGCACCCCAAAATTTCCAATTAATTGCAATTTGGTCTATTTTGTTCAAAACTTGCCAAGATCAAATCCAATTAACCTAAAATTTTACACGCATCATATTCATACCATAATACATCACATATATGAAAAGACCCAAATTTGGAGAGGGTTATTGTGGAAAACAGAACCTGGGCGACGCCGTTTCTAGGCTCGCGGCACTAGTTGGGAAGTACGAAATAACATGGAGTCGCCACCCGGTGTGAACCGGGACAAAGATTTAAGGCCGCACTCACCCCTCGCAAGGGAAGACCTCAAACCGTTGGGTTCGGAATGTCCCTTACTTATGTCACATGTAATAAAAGGATTTATGTAATAATTTAACCAGGCTTAAATAACATTTATTTCCAAAATATCATGCTTCTAGATTCATATGCATACATCAACAAGTTCATCACAACATGCAACATCACATGGCAATCTCATGAACATATTTCAATCCTATGATATGGAAAACTAAGAACAACCTAATCATGCTTGAGTACTATCTCATGAACCTATTAACCAAATAACCTACTAACAGCCTAATCATGCTTGAATACAATCCCAAGAACACATAGAATGGATAAATGCAGGAATACAAATAATACGGTTGGCTATATAACACAAGAAAGATCAACCAAGAGGCAATTATGCATGAATGATAAGACAGACTCAGTTCAGTGTGTGCGCGACCGTGAAGCGTTCGTAAACGCGTTCGAACGGTAAACAGAAGGTTCGCGTTCGTATGGCGTTTGATAGCGCGTTCGAATGGAAATGAAACAGAATGCTCGCGTTCGTATGGCGTTTGATAACACGTTCGAATGGAAATGAAACAGAATGCTCGTGTTCGTATGGCGTTCGTGAACGCGTTCGAATGGAAATAAGACCTGATGCATGATAAGGCAAAATGCATGCGCGTTCGAGTTGCGTTCGTAAACGCGTTCGAACGGGAACAGACCTGATGCATGAAATGAGACGCAATACATAAACAACAAAATAAAAGGGGCGCGGCGAAGTACTGCCGTAAAGGTGGCCTTTTGGGGGCTCTTGATCTCTCAAAGAGAGGACCTTTAGACCAACATACTAAGCCCATGCGCGTCATATCACATCATGCATACAAACATAAAGACAATCATATTCAACTAAGTATGTCCGATTGAACGTGTCTTGCATCCAACCGAACACACATCAACCGGCGCGGCAAAACATCGTGGTAAAGGGCTTTAACCCCTCCCCATAGGGGATCTTTCATTCCACTTACTAAGCCCATGCGCTCGATTGAACCATGCATAAATAAGCAACAATATTAAACGTAATGTGTCCGATTGAACGTATCTCGCATTCAACCGAACACACATCAATCGGTGCGGCAAAGCATCGTGGTGAAGGATTTTAACCCTTCCGATTAGGGGACCTTCCATCGCACTTACTGAGCCCATGCACTCGATATATATCATACACAAATAAGCGACATACATATTTAAGTAACAAGAAATAGATAAGCCAAAGCAACACAAAACAAGAGAAGGTGCCGTTTACTCAAGTGGTACGTGGAGTTGTATCCCAAGTACAGACCGCACTACCGTCCATTCGGATTCGGCTACGGAATTTACGTCTGGGTTTCCATCCTATATATACCAATAGACACACTCTTCCATTTCGATCAAGCCACACAACATGCATCCATAAACGACTCTCATGCAAATAAAATTCAATAATAAAAGAAACGAATATAAACTAATGAAAAGTGCCCTCAGGTCTAACCTTTTAAGTCGTCTCTCGGACTCGCGTTTCACGAAGATCGGAAGGGGTAAAGCTCCGCAACTCTTCCGTTCACTGGTTCACTGCTCTCGTTCATTGTCTTACTATTTTGGGTCGTCGTCCTCCGTCTTTTGCTGCTGTTTTGACTCCGATTCGCTGCCGCTGCTACTGTATTGCTGCTGTATTTTACTTACTGTTTTTGGGGTGTTTTGGCTACTATTTTGGGTGTTATTTTCGGTGGTGTTATGGTGTGGTTCGGGGGCTGTTTTATGTGTGTGTTTAGGGCTGCTGTATGCGTGTTTTAGGGCTGTTTGGGATGTGTTTTTCGGTGAGGTGAAGGGGCTGTTCGGGATGTGTTTTGGTCAAGGCGATGGGGGTTTTTTGGTTTGTGATATTTTTTTATTGAGAGTGAGGGAGAGTTGTGTCTATGAGCTAGCTAGCCTTGAGAAGGTTGGTGAATGGCTCTTTTTATAGGCAAAGGGTTAGGCTTGATAAGGAAAGGGATTTGATTTGGTTGTGGATAAGGGAAGTCAAAGATTGAGGGGGGACAAATCTTGGCTAGATAGGGAAGGTTGAATATTTAGTTTATGTTGATTAGGCATACAATATTTTAAGTTTGGGAATAATTATTGGTTGATTGATTTTAACTTGGTATGATTATATTTGATTGGTTTAGATTAGGTATGATATCTTTTAATTTGGTATGTGATTTTTAGATTTGTTTTGATTTCACCATGTGTTAATATGTGTTTTAAGTGGGCTTGGGCGTGTGGGCCAAGGCTTGGTCGAATTGGGCTTGATGTGAGGCTAGCAGCAAAACCAGAATTACCGACACCGTTCGATCGCCTCCTCGAACGTGGCATGAACGTCCGCAATCTGCTTGACGTTCGAACGAAGTAACGAACGCAGCACCAACGAAAACAGTGAACCTTGTTTATTCTGAATTCCCCTTCCAACATCCGTTTTCCGCGACCTCCGTGACTTAAAAGGTAGTGTCTCCAAAATGAGACTCATCATAGGGACTTATGTGTAAAAATGCAGTGCCTACAGTCGCCCCCAATTTGATGGGACTTGTGTAATGTGTAACAGTGACAATCCTATCAAAGTTATGCAATGCATTTTCACTTACCTGGCTCGCCAGCTGCCACTTGACTTACAATGTGTTGAGTTGAGTTGATTTGGATGGTGAGGCGCTGCGACCCCTGGTTCATTCCCGAACCGTGCTGTAATGTGGTCCATTCCCGAACCGTTGCTGTGAGGTGGTCCATTCCCGAACCGTTACTGTAAGGTGGTCCATTCTCGAATCGTTACCGTGAGTTGGTCCATTCTCGAACCGTTACTGTGAGTTGGTCCATTCCCGAACCGTTACTGTGAGGTGGTCCATTCCCGAACCGCTACTGTGAGGTGGTCCATTCCCGAACCGTTACTGTGAGTTGGTTCATTCTCGAACCGTTACTGTGAGGTGGTCCATTCCCGAACCGTTACTGTGAGATGTCCATTCCCGAACAGTTACTGTGAGGTGGTTCATTCCCGAACTGTTACTGTAAGGTGGTCTATTCCCGAACCGTTACTGTGAGTTGGTTCATTCCCGAACCGTTACTGCGAGGTGGTCCATTCTCGAACCGTTACTGTGAGTTGGTTCATTCCCGAACCGTTATTGTGAGGTGGTCCATTCCCGAACAGTTACTGTGAGGTGGTTCATTCCCGAACTGTTACTGTAAGGTGGTCCATTCCCGAACCTGTGCTTCCATTCTTGGAGTGCCATTCTCGGCCTGTTCATTCTTGAACTGTGTTCCATTCTTGGATTGCCATTCTCGGCTTGTTCATTCTTGAACTTTCCATTCCCGGACTATATCTCCATTCTCGGAGTGTCATTTCCGACTTGTTCATTCTTGAACTCTGCTCCATTCTTGGATTGCCATTCTCGGCTTGTTCATTCTTGAACTGTCCATTCCCGGACTATATCTCCATTCTCGGAGTGTCATTTATTTCCGACTTGTTCACTCTTGAACTCTGCTCCATTCTTGGATTGCCATTCTCGGCTTGTTCATTCTTGAACTGTCCATTCCCGGACTATATCTCCATTCTCAGAGTGTCATTCTCAGCAGAAACTGATCCGATGTAATGTGGGCCTCGCCCCCAGAATGCCATACCCGGCAATGCTGATACTGAAGTGGGCCTCGGCCCTAACTGCTACCGATATGGGCCTCGCCCCCAGACTGACATTGTTGATATGGGCCTCACCCAACTGATACTGATATGGGCCTCACCCAACTGATACAGATATGGGCCTCGCCCCAACTGATACTGATATGGGCCTCGCCCCCGACTGATACTGATATGGGCCTCTCGCCCCTAGACTGATACTGATATGGGCCTCGCCCCCAGACTGATACTGATATGGGCCTCGCCCCCATACTGATACTGATGTGGGCCTCGCCCCCAGACTGATACTGATGTGGGCCTCGCCCCCAGACTGATACTGATGTGGGCCTCGCCCCCAGACTGATACTGATGTGGGCCTCGCCCCCAACTGATACTGATATGGGCCTCGCCCCAACTGATACTGATATGGGCCTCGCCCCAGACTGATACCGATATGGGCCTCGCCCCCAGACTGATACCGATATGGGTCTCGCCCCCAGACTGATACCGATATGGGCCTCGCCCCCAGACTGATACTGATGTGGGCCTCGCCCCCAACTGATACTGATATGGGCCTCGCCCCCAGGCTGATACTGATATGGGCCTCGCCCCAGATTGATACTGATATGGGCCTCGCCCCCAGACTGATACTGATATGGGCCTCGCCCCCAGACTGATACTGATATGGGCCTCGCCCCCAGACTGATACTGATGTGGGCCTCGCCCCCAGACTGATTCCTGAAGACTGCTGACACTGTTCTGTTGCTGCTTCTAGTTGGTTTGTATTTGACGCTTTCTCTTTTTTCCTCTGACACATGTTATTACAAAACAGAACAAACACGAAAAGGAATGCAGGATACGTTACGTGTATGCATGCATGCATGAATGAGTTTCCTATCCCGTTGGGTTAGGTCTTCTGCCGGTACTCTTGGTGGCTGCTTGGTCTTTTGACAAGTCTATCATCTTCCCTAACCAACGGGTATCTATGATGGCTTTCAAGACAAAAAATGGGGTTAACATGGTGCATGTATGTATGAGGTGAATGAGATGCATGTGATACAAGGAATATATTAACTCATTAAAATTCTCACATAAATCGGCTCATCATCATTTTAGAAGTTTTTGGGCTAACTGTCATAGGAGTGAACTCGTCCCAGTTTAAATGGCCCAACAGGTTCACATCTCATGGCAAAGAGCCCAATTAAATCCAAATGATAATATTCCGAACACAATCATAAAATAGCCCATTGTTATTTAGAAGCCTTTTGGCCCAATTGTCATAAGATATGTTCTTGTCCCAGTTTAAATGGCCCAACAAGCCCATATCTCATGACAAATGGTCCGAATGGATTCAAATAGCAATGTTCCCAAACATAAGCATACAAGAAAGATATTATAAACATAAAATAATAACTTCTACCGTGTGGCCCACCATCATTTCAGAAGCTTTGGGCCTAATGTCATAAGATACGAACCTGCCCCAGTTTAAATGGCCCAGCAAGTTTGCATTTTTGACAAAGAGTCCAATTCATCCAAATGATAATGGTCCTAAAGCACAAGGAAATATTTGTTATAGGCTATACAACCCGGTCTACGCATGGTTCGTGGGAGTATGGACAAAGGCTCTCATCGGCGAAGGATGGCCCACAACTAGGTCTCCCCAATCAAGGGTTCGAGAAACCAAGTGAGCACACCCTTTTTTATACACTAAGGTACGTGCCAATGAGCTATGATGTGTGACGGACTGTCAAATGGATTTCCCATTGTAGATTCCCCAGAGGGAAGGTGGAGCGAGGCTCACTTAAGTACCCAAAGCCTCTTAGGCTCTTATCGCTTGGTGTCAGGAATAAACAACGAGTCCTCCAAATTAGTCCATCACAAATGCTATGAGTAGATGGCCATATAGGTGTCCTCACAGCTTTTCCTTCTAGAAGGTAGTGAGTGAAGGAAGACACCAAACCATTACCTAGCCTCAAAGTGCCCTTGATTAAACCCCCACTTTATCCGCTATAGACATGGTCAATTAAAACATAAATCCAACATTACAAGACAATATTTCGGGGCCAATTCTCTATCCCCAGTGGAGTCGCCAGACTGTGGACAACAGAACCTGGGCGACGCCGTTCTAGGCTCGCGGCACTAGTTGGGAAGTACGAAATAACATGGAGTCGCCACCCGGTGTGAACCGGGACAAAGATTTAAGGCCGCACTCACCCCTCGCAAGGGAAGACCTCAAACCGTTGGGTTCAGAATGGTCCCTTACTTATGTCACTTGTAATAAAAGGATTTATGTAATAATTTAACCAGGCTTAAATAACATTTATTTCCAAAAATATCATGCTTCTAGATTCATATGCATACATCAACAAGTTCATCACAACATGCAACATCACATGGCAATCTCATGAACATATTTCAATCCTTTGATATGGAAAACTAAGAACAACCTAATCATGCTTGAGTACTATCTCATGAACCTATTAACCAAATAACCTGCTAACAGCCTAATCATGCTTGAATACAATCCCAAGAACACATAGAATGGATAAATGCAGGAATACAAATAATACGGTTGGCTATATAACACAAGAAAGATCAACCAAGAGGCAATTATGCATGAATATGATAAGACAGACTCAGTTCAGTGTGTGCGCGTTCGTGTAGCGTTCGTAAACGCGTTCGAACGGTAAACAGAAGGTTCGCGTTCGTATGGCGTTTGATAGCACGTTCGAACGGAAATGAAACAGAATGCTCGCGTTCGTATGGCGTTTGATAACGCATTCGAACGGAAATGAAATAGAATGCTCGCGTTCGTATGGCGTTCGTGAACGCGTTCGAACGAAAATGAGACATGATGCATGATAAGGCAAAATGCATGCGCGTTCGAGTTGCGTTCGTAAACGCGTTCGAACGGGAATAGACCTGATGCATGAATTGGGACGCAATACATAAACAACAAAATAAAGGGGGCGCGGCGAAGTACTGCCGTAAAGGTGGCCTTTTGGGGGCTCTTGAACTCTCAAAGAGAGGACCTTTAGACCAACATACTAAGCCCATACGCGTCATATTACATCATGCATACAAACATAAAGACAATCATATTCAACTAAGTATGTCCGATTGAACGTGTCTTGCATCCAACCGAACACACATCAACCGGCGCGGCAAAGCATCGTGTAAAGGATTTTAACCCTTCCGATTAGGGGACATTCCATCGCACTTACTGAGCCCATGCACTCGATTATATCATACACAAATAAGCGACATACGGAATTTAAGTACAAGAATAGATAAGCCAAAGCAACACAAAACAAGAGAGATGCCGTTTACTCAAGTGGTACGTGGAGTTGTATCCAAGTACAGACCGCACTACCGTCCATTCGGATTCAGCTACGGAATTTACGTCTGGGTTTCCATCCTATATACCACAAGAGACGACACTCTTCCATTTCATTCAAGCCACAACATGCATCCATAAACGACTCTCATGCAAATAAAATTCAATAATAAAAGAAACGAATATAAACTAATGAAAAAGTGCCCTCAGGTCTAACCTTGTAAGTCGTCTCTCGGACTCGCGTTTCACGAAGATCGGAAGGGGTAAAGCTCTGCAACTCTTCCGGTTCACTGGTTCACTGCTCTCGTTCGTTGTCTTACTGTTTTGGGTCATCGTCCTCCGTCTTTTGCTGCTGTTTTGACTCCGATTCGCTGCCGCTGCTACTGTATTGCTGCTGTATTTTAGTTACTGTTTTTGGGGTGTTTTGGCTACTGTTTTGGGTGTTATTTTCGGTGGTGTTATGGTGTGGTTCGGGGGCTGTTTTATGTGTGTGTTTAGGGCTGCTGTATGCGTGTTTTAGGGCTGTTTGGGATGTGTTTTTCGGTGAGGTGAAGGGGCTGTTCGGGATGTGTTTTGGTCAAGGCGATGGGGGTTCTTTGGTTTGTGATCTTTTGTTATTGAGAGTGAGGGAGATTTGTGTCTATGAGCTAGCTAGCCTTGAGAAGGTTGGTGAATGGCTCTTTTTATAGGCAAAGGGTTAGGCTTGACAAGGAAAGGGATTTGATTTGGTGTTGGATAATGGAAGTCAAAGATTGAGGGGGGACAAATCTTGGCTAGATAGGGAAGGTTGAATATTTAGTTTATGTTGATTAGGCATACAATATTTTAAGTTTGGGAATAATATATTGGTTGATTGATTTTAACTTGGTATGATTATATTTGATTGGTTTAGATTAGGTATGATATCTTTTAATTTGGTATGTGATTTTTAGATTTGTTTTGATTTCACCATGTGTTAAATATGTGTTTAAATGGGCTTGGGCGTGTGGGCCAAGGCTTGGGCGAATTGGGCTTGATCTGAGGCTAGCAGCAAAACCAGAATTACCGAAATCATTCGAACGCCTCCTCGAACGTGGCACGATCGTCCGCAATCTGCTTGACGTTCGAACGAAGTAACGAACGCAGCACCAACGAAAACAGTGAACCTTGTTTATTCTGAATTCCCCTTCCGACGTCCGTTTTCCGCGACCTCCGTGACTTAAAAGGTAGTGTCTCCAAAATGAGACTCATCATAGGGACTTATGTGTAAAAATGCAGTGCCTACAGTTATGAACTTTAATTTTTCAATTTCACGAAATTATCCAATTTTACCAAATCTTTAAAATCCAACACTTTAATCCATTCAATACTTCACCAATCTAGCCTCACCACTTCGAAACAACTCTAGAACAATTCTAGGTCACCAAGGAGTGGCTTACCAACTCTAGAATGGCAACTTGATTTTCCAAAAATCAAAAGTAAAGCTTTAAAACAAGTTTAAGCTCACTTACATGCATCAATCTTTCACACAAGTTCTCAACCAAATAAACAAAAACTATAATAGAAGAAAGAACATCAAAGCAACAAAAAATAATGCCAAGAATGTTAGAAACAATTTCCATGTTGAAAGCTTTAAAGAAAAACTTACAAAACTCAAAGATTTCCAAGCTTATTCCTTTTGCCTTCAAGCTTTTCTCTCAACTTCTTTTATGTTTATTTTGTCTCAAATGAACTTGTTAAACCCTAAAAATGAAACAAAACAATATATACTTCACAAAAATAGCCCTTGGCAGAAATTGGAAGCAAAATAAATAAAAATATCTAGATATTTTTACTTTGTTTCATTTAAAGCTTTAATCAACTTGCATTTGCTTTTTATCATTACACTTTAATGATTCCAAACAAGTCAACAATGGCAACTAAAGCATTTCCAAAAATATCACAAACTTAGGATATTTATATTTTTAATTAATTTAATTATTTAACAATTAAATAATTAAATAATTATTTAAATACAAATATTTTAAATATATGTTTAATATTTACTTTAAATATCCAAATACATATATATTTATGATATATGTCAAATATCATAATTTGACATTTAATTAATGTGTATTTAACAAAATCTATCATTAAGTACAAATACACAATAATTAAGAAATGACTATTAGGTCCATTCGCATGTATTTTTCGTTTAACCTTTAAACGACTTATAAATAATCAGTATTATTCATAAATGTTGCCCTAGTGCTCTACAAGTATATTTCATTAGTGAGACTCTCTAGATTCAGGTATATCCGTCACAAAATCCAATTTCGTGTCCATAATTTACCCACCCGTAAATTATGACGACCACAGATATACTAGCTGAATCATACAGGTCAAGGTCATTGCATACGTATAATCCCTCCGTCACAGGTATCCGGATAATCCCAGAGATATAGATGTAAACGTCAAATCTCTATAGGTATTATCCCGTCGACGATTCTATTAGCAATCTATAAATAACATTCGGAACTGATTTCCAAAGTATACTATGGACATAGATTTACCTGATTTCTAATCACACATGGACTACCTATGTTCTGTACACAAAAATGACGGATCCTATCTTGACACACACAGGATATCCTGAGGATCGGTCCACACCCAACAGACAAGCGGAGGTCTGATCTAAATAGATCGGTGACGTGACTACCATCTAAGTGTGAAGGATGTCTCATACATCTACAGTGGTATCTCAAGTCGAAGGACCACTATGCTACTCAACCCGAGAAGATTCTTATTGACGTTGGTGTACCATCCATTAAGAATCTTCGGCGAGTCGTTCAGTGTTTATCTATTATAAACACCTACAAGTCTATACGAGTCTCCTTAGACTAATGATTCATTGGGATAAACCATCGGACCAAGTGTCGATATACGACATGTACTGGTCTCAATAGATTTGACTAACCGACCCGTGTTAGTGAATCTTGACCAGGAACTATATTTGATAATATACATTTAGCAATGACACTTCCCAATGTCAATTACAAATTACCTTTGTAACTGTGTACTGCAATATATATTATCGAGCATTTGTCTAATATATATATCACTAAACCATATTTAGTTTCAATCTAATCGTAATCAGATCGAATACGTATATAAAAACAAGAGGTGCAAGCATAAATAAGTAATATTATGGAAAAATGGGATGTTCATATTCATGAATCAGACATAAATACAGTCTGGATTGGCGCTCTGAGCACCAACCCCAACAGACCCTGGTTGTCCAACTATTTCATGTACGATTGGAAATCAAAAAATTGAACATGTTTTGCTTGATCTTGGAGCCGGTGTCAATTTACTTCCATTTTCAGTTTCCAACAACTTAACATTGACGAGTTAAAATCAACATCGACTGCTCTTTTACTTGCCGAAAGATCAGTCAAGGTACCGAAATGAATTGTGGAAGATGTGTTATTATAAGTCGATAAATTCATATATCTTATGGATTTTATTGTCTTGGAAACACAACCTGTAGCAGACAGTTATAAGCCAATTCCTGTAATACTTGGTTGCCCATTTTTAGTAACAACTAATACTTTAATTAATTGCAGGAATAGAATTATGAATTTTTTTTGGCAATATGACGTTGGAGCTTAATGTTTTTAATATGTGCAAACAACCATACGATGAGGACAGTGGAAATGAGAGCGTGGAACTAATTGAACCAATTTTGGAGGAACATATTGAGGGGAGTTTATCTGATCCCATGGAAATTTGTACTGCTAATTTTCTTGAATCAAGTATGTGGGGCACTTGAACTGCTGATTTGAGAATCTTTGGTTGAAGGAAGAGGGATGTGGGGCACTGGCCGAGAAGACATGGAATAAATCTGGATGCTTGTCAATTACAGATCGTATAAAGTCATGCATGATGTCATTTCAAGAATGGGGAGATAAGATAACTAGGGATTTTACAAGAAGGTTGCGCACCTATCGCACATTGATGGATCGATATAGGGGGAAACACATGATATTGCTGTAAATCAGTATAATACGGCGGCAAAAGCGTATTCCATTGTCCTATACCAGCAAGATGACTTTTGGCGCCAAAGAGTGAAACTTTTCTGGTATCAAAAGGGGGACTGCAACTCAAAATATTTTCACTTATATGCATCGGCGAGGAAAATGAAAAACTCAATGAGTAAATTTAGGGACACAGCAGGTAAGTGGCTTATATGGGGGTCAGGATTAGAAAACCACATTGTAGAGTTGTAACATCCCCGATCTGGGAAATGTTACTGACAGGGAATATGCCGTACTATTCCCCTGAGTCTTTAATTCTTCAACCATAAACAATTACTAATACTATTTTCTCCATTAAAATACCACAAGTATGAGACCGTAGCCCAAACTTATTAACATAACATACAACTGAACATCCATACTGAAAACTTAATATCACACTTTTACAATGACTTCCTCAACATCAAAGACTATTTCATAACTTTTACTTGACTCTGACTGGACTCTTACTCTTTTTGAGTTGAACTGGTGGACTCCATACCCTAATGACTGCATCATTATCCGTCCTTCCAAGCTCGTCATATGAGAATACCTGCAAAATAAGGAAACTGAGAGTGGGGGGTTAGATCGTTGTACGATCTAAATGAGTAGACGTAAAACTAAAAATATAGTTATGAAACATTTGGTTCTAAAACAGAATTTTCATAAATAAATTTAAATGAAAACTCTTTATCTGAAAACTTCATCTGAAATCTCTTTAATAAAACTTATCTTTCTGAAATCTGATTTTGAAAGTCTGGTTTTTTGTAAACTTGTAACTGAAAAATCTATACTGAAAACTATTTATGAAATATCTATTTTTTGAAAACCGTTTCTAAAATTTGATCTCTGAAAACTATTTTTTGAAAACATGATATCTGAAAAAAACTGGTCTGTATCTGAAAAACTTGACGTATGGGGGCGTTACGTATCGTTGTCCCCCATACGCCTAATTAGAGTTAGGAGTGAAAATCCATGACTTTAGGGTGTTACGTATCACCGTCCACCAAAACATGCCACTACTGTCCCTAAAATTGGTGGTCTTGGGGCTTTACGTATCGCCATCCCCCAACCCACTGAACTAGAACTGGGGGTGTAGATCTATGCTACCCTCCAAGCTCTGAAAACTAGGATCTATGGGCATCTGTCATCCCTAGTCTTGAACTAGGATCTGGGGGCGTTACGTATCGCCGTCCCCCCAGTCCTCTACATGTGCACATGTTCTCTGTCCGTCAATTCCAAACTGTAGCAAGTTACATACTGAGGTGGATTTTTACCACATGCCTCTAAAAACATAAAACATTTTTGAAAACGTTTCTTTCTCAGTATAATTCTTAATCATAAACTTTTTATGAAATGACTGTAATAATAATAAAAATATAGTCTAACGCCCTAAAGCGTAAAATAAGTCTGATATATATAAAAATAACAAAATGAAAATTAATTCAAAAGGATAGTGTCCACTCACTGTGTTGGAGTTCCTTTGGCATTTCATCACTTCGCTGAAGAACTTGTGGTTCCTGCGATGATCTATCATCAATAATTTCGTTTAGAGAATGGACTAAGAATGTATAGATCGGAATTAAGCTAAATTTTCCTATTCAAATAAGGGCTATCACTCTGAGGCATATTGTACATATATTATGACATAATTTATACATACAGGTTGATACGAGACTTATAGGGTAGCCTCTAACGCGTTCGGGTGAAACCAGAATGGCTTGTAACTGATTTGGGCAATTATTTATCCACGCGTCGCGACGCACGACAGTACGCATCGCGACACGATTTGTCCAGAGACGTGCCAAAATTTTTATCGTGCGCGTCGCGACGCACGAACCTTTCACGTCGCGACGCGACTTACACTAGAAATAGATCTTCACAAATTACCCAAAATATGTCGCGGCGTATGGGGGTTCGCGTTGTGACGCAAGGCCAAATTTCAGGCCTGAATCCAACTTCTTCATGTCCTTATGCCCAAACACACTTTCCTTCTTCCATTTTTTCAACCCTTATATAACAATTCTATATTCACCATCATAAAACATCATCAAGAAATCTTTAAATTTCTTAAATCTCAAAACCCATAATTAACAAAATACCTCAATTTTTTATTCCTACACAACACCATTAATTTTCATACTTATATATATTCATTGAACACATTTTCTAATATGCTCCTAACACCTTTATATCATTGTATCAACAAAACAACTCAATCTAAAATTTGGGTCAAATGACCTTACCTCATCTTTATTGGATTTTTCCTCATCCTTCAAGTTTCATGGATTCCAACTCTTCTATTTGTTTCTTTCCTCTTGTTTCTTTCTTTCTTTCTTTCTTTCTTCTTTTCCTTTTCTTCTTCTCATTCTCTTCTTCTTCCTCTTCTTCCTCTTCTTCTCACACGTTTTCCATTCTCTTTCTTTTCTAAATTTTGTGAAATGGTAAAAAGTAACCCCTTTTTATACTTGAACTTGTTTGAAATTGGTAAAAGTAGAGAAAAGTTTGGAAATTGGTAGAAAGTTTGAGACTTTTCTAGAATGTCCCCCAAGTACTATTTTTCCGAATTATTGTTCTATATTTTCAACTTATTTCTGGTCCGAATTTAGAAAAATGTTCAACGTGAAATTGTAGATCTCGATCTCATCTTTTCGACGATATAAAGTTCATAAAAATTGGAGTTTGTATGAGAAAGTTATGTCCCAAATACCATAGGCTGTTTGGAGTGGAACATCATATCATCTAATATCGGATTCTCGAAGAATTTACCGACAGTCATCTCATAAGAGTATATGCTTCCAAACATAATTTATATTATGTGACACTCATCTTACTGTGTAACAGTAGTCGAAATTCTCGGTCGTTATAAATTATCCCCCTTAAATAGGATTCATCCTCGAATCCTCTTTAAACTTGGAATCTTATCATAGATCATAGGGTTTATGGGTTTCTTATAAACCACCAGCTTTAACTGATTACATACCCACCTTTTTTTCATCCCTTGTGTGAACTCTTACTTGGCTGTAACTATTATGTATCATCGGGGCTTCTATTTGGCTTAGCAAATAAGGTCTTTACCTGACTGATCGCTTTCCACTTAATTAGTAAGTATATGATATTCTTTATCTTTCTTAATATTTAACACATGCATCATACCTCTTGTCGTGCTTGGGTAAGCTGCTTCAGAGTTCGTGGCTTTAGTGAATATCTCTGAGGTTCTTTGTTGAGAAATACTACCTCGTTATTGTTTCATAAGATTTTCGCTGAGTGTTCTTAACTACCTCATTTATGGACCTCTAGCTGTGCTCAATAACCCTTATTTCCAAGAAATCTCTTTCTCTAGTTCTTTAACTCAACAATCAATTGACTCGATCAGGTTCTTAATAGCTGGTACCTTTAACTCTCACTAAAATACTGATGTCTCTACGATTACGTTTCCGTACTCCCTTTTCGAATTTGGTCCTTGTCATTATTAACATTGCTTGTACTTGATACTTATTGTGCTCCACTTATCCAACTTGATCTTAATATTATTTCTCATCACTTAGCTACTTAATTCTCTATATTCTCCTTGCCAAACTTCATCTACTTATGGTACCGCCTAGGGCTTCTTAGCTTATCGTTATTGTGACCAATGATGTTTATACTAAAAAGATTGCTTCTGGGTAGTTTCTAGTGGTCCTCCTTAACTGCTACAGTTTCAAGCTTAATTGTATGCATCTTGGTGCTTCAACCGCATTCCCTGTTATTAACATTGATACTGACGTTTTTCGCATGCTAAAGTTCATTTCCTTTTTGTAATTTTTCTCATTGTTACTGTAAATCTGGTTGCTGTTCTTTCACATCCACTTGATTTCTATACCTGATTGCATGCTAGGATACTCACTCTTTATTGTTTTCCATATTTAAATAAGCTTATTTTCTCGGTTCTATACTATACTACACTTTTGCCAATACTTACTTGGTATTTTCTCCTATTGTCGTTGCGCCATGACAATTTTACTTCCAAACCTTCTGCATGTCCCCTTTTCATTTACTTTCTTGCTCTCTTCTGTAACTGAAACTTCTACGATCTTTATCTCTATCTCCTTATCCGAAAGATGTCATCTCCCACATATCCCTAGTCATGTTTAACGCTGTTCTTTTACATCCTCGAAACTGCTTAACTGGTACTTTCTCTCTTCATCATTTCATCTAGATAAAATTTCTTCTAGATCTCCCACTTAGAACTATTTCCTCTTTTATTCTGTTCTTGTAGTATATCTAAAGGTTTTCTGTTTCGATCTCTTCCACTACATATTCTATTGTTTATGGAAATATCTTGAGACAAACATCGAAGTTTATCATTGTTGTCGTAATTTAACGAGGGTTGGGAGGGTGGGAACTTATCTTGAGGTATTTCTCTTTATGGTGATCTGGTGGTACATATTCTATATCTAGGAGCCTATGACTCTTGTGTATACATGTCTGGTGCCTTTTTCTACACTTAGGGTACTACTACTAAAACTGTTTGGTTTGCTTTCTCCAACTTTACTCCAGATCATATTCAAAAATCGATCTCGCCATCTTTTCTACAAAATCACTCTAGAGTCATGCTCTCTAACAAATTTCTCGTACTGCCTCTGTACTCATTCTTGATTAGTCTATGTTGTTTAACCCTCTGACTTCGTTATTTTTTCCTCTGAGTACTGCTATATTCTATTTGCTATTCTTTTTAAGAAACTTGCTCCGCTATAAAGTTTCCTTCATTTTCTCAGTTCCTTAAACTTCTTTCTCCTTACTTTCTGAAAACTCTATTTACTTTGATTACATAGTCCTTCTTTAATTCAACTTATTATAGTTTCGAACCGTTCTATCTCATGCTTCCTATCTACGTTTCATTGAACTCATCGATTTGGCTATCTAGCCATCTCGCAAAATATCGAATCTTTCAATTACTCTTCTTTAATTATCATTCTCTTTACTAGGCTCTAAGTTGAGGAGAGAGCATATACATTCCATGGGAATCCGTGGATACGCATTCTGTTTAACACTCAAGTTCTGTGATAATCAGGTTAAATATCTAAATGCTTATTGGAATCGTAGTTTCTAGAAGAAAATGTCGTTATTCATTATGTAGGAAACTGGTCGACTACTCCTTGGCTTGGGGCCACACAAATATCATCAATTTTCTACACCACTACCTTCTCATTATGTTAACTTTATGCCTGAATGTACTAAATTTACTTGTTACTTCTCATGTCCCTCTTACCACTTGGATATCCTATTCCTTTGCTCTACGCCCTGCTACTGAGGCTAGCGATGGTTCGTCATTCTAACTACTTCTTAGATCTCTGCTCTCTGTTCTTACTATAAATCTCGACTAGGCACTCTGTTCTACTGTCCATGCTGGTATTCTTGTCACTTCCTAAATATCTTCAACCTCTCGGGTCTATTCTTGTATACTTCACGTATTTCTACTAACTTGGGCTGATTTGAAGGTTCAAATACATTGGGTCTATTCTGTGAACTTCTACTCGTACTTTAAACCTCATCTAGACTTGCTTAGATCTTTGGGCTATACTAGATTCTTTCCTTTACTTCTTCCAAACTTCCGCTTCTGAGTGATATATCTTTCCATGGTTTTCTGTCTCTGTTCTTAGAGTAAAATTTTATCGGGCTCCCTTACTGTTATTATATCTATGCTGGTAGGGACGAGTGCAAACATCTTATGTCTCGATGAGTTTCGGTATCTTTGTTTTGGTATTTTGTGTCCCGGTAGGGTCTATTTCTCATGTAAGGTAGGTATAAGGTAGGCTCTGCCAGGACGACCTCTTTAACTGGTATGACTAAGCGGTTGAAAACTAAATAGCTTAGGGTCGTGTCTACATCGGATTGTTTGGGTAAGGTAACTAATCATTTCTGTTTATGACCTTTATTTGTTTGCTTGTGGGCCTGAGTCTGGGTTTGAGGATCTGGGGTTCTCTAGATCCTTTTTGACATCCCTTGTCCATGGGAACTCCTTAGACTAGTCTCGATCTCTTGCTTCTTTTATCTTTCTGTCTATTCCTAATTACTTGGGGGAATTCGCTGTCTATATAAGGCACCTGAGGCTTTTAAATCTATTTAAGGAAATTTCTGAGAAAGGAAGGAGCCTTACGTTTACTGGGCATTTTAATACTTGCTCGGGCTCTTTCTATTCTCTTTACTACTATAGATTCTAGTATTTCTTTATCGATCTGATTGTATATCTCTATTTCTTCTTACTCTGGTTGCTTAAGCATCATTATTTCTTCCCTTACTACTATAGGTTTTGATACATCCTTATTTATTTATTTATGTTTCTTTATCTCTTATTAACTCTGATTGTGTGAACGTCTACTACATGTTCTTTTGATCATTTATCTATCCCTTCATACTTTTCTTTCTAGCTTTCTCTTTCTCTTCCTACTTTCCTGGGTAGGTATCCTTTGAACTTTACTGTTTCTCATTGTCTCCTTACTTTTATCATCTTCATCTGGTTAACTAACTATGCATACTTTCTTGATTTATAGCTTTTCTTCCCACTCTCTGGATAACTTTTCTTAGAATCTTACTGTCTGGTTTCATATCTTGTTTTTACTTCTGGTAATAGGTCAAAATAACTTCAGGAAAATCCTTAACGTGAATCTAGAATGTCGTTGTTCTCGTAAGGAATATTATTCGAATAGTTTAAGAAGGCTTACTAACCTGTCTATAGAACTTTGAGGACGTACTCGAGGATCAGATACTTGAGAGGTAGTGCCTCGTATACGGGTATCCCGGACATACTGCGTATACAAGACCCCAGCGCTTTACCCACTATAGTCACTGACTCCCAAGACCATGCTCTGATACCATCTTTGTAACATCCCCGATCTGGGAAATGTTACCGATAGGGAATAAGCCGTACTATTCCCCTGAGCCTCTAATTCTTCAACCAAAAACAATTACTAATACTCTTTTCTCCATTAAAATACCACAAGTATGAGACCGTAGCCTAAACTTATTAACATAACATACAACTCAATATCCATAACGAAAACTTAATATCACACTTTTACAATGACTTTCTCAACATCAAAGACTATTACATAACTTTTAATTGACTCCGACTGGACTCTTACTCTTTCTGACTTGAACTGGTGGACTTCATACCCTAATGACTGCATAGTATCTGTCCTTTCGAGCTCGTCCTCCGAGAATACCTGCAAAACAAGGAAACTAGGAGTGGGGGGTTAGATCATTGTACAATCTAAAGCGAGTGGACGTAAAACTAAAAATACTGTTATAAAACATTTGGTTCTAAAACTGAAATTTTCAGAAATAACTTTATATGGAAATTCTTTATCTGAAAACTTCATCTGAAATCTCTTTTATAAAACTTATATTTCTGAAATCTGATTTTGAATGTCTGGTTTTTTGTAAACTTGTAACTGAAAAATCTATACTTAAACTATTTCTGAAATATATTTTTTCCAAAAATCGTTTCTAAAATCTGATCTCTGAAAACTATTTTCTGAAAACCTAATATCTGAAAATCGGTATGTATCTGAAAAACCATAAGCCTAACTAGAGCCAGAAGTGCAAATCCATGACTTTGGGGCGTTACGTATCGCCGTCCCCCAAAGCATGCCACTATTGTCCCTGAAACTGGTGATCTTGGGGCATTACATATCGCCGTCCCCCAAGCCACTGAACTAGAACTGGGGGTGCAGATCTATGCTACCCTCCAAGCTCTGAAAACTACGATCTAGGGGCATCTGTAAAAAAATCCACAGTCCTGAAATAGGATCTGGGGGCGTTACATATCGCCATCCCCCTAGTCCTCTACATTGCACATGTTATCTGTCCGTCAATTCCAAACTGTAGCAAGTTACATACTGAGGTGGGTTTTTACCCCATGCCTCTAAAAACATAAAACATTTTCTGAAAACGTTTATTTCTCAGTATAATTCTTAAATCATAAACTTTTTATGAAATGACTGTAATAATAATAAAAATATAGTCTAACGCCGTAAAGCGTAAAATAAGTCTGATATATATAAAAATAACAAAATGAAAATTAATTTAAAAGGATAGTGTCCACTCACTGTGTTGGAGTTCCGTTGGCATTTCATCACTTCGCTGAAGAACTTGTGGTTCATGCGATGATCTATCATCGATAATTTCGATTAGAGAATGGATTAAGAATGTATAGATCGGAATTAAGCTAAATTTTCCTATTCAAATAAGGGCTATCACTCTGAGGCATATCGTACATATATTATGACATAATGTATACCTACGGGTTGATACGAGACCTATATGGTAGCCTCTAACGCGTTCGGGTGAAATCGGGATGACTTGTAACTGATTTGGGCAATTATTTATATGTCGCGCGTCGCGACGCGATTCGTCCATAGACGTGCCCAAATTTTTATCGTGCACGTCACGACGTAAGAACCTTTCGCGTTGCGACACGACTTACACCAGAAACATATCTTCAAAAATTACCCAGAATGCGTCGCGATACATGGGGGTTTCCATCGCGACGCAAGGCTAAATTTTAGGCCTAAATCCAACTTCTTCATGTCCTTATGCCCAAACACACTTTCCTTCTTCCATTTTTTCAACCCTTATACAACAATTCTATATTCACCATCATAAAACATCATCAAGAAATATTAAATTTCTTAAATCTAAAAACCCCTAATTAACTGAATACCCCAATTTTTGATTCCTACTCAACACTATCCATTTTCATACTTATATATATATATTCATTGAACACATTTTCTAATATGCTCCTAACACATTTATATCATTGTATCAACAAAACAACTCAATCTAAAATTTGGGTCAAATGACCTTACCTCATCTAAGTTGGATTTTTCCTCATCCTTCAAGTTTCATGGATGCCAACCATTCTTTTTGTTTCTTTCCTCTTGTTTCTTTCTTCCTTTACTCTTTCCATTTTCTTCTTCTTCTTCTTCTTCTTCTTCTTTCTTCTTCTTCTTCTTCCTCTTCTTCTCACACGTTTTCCCTTCTCTTTCTTTTCTAAATTTTGTGAAATGGTAAATAGTAACCCATTTTTATACTTGGACTTGTTTGAAATTGGTAAAAGTAGAGAAAAGTTTGGAAATTGGTAGAAACTTTGAGACTTTTCTAGAATGGCCCCCAAGTACTATTCATCTAAATTATTGTTATGTATTTTCGACTCATTTATGATCCGTATTTAGAAAAATATTCAATGTGAACATTGTAGATCTCGATCTTAGCTTTCCGACGATATAAAGTTCATAAAAATCAGAGTTCGTATGAGAATGTTACGGCCCAAATACCATGAGCTATCCGGAATGGAACATCATAGCATCTAATATCGGATTCTCGAAGAATTTACCGACACTCATCTCACGAGAGTATATGCTTCCAAACATAATTTATATTATGTGACACTCATCTTACTGTGTAACAGTAGTCGAAATTTTTGGTCGTTACAAGAGTATTTCGAGAACCTTTTTCTGTCTCATACGGGTGATAGAGACGGAATATTGGCTGGTATTCAGCTGAAGTTAACTGAAGAGCGGAATGGGGGGTTGACAGCTCCCTTTACCTCGGATGATGTCCATGCCGCATTGTTCTCAATGCACCCTAACAAATACCCTGGACCGGATGGGTTGAACACAACCTTTTATCAGAAATTTTGCTGTATAAAGGGAAATGAGGTAACAAATACTTGCTTGCATATTCTGAACTGTTATAAACTGCCAAACGGATTGAACGACACCCTCTTTGTCTACTGCCCAAAAAAGACAATCTTAAACTGATAACAGATATGCATCTGATTGCTCTCTGTAATATATTATTCAAGATAATGTCCAAGATGCTCGCTAATCACATGAAGAGTGTGTTGCCATCAGTTATATCCCATTCCCAAAGTGCGTTCTTGCCTGGTAGATTGATATCCGACAACACTATAGTGGCCTATGAGGTGCTGCACCATTTGAGACGTGAAAGACAAGGGCGGATTGGGCTGGCTGCACTCAAACTTGATATGAGTAAGGTGTATGACAAGATAGAGTGGAGCTTTCTACGGGCCATGCTTCTCAAATTTGGTTTCGTAGGGGCATGGGTGAATTGGATTATGCTTTGTGTTGAAACGGTATCTCCTTACCTATTCATTCTTTGCGCGGAGGGGCTGTCTTCAATCCTCCAATACAAAATCAATGGTGGTTTAATCCATGGGTGCAAGATAACCCCTAGGGCTCCTCCGATCTCCCACATGTTTTTTACTGATGATAGGTTCTTAGTTTTCCGTGCAAACTTACAAGAGGCCAAGATAGTCAGAGACTGTCTGACATGCTATGAGGAGGCATCAGCTTAGCATATAAACTTCCATAAATCAATAGTCACGTTCAGCCGGAATACAAGCTCAACTATAAGCTCAGCCATTTGTGATCTCATGGGGGTCCAACAAGTGTCAGATATGGTTGTCTACCTGGGTCTACCAGTCTCAGTAGGGCGGTGTAAAATTCAGACTTTCAGTTAAATGAAAGATAAAATATAGCGTCGTATACAGGACTGGAAGGAAAAATTTCTGTCAAGAGCGGGAAAAGAAGTGCTTATTAAGTCCGTCCTCCAATCCATTCCCACTTATACTATGAGAGTCTTCCTACTCCCTATTCAATTCTGTGAGGATATAGAACGCATGATAAATAAATTTTGGTGGAAGTCATCAAACAAAAATCCAGGATATGTTGGCAATGGTGGGAAAGCCTGTGTCTGCCAAAAAGGTTTGGTGGTTTGGGCTTTAGGAGGATCCATGCTTTCAACTTAGCCCTCCTCGCCAAACATGGATTGCTTATTTTACAAAACCCATAGTCACTGGCAGCGATAATGTTAAAGGCTCGATACTTTCCTCACAGTAATTTTCTAAATGCGGAATTGGGCAATCATCCCAGTTATGTGTGGCGAAGCATACTGGCAGACAAGAAAGTATTGGAAGCGGGAATCTCTTGGAAAGTAGGAAATGGTGAGTCGATCAATATATGGGATGATAGATGGCTATCTGACAATTGAAATCTTTTCGTGTCGACGGTTAGGACAGGGGATGAATCAATCCGCAGGGTTAGCCAGTTGATGGATGAAGTGAAAGGTTGGGATGTAGGAAGAGTGACGCAAGTATTTAATGAAAAGGATCGGTCCCTCATTCTTTCTATCCCGCGCAATCATGTGTCAGTGGCTGATAGATGGGTCTGGAACAAAGAAAAAATTGGGTTTTATTCAGTAAAAAGTGGATACAAACAGGGAATCCAGCAACAACACCTCTTCACTAGCCCAATTCAAGGAATTAATTGGAACCAACTATGGAAGCTGAAGCTACCCCAGAAAGTTAAGCATTGTGTTTGGCGTATCTTCTATATGACCCTCCCAACAGTAGAAAATCTTCTAAGAAAACATGCAGCAGTAGTTAATCACTACCCCATTTTTAATGCTTATGGTGAGTCTAAAGACCACATTTTCCTGTCCTGTGAATTTGCTCATAAGTGTTGGAAGTTATTGTTCAGTGGTCAGGTCGAGTTTCAAACAGGATGCCTAGTGAACTGGTTCACATCTATTATATGTGTGTTGCCTACAGATATTATTGCAGGCTTTTGTACCCTTCTGTGGAGGTCGTGGAGACATAGAAACGATGTGTTATGGCGAAAGGTAAAAGAAAAGCCAACTAAGGTAGTTCAATCAGCAGCAGAGTTCCTACTACAATGGCGCGAAGCCCAGAATTTGAAAAGACAAATTTGCCCAATCACGTAGAGGGTTGGGGACAGCAGATGGACTAAACCGGCTATAGGAACCTTGAAATGTAATTTTGACGCAGCAGTGTTTGCAGATGAAGGGTAAAACTCCTATGGTTTTTTGCTCAGGGACCACAACAATATATGTATCTCAGCAGTTCATGCAGGTATGTAAGGGGCACTAGAGCAGTTGTTTCAATGACTGTAGGCAGAGAGTGGGCTTGTCCACCATCCTTTCTATATGATGTACTGTGTATTGATCTTTGAATAAAGTTTAGTACGATTCCTTTTAAAAACAATACACATATTTGTGTACAGTATTGGGCATATATCAGTTCAAATAAATTGTTGGGATAATTTTGAAATTTAAAATTAAAAGATGGATAATTATATCAGTTCAAATAAATTTAAATTGGATTAAATTGTTGAAAATTCAAAATAAAAAGGGCTTAAAATTTTACTAGATTGTTAAAAAATTAATAATTTAATGACTTAAAATTGGACCATATTTCCGTCAATACTCATTGACGACACATTTTCAGTTCAAAATTGCCTCAGATACCATATGTAAGAGACATTTAATTTAAATCATTCATGTCAAAAATAAAATCTTAAAAATCTAATATGACATATATGTTGCTGGGTCAATCTTTAAACCGCCAACAAAGATAATATCCTGCTAGCTCAGTCCAACCTTACACATTTGGTCGTAGAACACTTTCAAAGTCAAATTGCATACCAATTTTTCAAGAAAAAATAAATGTGAAAAGAGAGAACAACAAAAGTTTTAAAAGAAGCTTTCCAATTATATCCGTGGAAGACTGTAATTCTTCTCCTTTCTTTTTATTTTTTAAATCGTGTTCGGTGTAGAAGTGCTCTCACCAACCCACATTGTTTCGAGGGCCATATGGTAAATTAAAAAAATTTAAATATATTTATTGAAACACAACTAGTTTTATTTGCTTACTTTTTCCATTGTTCTTTATAAATAAACAAATAAATTAAGCGACTCTTGTATCATTAGTGAAATTATTAGAGACTATTAAAGCTTATTTTACATTAGAGACGAAGCATATACTTAGTTGCATTATTTATGTAAATTAAAACACAATACATATCTTCATGTGGAATTGTTTCACCTAATACCAAATTATATTTGTTAGGATAATTTTATACTGATTCAGTATGCTTGCATCATTAATGACGATAATTAGTTTAATTACATAGATTTTTAACTAACTTTTAAGGAAAAGTACAAATAAAAAAACATGTAATTTTCTATTATAAAATCAAGATTGTATTTTTTGTGATAAAAGACTACCACGTGAATGTTTCCATTATGAAAACCGGTAAAACTAGTAAGACTGTTAGTGTGTGATGATATAACATGTGTATTTTCTTCCTCCCATATTTTCATGTCATACCACTTCACCAATCATGTTCATTTCATGTCAACAGGCATCATGACACATCAACAATTATGCACATGCCACATTAGCATATATAATGTCATGTTAGCAGTCACTAACGGTATTATCAGTTTTGCCTGTTTTTGCTAATGAACGAAATCATAAGTTAGTCTTTCGTTACAAAAAAAATCACAATTATGATTTCCTGAATGAGCGAAATGATTTTTTTTTGGTACTTCTCCTTAATTTTTATTTAGAGTTAGTTATATGTATAATTCCAACAAATATGACAATACGGTGCACTACAACAAAAGAGACATTTAGCGTCCAAATATTTAGTGTCGAAATTTTTTTTTTTACGCTAATTGTTGGACAGTTATGACCCATAGCGTCACTATTTGTACAGATCATGGTGTTGTTGTACAAATTAACTATGTGACAAAGGAAATTGATCTCTTATCATTTGTGATTAGATCACCAAGATGTATAAATGATAGGGGGTCCTTATGCTTAGTTCCTGGATTGAGATGATATGAGACAGTATCAATCCACGAAGGTTTAATCATTAAATATCCATAGTCAGAGTATTATCGAGATTGGACATCGATAATGCGTAAAAGACTAGTATTACACTTGTGCGCATTGTGAGGGCATAACGGCATAGTTCTCATATATTTGGGTATAGGATACTCATGCAAGTGTAGTCGGATTTGTGTTTTACCGATGGTACAGGAAACAGCTTCGCTCTGGATAGACCCCTCGGAATTCCATTGGTAGTATGACTATGTGTCTATGGAATTTGTTTGAAATTAATTTTTAATAACAAATTCGTAATAATTTTTTATAACAAATTTAATTACTTTCGTAATGAAATTTGTTTGAAATTAATTTGTAATAATAATTTTCTTATACCATTTAGCGTCAAAATATTCACCATTTGGCAACGAAAATATTCGTCGCCAAATATGTGCTTTTTTTGGGGCAGTTGTGGAACCCCTAGGGTCAGATTGGTACTCCGCAGTGGAAATGGGTCAAACCCATGAATATCAAGCATGATGTAATTTTAAGTAATTTAATAAAATACTATATTTCATTACGAGTATATAGAAAAAAATCGGGACTGAATCGGAGTCCGGAAACTTCAGAACAAAGCAAAACAAGATTAGTGCGCGTAGCGCGTACGGGCGCTACAGTTCGCGCGCGCACTGTGCGCGAGCTGTACAACTTTTTTTTTTGTTTTGTTTTCATTTCTTTCTTTCCCTCAGCTCACTTTCCAGAGAGCTGAATGAATTACGGACTATTACCCTAATTTCTTCCGGTCTTTTCTAAACACTTCAAAAACACCCAAAATTAATTTTTAATATCAAAACCAACATCAACACATGTTATAGAATAAAAATCAAGTTTTTCAAAATATCAAATATTTTTACAAAAACATAAATTTATTCTAAATACGCATTTTCGTAAATTTTGAATCCAATACACAAACTAAATTAGAATCCCAATAAGAAATGTCTCGTGAATAATTCTAGTTCACCTAAAGGTGGTCAAGTGAATCTAGAATAATAGTCATAGCTCTAAGCTTTAATCTATAGTTCCAAACTCTTATTAATTGTTTCATGTCCAACATGAACATCTTTGCCTAATACATAAGCATGTTGTGTTTATACTTCTAAAGTATCCTAACACAATTGATTAGCCTTATTTCAACATTAAGCTATGTGATCATGCATCTAATACACAAAGGAACATAGCTTAGGAGAAGATCAAACATTACCTAGTAAGCTTGATGCAAGATCCAATCTACTTCTCCTTTGTTGAAATGGTTGGAGAATCTCCAAGGTGTGCAAGCTTGACTTCAAGATCCAACCTTGATTTCCAATGCTAGCAAGCTTCACTTCAAGATCTAATCTTGATTTCTCCTAGATGAAATGTTGTAGAGACCTCACAAGCTTCTCTAAACACTTCTATAACTTAGGCTAATCTCTCAAGAATTACTTGTGTATAGCTTACTCAAGATTTTGCTTATGTTTGTACTTGTAATTAAAACCTTCCTTAAGCTTGCTATTTATAGCAAAACTTAGGCAATTTTTTAATTAATAAAAGTTGTAATCAACTTTTAAGTGGGCTTAATCCAATTTGTCCAAATATGTATAATTAGGTGTGACTAATCTCCATTGTCTCCCACTTTAATTTATTCCAATTAAATCAAGCCAAGGATTAAGAAATGGATTAGTTCAATATTTGCCACTTTGATTTAATCCAATTAAATCAAGCCAAAACCACCTATTATTACATACTTACAATTACCATAATATCCTCAAATGGTAGAGATAATTATGATTTTATAATTAAGCTCTTGTGTAATTATTGAATTAATCCAATTAATCCAATTAGGTCAAAGTAAATAATCAATGTTATCCAATAACACTTGATTATCTTTGTTGATAATTATAAAATCGAATATTATCTTTTATAAAAAATAATCGACTACCCAAGTGCTCTACAAGTACACTTCATATTGGGACTCTCTAAATACAGACACGTTCGTCATATAAGCCTAGCTAATATGTACGTAATTCGGCCACCCATGAATTCGCGAAGAACACGAACGACTTTTCTGAACTATACAAGTCGAGGTCATCACATATGTTTAACAATCCCTCCGTCGTAGGATATCCGAGTTGTTCTTAGGAAAAATAGAATACACCGTCAAGTTTCCGAGGCGCACATCTCATGTCGACATGTCCACAATTCTTCATAACTGATATGATCCACCCTAAGTTATCGACTTTGGACAAAGATTTGAGAATCGTGACTATACTAACATGGATACCTAAATCCCCTTATGGTACACAAACGGGCCAATGGATCCTATCTTGCTTCGCACTTGATTACTGAGTGCATCGGTCCACACCCAATGAACATCTAGAGGACAGACCATAAAAGGTTTCTGACATACATGACATCAAAGTGTGGAAGCTCTCACATAAAATCAATGTTATCCTATAGTCAAATGATTACATATGCTACTCGACTCGAGGAGATTCCTATTGACGGTGGTGTGTACTTCCAACTACTAGGAATCACCTATGAGTCATTCAGTATTTGCTTCAACGAATACCCACATGTCTATACGAGTTCCAAAACTCATGGTACATAGGGTTAAACCATTAGAACTCCAATTTCAATATATGACATGTGCTAGTTTTCTAGGTTATAGGAATTTGACCGTATTCCAAAACCAACGACTATGAATATTTACTTTAAGAATAGTCTTTACACCTAGTATCAAGACTATTCTAAGGTTGATGTCTTTCTTAGCGTATCTATACATCAATCTAATACGCATAATGACAATACCATTAATAAGGTATAAAATGAAAAATATAGTTATTTTATTAATAAATAATAAAATGTACAATTCGGATTGTCACTCCAAGCACCAAATCCATCAAACTCCCACTTGTTTTTAGTGCCAATATGGATGGTACCGTAGTCCCATCTCTTCCACATGTTTATCGAATATCTTAGGAGGTAGGGCATTTGTAAGCGGGTCTTCTATGTTGTATTGTCCTTGAACCTTCAAGACCACTATGTCTTTTCGTTCAATAATCTCTCTAATTATGCGGTATTTCCTTTCCACGTATTTAGACTTGGAATGCGCCCTCGGCTCTTTAGCTTGCGCGATGGCTCCGTTATTATCACTGTACAATGGGATCGAATCTGCAATACTAGGCACAATGCCAAGTTCTCTGATAAAATTTCTAATCCAAACAGCCTCTTTAGTAGCTTCCGGAGCCGCTATAAATTCCACCTCAGTGGTGGAATCAGCTGTTAAGCATTGTTTTGAACATCACAAACTAACAACACCACCGTTAAGGGTAAATATATATCATGATGTAGATTTTCTGTCATTTGGATTTCCCTAGAAGTCAGAGTCTGTATAACCCTTAACTTGTAGCTCATTTTCTCTATATATCAGAAACTTATCCCTAATACCTTTAAGATATTTCAGGATATGTTTCACGGCTGTCCAATGATCATTACCTGGATCAGATTGATATCGGATAGTCACACTTATGTCGAAACTGATGTCAAGTCTAGTACATAGCATAACATACATTATGCTTCCAATACAAGAAGCATATGGTAAGTTAGACATCCTAACTCTCTCTTTCTCAGTCAGATGTGCCGTTTTCTTCGAAAGATATATGCCGTATCGGAAAGGTACATTTGTTGCCTTGTAGTTGGTAAAATCGTATCTTTCTAACATTTTATCTATGTACGTTGATTGTGAAAACGATATAAGCTTTCTAACTCTATCTCGGTAGAGCCTTATACCTAGTATATAGAAAGTTTCACCCATATCTTTCATGGAGAAGTTATTGTAAAGGTAGGCTTTCACACTTTGCATCATCCTTATATCATTTCCTATGATAAGGATGTCATCTACATACAAGACTAGGAAAACTATCATGCTCCCACTAACTTTCTTATAAACACATGGTTCTTCCTCGTTTTTGATGAATCCATATAATCTAATTATCTCATCAAAATGACGATTCCAGCTTCGGGAAAGTGGTTTTCACATCCATCTGTCATATCTCATAGTCGTGATATGCAGCAATGGCTAAAATAATCCTAATGGATTTCAGCATGGCTACTGGTGAAAACGTTTCCTCATAGTCAATCCCAGGACGTTGAGTGTAATCTTTTGCTACCAGTCGGGCCTTAAAGGTTTCCACCTTTCCA
Organism: Zanthoxylum bungeanum; assembly: GCA_019454045.1. Classification (NCBI taxonomy): domain Eukaryota; kingdom Viridiplantae; phylum Streptophyta; class Magnoliopsida; order Sapindales; family Rutaceae; genus Zanthoxylum; species Zanthoxylum bungeanum. Next base: position 93,464 of record SKCR01000095.1, read on the forward strand.
TCGGGCCCTCACTTCCTTTTGTAAACCCATTTACAACCAATAGGTTTAACTCATTAAGGAAGTTCAACTAAGTCCCAGACTTGATTGACATGCATAGAATCCATCTCGGACTTCATGACTTCCTGCCATTTTCCTGAATCGATATCCAATATCGCTTCTTTATATGTAGTCAGATATGTTTCCTCCAAGAGGAGAACATCAAGGATCACATTAGATGTTAAAAATAGTCTTTCAGGAGGCTTTGATATTCTATTCGACTTACATAGAACCTGTGTTGTAGATCTTTCAAATAATTGGATCTCTGGTTCCATCTCAGGTTCCTTACTGTTGGGATCAAACTCATCAAGTTCAATCTTTCTACAATTCTCACTTTCTCACAAAAATTGCTTTTCAAGAAAAGTTACAAAGCGAACAACAAATACATTTCATTGCTCAGAATCATAGAATTGATATTCCATGGAATTATCAGGATATCCAACGAACTTATATTTATACCATCTGGGTGCTAGTTTATCCCGCTGCGTAATTCTAACATATGCAGGATAACCCCAAATCTTTAAATGCCTAAGACTTGGATTTCTATTGAACCATATCTGATAGAGGGTCATAGAAACAGCTTTCGATGGAACCCTATTAAGTATGTAGGCATCAGTAAGCAAAGCGTAATGCCAAATGTAATAAGGAAGATCTGTATAGCTCATCATTGTTTGCACCATATCAAATAAAGTACGATTTCTTCGTTTAGACACACTAGTGTGTTGCGGTGTTCCTGGTGGGCTATATTGGGAAAGAATTTCATTCTCCCTTAAATAATTTCTGAATTCTTCACTAATGTATTCACCGCCTCAATCTGATCTAAGACATTTGATGAATTTATTGGTTTATTTTTCTACTTCGTTTCAGAATATTTTGAACTTGTCAAATGTTTCCGACTTATGTTTCATCATATAGACATATCCATATCTAGACTTGTCATCTGTGAAAGTCACAAAGTATGTTGAACCATCATGAGCGGCATGATTTAATGGACCACACACATCGCTGTGTATTAGCTCCAACAAATCTCCAGCACGGTTACATGACTCACAAATCGGATAAGGATCTAAGGTAAGATTTTCAATCAAACCATCATTTACCAATTTTGATAGACGTCTAACACCTATGTGGCCCAATCTTATATGCCATAATTCAGTATTATTTAGTTCAGACTTCCTACTTGTATTTTTCTATATATTAAAGACATATCTACATGTTTCCAAAACATAGTGACCGTTTGATAAAGAACATTCACATTTTAATAAATTTTCTTTATCATACAAACATAAAGTTCATCCTTAATGTTTATTTTATATCCCTCTTTATCTGATATTGGCAGTGATATTATTTGTCTGATAATTGAGGGAACATAATAACAGTCATGCAAATCTAATTTACATCTATTTGGGAGATCTAGAACAATTATTCCTATGTCCTTGACATCCAATGTCTCGCCATTGTCAACTCTAAGCTGGATCTCCCTTTTATTCAGCCTTCTTTTAACCCTCATTTCATGTAGGGAATTTCAAATATAGTAGGACTACCAGTGTCTAAGACTCATCCATTATTTGCATCTAAGGCTAATGAGATGTCAATAATTGGAAAAATACAAAGCGTACCTGAGGGTCCTGCTTTTCCTTTTAGCTTTGGACAGTCTTTCTTCCAGTGTCCAAGCTTCTAGCATTGTAGACATTGATCACGAGCTACTTTTGGTTTTCCGCCTTTGCGCTTCTTGAAGTTCTTCTTTGATATCTTCTTCTTCCCCATCTTTATTTTCTTTGACTTCCCAGAAGTCTTTGAATAGCCAGTTCCACCATGGAGATAAAGTGTGTGGTTACCTTTCCTCAAATCTTGCTCCGCCGTGCGTAGCATGTTATGAAGTTCTTCGTATGTGGCTTGCATAGAATGCATATGGAAATTTAATACAAAACCATCATAAAAACAAGACAAAGAAGACATAATCAAATTACGGCCCAACCGTTCATCAAATACAATGTCTTGCCGTTCTAGATATCGAATCTGGTCTATCATGTTCAAAATATGAGTGTTGACATCTCCTCCCTCTTTGAGTTCAACACGGAATAATTCCTTAGACCTTCGATAAAGTTTCATCTCTTGGTTTGCCTTGAACAACTCTTTGAGTGTTGGCATGATGCTCCAAGCATCTGGTACTTCAATGTACTGTCTTAGCAAATCTGGAACCATCGATCCCAAGATGTAGGATTTCACCTTCAGGTTATCATCCTTCCATCTAATAAAGTTTCTCACTCTTCTGGAGTGGTGTCAGGATCGATTTCAACAGGCAGTGGATTGACAATGACATAAGAAAATTTTCAAACTCCAAGACAATGCGCATGTTCATTTCCCATTCGAAATAGTTTTCGGCTCCTTTTAGCTTATTGGAATCCAAAAGTTTCATCAATGGATTAGCGGCAACCATCTACAAGACATTATTTTTTAGTAGTAGCAGAACAGTTTTCATTTCAAAATAATAACATTAATTGATTATGGAATTTTAAATCTATTAGTGCCCTCCCACTACTTTACGTAATTTCATAATCTCCCTTAACGGAAAAATAGAAATTTGACTATCAAAATATCATAGGGGGAAATTGATCACATGACATTTACTCCAGCCTCACACTAATGACAATATTGGCCTTTATAAACTCATTAGGTAGACCTCCAAGGTCAATCACTTCATGTGACTCCTAGTTTGGTCCTGAACCATTTCTTATCCTCACACTAATGACGATATTGGATTAAGACGTGTTCTAGGTGTATACTTGTCAATGTGCACTAATGAGCTTCGTACTACACCCTCACACTAATGACGATATTGGGTGACTGTGTTAACTCATCACGCTACATCTAATGTTTTACCGGAGCGACCTAAGTTCCGAGCACTTATACCCTCACACTAATGACGATATTGGATATAAGTAGTAAGAACCCATTCATCTCCGTATTGACAAGACGGACCATCTAATAATGCTCCAACATTACTAATACTATTACTTAAATAAAGTAATCACCTAATCACGGGAGATTTATGACAATAAAGTCATAAACTTAATTAGGTCAAAGTTTTAATTTAAAACATGTTTTACATATTCAATATGTCTTATGCATAATTAAATTAAAATTAAGATGACATAAATTCAAAAACATGTGTTGTGTCGTTAAGCCTCGCTCTGATACCATTTTGTTGAGGCAGTTGTCGAACCCCTAGGGTCGAATCAGTGCCCCGTACAACGGAAATGGGTCTAACCCATAGATATCAAGTATGGGTGTAATTTTAAATAATTTAATAAAATACTATATTTCATTATGAGTATATAGGAAAAAATCGGGAGTAAATCGGCGACTAGAAACTCCGGAATGAAGCAAAATAAAATCAGTGCGCGTATGCGCGCGCTACAATACCGTGTGCACTGTGCGCTACAGTGCCATGCGAACTGTGCGTGAATAGCACTGTATGTCATTTGGGTCTGTATATCAACTCAATGACTGATTGCAACACTCCGTAGAAGTCAACAATATCATAAATGTGTTCTCTTGGTACTACAATTCCATAATTCTGAGTGACATGTGAAACATCTCGCTGCTTAGTATGAAATCTAACTCTGTTCACAATGCATCCATTGTATTCGTAAGCCTGATTTTGAGGTCCATATGCCAATGCAACTAACGAAGATGACGACTCCAGTTGACCATTTTGCACTTGGTTGTTTATCTAACACATGATAATATTTGCGTGTTAATATAGCAAACATGAAAAATTTACTGTTAGGATAAAAATAAACAGTCAATGTTATGGTTTACAGTTGCCTCAAACCATTTAGGAAATTCTTTTTTGTGTCTTCCATCAACGTTTTGGTCACTACCACATTGTAGCATGGTAATATGTTGCCTACAAAAAATGAGTCAATTGTTAATGTAAGACAATAAAAATACATTTATTCACCTATAAGACTTACGTTAAGTACGATTACACTTCGTCGTAATTATTTAATATAAACCAATGCGCACATTGAGCTTCCTCAATTGTTAGCAATTTGACACCTAATGCTCCAAACGGTCTGTAATTTTGACGGAACACTGTGATATCTTGCTGATTACTGTCATCTCCATCATAGTTTCTTGGCCGACGATTGAAATGAGTTTCAATATTCTGCATGTATATCGAAAAAAATATTATTGCCTCATTGATTAAAACCGCCTCTGTTATTGACCCTTCAGGCCGCGCTTTGTTTTTCACATATTGTTTGTAATGTCCTAAAGTTCTCCAGTTATTATAATAAATTTTCATTATTAATAATTTTAATGCAAAACCATATTTAAAAAAGTAATATTTAAAATTTAATATTACCTCTCAATAGGGTACATCCATCTGTAATGGACAGGGCCTCCCCTCATAGCTTCGGATGGAAAATGCACGGCCAGATATACCATCATATAAAAAAAACGGGTGGTAATTTTTGCTCCAGCTTGTATAGGATGATCACGATTCCTCGCTCAAGTTCGTCAATAACAGATGTGATTAATATTCTTTGACATAATTGTTTAAAGAAGCCACATAGAGCAAGTACGACGTCGCATACATTTGACGACAGATAAGGTCGAATGCCAATAGGAATGAGAATCTCAAAAGGCACATGACAGTCGTGACTCTTTAACCCAGTTATCATATCATCCCTGACTCAACATCCAATATTCGATGCATAATCATTAGGAAATTTCACCATTTTTAGCCAATCACAAAATGATTTTCTCTCTGATTGAATTAGCACGTAACTAGCAGGTGGCTTAATAAGACCTCGATGAGTGACCTGTAAATGCAATTCACTACGAATTTTAAGATCTTGTTGGTCCAATCTAGCATTTATAGTGTCTTTCATCTTACCCGGAATGTTGAAAAGTATGCCTACTAAACTCTCACATATGTTTTTTTTATATGCATTACATCCAAATTATGTCGTAGACTCAGACTCCCCCAATACTTTAACTCAAAGAAAATACTTTTTCTCGTCTAATTCAACTCTTCAGGTTGACGTTTTCGATTTTTATCTCTATTATTAGGATGTTTCCCTGGTGTGCTGTCTTTGAGATGTTGATGTTGGCAAAGTATGTCAAATCCAGACAATGGACTGGGCATACTCTGAGGTTCTGGTTGACCATTGAATAATTTACTTCTCCGCCAAGGATGACTCAAATCAAGAAATCTCATGTGCCTTGTGTATCCTATTTTATTCCTTAACTATTGCGAAGGTGTTTCACCCGTGAAAACGGGACATGCCATGTATCCCATAGTGCTCCATCTGGATAATGAATTATAAGCTAGAAAATCATTAATGGTCTATAATAATAGGGCATGCATTTGAAAATACTGTTGAGAAGCTGCATCATAGGTATGCACCCCCACATTTCATAATGTCTGTAACTCCTCGATTAATGGTCTCAAGTAAATATTCATATCTTTACCATGGGAACGTGGATCAGGGATAAACAATGACATAAATATGAACGGATCATTCATACATTTCCATGGAGGTAAGTTATATGGAATAACAATAACAGGCCACATGCTGTAAGATTGTACATATTCCCAAAAGGGTTAAAACCATCGGAGGCGAGGCCTAACCTGACATTACGGGGGTCCTCAGTGAAACAGAGGTACTGATGGGGTTTTAAGGGGGAATATCGGTAATGCAGCGGAATCGCAGAAAATCAAAATTTTCCGATTTCAAAACTTTTTCTCGGATCAATTAAATAAACTTATTTATTTAATTATCCAATTATCAAATTCTGAAAAAATTACACAAGAAATCAAATTTCTTGGTAATTATCGAATTACCCCAAAACTTTGTTAATTGATCATTTTAGTCCAAAAGTTGTCAAATATAATTTTGGATGATTCTAAATCATTTCTAAAATGTTTTTCAACACATCCAATGCATCAAAATCAGATTTCACACAAATCCCCATTTTTTAGTCTAATGCCGTGAGCCACCCAAAATTTTCAATTAAATACAATTTGGTCCCTTTAGTTCAAAACATGCCAAGATCAAATCCAATCAACCTAAAATTTTACATGCATCATATTCATACCATAATACATCACATATATGAAAATCCCCAAATTTGGAGTGGGTTATGAGCCCTAATTTTTCAATTTCTTCAAATTGTCCAATTTCACCAAATTTACAAAATCCAACACTTTAATCCATTCAATACTTCACCAATCTAGCCTCACCACTTTGAAACAGCTCTAGAAAAATTCTAGGTCACCAAGGAGTGGCTTACCAACTCTAGAATGGAAACTTGATTTTCCAAAAATCAAAAGTAAAGCTTTGAAACTATTTCAAGCTTACTTACATGCATCAATCTTTCATCAAAGTTCACAACCAAAAATAAACACAAACTATAAGAAGAGAGACAACACCAAAGAAACACAAATGATGCTAAGCATGTTAGAAACATTTTTCATGTTAAAAGCTTTAAAGAAAAACTTACATAACTCAAAGATTTCCAAGCTTTTTCCTTTAGCCTTCAAGCTTTTCTCTCAACTTCTTTTATGTTTATTTGGTATCTAATGAACTTGTCTAACCCTAAAAGATGAAACAAAAAAATATATACCTCACCCAAAAATCCCTTGGCCGAAAATTAGGTATATAAAATATCTAGATATTATTTTGTTTCATTTAAAGTTACTTTAATCAACTTGCAAATTTTATCATTACACCTTTAATGAAAATTCATAAGTCAACAAAAGAAACTTAAAAATATAACAATTATATTTATTTTAGGGTCATAGCCGAAAATTATAAAAGAAAAAGGAAATAATATTTTCATTTTAAATAATTTAATCAAATATCTAAAGAAGTCAAAACCATTTTGACAACCTTTTCTTTAAGTATAAAGTCAACAATTTACACTTATAATCATTTCCTAACTTTATCATTTGGTGAGATATTTATATTTTAATTATATTAATCATTTAACAATTAATTAATTAATTAAATACAAATATCTCAAATATATGTATTATATTTACTTTAAATATCTCAAATACATATATTAATGATATATGTCAAATACCTTTATTTGACAATTTATTAATGTGTATTTAATAATATCATATATTAAATACAAATACACATTAATTAGGAAATGATGGTTCGACCCGTTCGCATGTATTTTTCGTTTAACGTTTAAACGATTTATAAATAATCATCATTATTTATAAAAGTCGCCCTAGTGCTCTACGAGTATATTTCATTAGTGAGACTCTCTAGATTCAGGTATATCCGTCATAAAATCTAATTTCGTGTCCATAATTTACCCACCCGTAAACTATGACGACCACAGATAAACTAGCTGAATCATACAGGTCGAGGTCATTATATACGTATAATCCCTCATTCACAAGTATCCAGATAATCCCAGAGATATAGATGTAAACGTTAAATCTCTATAGGTATTATCCCGTCGACTTATCTATTAGCAATCTCTAAATAATATTCGGAACTCACTTCCGAAGTATATTGTGGCCACAGATTTAACAGACTGATAATCATTTATGGACTACCTATACTCTGTACACAGAAGTGACGAATCCTATCTTGATACACACAGGATATCCTGAGGATCGGTCCACACCCAACGAACAGGCGGAGGTCTGATCTAAAAATATCGGTGACATGACTGCCATCTAAGTGTGTAGGATGTCTCATACATCCACAGTGGTATCTCAAGTCGAAGGACCACTATGCTACTCAACCCGAGAAGATTCTTATTGACGTTGGTGTACCATCCATTAAGAATCTTCGATGAGTCGTTCAGTGTTTATCCATTATAAACACGTACACGTTTATACGAGTCTCCCCAGACTCATGGTTCATTGGGATAAACCATCGGACTAAATCTCGATATACGACATGTACTGGTCTCAACGGATTTGACTAACCAACCCGTGTTAGTGAATCTTGACCAGAAACAATATTTGATAATATACATTTAGCAGTGACACTTCCTAATGTCAACTCAAACTAGCTTTGTAACTATGTACTGCAATATATATTATTGGGCCTTTGTCTAATATATACATTTTACTAAACCACATTTAGTTTCAATCTAATCGTAATCAGATCGAATACGTATATAAAAACAAGAGGTGCAACCATAAAGAAAGTAATATTATGGGAAAAGAGGATGTCCGTATTCATGAATCAGACATAAATACGGTCCGGATTGGCGCTCTGAGCACCAACCCCAACAGGTACATGTCATCAAATTCCTTCCTCACGGTTCCATCCGTAAGATTTCTGAGTATGCCCTCTGCACCGATCCTTTTTTCATGATGCCACATCATGTCAGTCGTTGTGTGTCTTGACATAAATAGTCTC
>SKCR01000096.1:0-102146 GCA_019454045.1 Zanthoxylum bungeanum
TTATTGTTGTTTCATCACATGCATTATCATATTTCATGCATACATTGAGTTGATGATTGCGTACTATCTCTTGTGGTATATCAGATGGAAACCCAGACATAAATTCCGTAGCCGAATCTGAATGGACGGTAGTGCAGTCTGTACTTGGGATACAACTCCATGTACCGCTTGAGAAACTTTCAAGCACGGGTTTCATTTTGTGATTTGAATCTATGTTTATTGTTCCGTTATTTATCTTCTATGAATTGTTTCTTTATTTATGTATTGTTAATCTAATATGCATGGGCTAATTAGGATGGATTAAAGGTCCTCTATTAGAGGGAAATGCCTAAAGGCTACCTTTACCATGATGTTTTACCACGCCAGACGAAGTACGTTTGATTGAACGTGATATGTGTTCAATCCAACATACAAGGTTCCATATTATTTACTTGTTTATTCATGTATTGTTACTTGATGTGCATGGGCTAATTACGTTGGTTTAAAGGTCTTCCATTTGAGGAAAATGCCAAAAGGCTACATTTACCACAATATTTTACCGCGCCTGTTATTATGTCATTTACCCTTTGCATATCATTGCTTTATTTACGCATGCATTGCATTCTAGTTCGTATGGGCTAACTAGGGTTGATTAAAGGTCCTCTATTCGAGGGAAATGCATGGAGGCTACCTTTACCATGTTGTTTTGCTGCGCCGGACGAGGTACACTCGATTGAATGTGAAATGTGTTCAATCGGGCATACAAGGTCCCATATTATTTATTTGTTTATTCATGCATTGATAATTTAATGCGCATGGGCTAACCAGGGTGGATTAAAGGTCCTCTATTCGAGGGAAATGCCAAAAGGCTACCTTTACCACAATGTTTTGCCGCGCCGGACAAAGTGCACTCGATTGAACGTGAAATGTGTTCAATCGGGCACACGAGGTCCTATATTATGTATTTGTTTATTCATGTATGGGTTTGCATCGTTTTAGATACCATTTTGGTAATCTCGTTCGAACGCGTTTCCGAACGCTACATGAACGTATGCATTCTGCCTTAGTCCGTTCGAACGCGTTTACGAACGCTACTTGAACGTGTATGCATTTTGTTTTATCATGCACCAGGTCTTATCCCGTTCGAACGCGTTCTCGAACGCTATACGAACATGAATATTCTGTTTACCGTTCTAACGCATTTTCAAACGCTACACGAACGCACATACAGTGAACAGATTTCTGTTCATCACATTTCATGCATGTTCGCTTCTTTGGTAATTTCTTTTGCATTACATAATTAATCATATCATTTCATTATTGACACTTTTACTATTATCATTTATTTATATTTATGCATTTATCTACTTAATGTGTTCATGAGATTGTGTGATTGCCTTTATTTCACTTACTTCTATGCATGCAAACTTATATATAGGTTATTCTTTTGTGTGTATATTGCGTAGACTTGGTTATATTATTGCATGAATCCGTTCATTACAAGTGACATAAGTAAGAGACTATTCTGAAACCAACGGTTTGAGGTATTTCCTTACGAGGGGTGAGTGCGGCCTTAAATCATTTCCTAGTTCACACTGGGTGGTGACTCCATTTTATTTCTCCGGTTTAGTCCCCCGCGGACTACTCCGTACTCCCGACTGGGCCGCGAACCTCGGGACAGCGTCGCCGATTTCTGTGTCCTACAGTCTGGCGACTCCACTGGGGATAGAGAATCGGCCCCGAAATAATATCTTGTAATGTTTGTGATTTATGCTGTAGTTAACCTTGTCTAGAGTTGATTTAACCTAAGGTATCATTATAGTTAGATAGTGATTTGGTATTTTCCTTCACTCATTACCTTTTTATAGCCAAAAGGAAAAGTTGTGAGGACATCTAGATAATCATTTACTTGAAGCTTACCGTGATGGACTAATTTGGATGATCTATTGTTTATTCCTGTCACCAAGGCTGTAAGAGCCTAAGAGGCTTGGGTTTTTAAGCTTACCGTGATGTGGGCCTCAACCCTGGGTTCCTTCCCCAAAACTAATACTAATGCGGGCCTCAACCATGTGATTCATTCCTGAAAACTACTGACAATGTATTGTTGCTGCTTCTGGTTGGCTTGCATTTGCCGCTTTCTCTTTTTCTTCGTTGAAACCTGTGAATACAAAAAAAATTAAAACACAAAAGAATGCAGATACGTTATGTGTATGCATGCATGCATGAATGAATTTCCTATTCCGTTGGGTTAGGTCTTCTGCTGGTGACTGCTCGGTCTTCTTTTCCTCAGGTAAAATACTGCTTCAATCTATCCATGTTGATCAGCTCGGTGAACTCGTTCCCTTTCAAGTCTGACAGTCTCACTGCCCCATTTCCCATCACTTTCTGGACTATGTAGGGTCCTTCCCAATTGGGCCTGAACTTTCCTCTCGGATCCGTCGTCGACGACTTTGACTACTTAAGTACCAGATCACCCTTTCTAATCTTAGTAGGACGCACCTTCTTGTTGAATGCTCGGGCCAATCTCTTCTGGTATAACTGCATATGATGTAAGGACTTCATCATCTTCCCATCCAGTAAAGCTAACTATTCAAATCTCTGCGAGGTCCATTCCTGTTCAGGTAACTCTGTTTCTGCTAATACCCGCATAGACTGTATCTCAACTTCCACTGGCAGTACTGCTTCCATTTCGTAGACCAAAGAGTAAGGTGTGGCTCCCGTCGCCGTTCTCACAGACGTTTTGTACCCCCACAGGGCGTACGGCAGCTTATCGGCCCAATCTTTGTAGTTCTCCATCATTTTGGATAACATTTTCTTTATTATCTTATTGGCCGCCTCGACTGCCCCATTTGTTTGTGGTCGGTAAGGTGACGACTTGTGGTGTCCTATCCCGTACTTCTGTAGCATTGCCTTTGTTTCTCCTTGAAACTGGACTAAATTATCTGTTATTACATGATGCGGCATTCCATATCGACATATGAGATTCTGGGCTATGAACTTTGCCATCGTCTTTGCTGTAACGTTGCGAAATGATTCGGCTTCCACCCATTTCGAGAAGTAGTCTACTGCCACTAATATGAAGCGATGTCCGTTTGATGCGTGTGGTCGAATTTCTCCGATCATGTCAATTCCCCATGCTGAGAAAGGCCACGGCTCTGATAGCCCATGCAACTCTGTGAGCGGAAAATGGTTTAAGTTATCATGCGCTTGACAATTGTGACAAAGCTTTACCAGCTTCGCGCAGTCAGATTCCATGATCGACCAGTAGAAACCTTGTCTGACTATCTTGCGGGATAAGTTCAATCCATTCATGTGCGGTCCACATACTCCGACGTGTACTTCTTCCATTGCCTTCTGAGCCTCTTATTTTCTTAAGCACTTCAACTGAATGCCATTCGCTTGCCTCTTGTACAGTTCTCCATTCAAACTCATATACTGGGAAGCCAATTTCCGAATGGCTATCCTGTCTTTTCTGCTTGCTTCTTCTGGGAGTTCTCCGCGTTCTAAATACCGCTGAATGTCATAGTACCAAGGTTTCCTATCATCGACTTCTACTTCCAATATTCTTTCTATCTCATAAACTAGTTTGCTTGACGTTGTCAACACCAGAGGTCTCATCACCAACTTCTCCAGATTTTCCCAAGTTATGGCAAGTGTAGCCAATACGTCTGCCATTTGGTTATCTTCTCACGGCAAGTGGTGGAATTTACAATCGGGGATGGCCTTTGCTAAACTCCAGAGGTGGAACAAGTAGGGTTTCAACCGTTCTTCCTTCAATTCCCATTCTTCTTGCATTTTTCGGATTACTAACATCGAGTCTCCATAGACTTCCACGCTCTTAGCTTTCAAGGCTATCAATGACGTCAATCCGAAGGTGCATGCTTCACACTCAGCCATATTGTTGGTTACTCCGAACGTCAACCTCTTGGCCATAGGCAGGGTTTGTACTTAACGGGTTACTATCACAATTCTGATTCCGGTTCCTTTGCAGTTCACTGCTTAGTCGAAGTACATCTTCCATCCTTGGACTGTTATAGTTTGGATTTCCTCATCTGGGAACTCAAACATATATTGATCTCCTTCTATCGGTTGTAATGCCAGGAACTCTGTTACGGCTCGCCCTTTGATTACTTTGGAAGTGAGGTACTCAATATCGAACTCTGTCAGTAACACCAACCATTTTCCTAACTTCCCAACTAGCGAAGGCACTGAATGTAGATACTTCAAAGGATTCTCTTTTGCTACCACTTGGATCTTATAAGATTGGATGTAATGACGCAACTTTATGGACGCCCACACTACTGCCAAAAAAATCTTCTCTATTTCTTGATAGCGAGCTTCGTACGGAAGCATCTTCTTAGTGAGGTAGTAGACTGCATGCTCTACCCTTGTCTCATCTGCTTGTACCATCATTGCCCCTAGCGCTTCGGGTTCAATGGCCAAATATAATACCAAAGGTTGGCCCAGTCTTGGAGGTTTCAAAACATGAGGTTTCACCAAATATTCTCTGATCTTGTGGAAGGCTTCACCCTTAGTCGTAATGAATAAAAATTGTAAGCGAAAACAATAAGTATAAAACTCGTATACATGCTAAATTAACATATGTAATAACGAAAAATATAAATAGATATCAATATTAATAATATGTGCTCATTATTTATGATGTTTAAGCGAATTGTATTAACTTATAATCATTACACACGAAATCGAGATCGAATCGAAGTAATAAACATGATATTGAATAATTTGTAAATGTTAGATATAACCAATACATGCAACTTCACACCATCAATATGCAATTTCACCATTAAGATGCAACTTTCAACCTTAAAAGATGCAACAAATATTTTAAACTTGAAAAACAAACAATTAAATAATTTTAAGAAAAAATCACTCAATATTTGTGCTAGGGCGCATAAATATGACCATTGAATATGCAACCACTACCATTAAACTTGCAACTTTCACCAATAAATATGCAATATTTCGAAGATGAAATTTTAGCAATAAACATGCAAAATGAAACCATTGGACTTGAAATTTTAGCAGTAACATGCAATTGTATCTGCCTCGAAAATTGCACCTGCAACAACGACCGTTGAATATGTAACCTCTACCATCAAACATGCAACTTTTACCAATTAATATGCAATATTCGAAGATGAAACCTTTAGCAATAAACATGCAAAATGAAACCATTGGACTTGAAATTTTAGCAATAACATGCAATTACATCTGCCTCGAAAATCGCACATGTAACTATGACCGTTAAATATGCAACCTCCAGCATTAAACGTGAAACTTTCACCAATAAATATGCAATATTTCGAAGATGAAATTTTTAGCAATAAACATGCAAAATGAAACCATTGGACTTTAAATTTTAGTAATAACATGCAATTGTATCTGCCTCGAAAATCGCACATGCAACGACGACCGTTGAATATGCAACCTCTACAATCAAACATGCAACTTTTACCAATTAATATGCAATATTTCGAAGATGAAACCTCTAGCAATAAACATGCAAAATGAAACCATTGGACTTGAAATTTTAGCAATAACATGCAATTGCATCTGCCTCGAAAATCGCACCTGCAACAACGACCGTTGAATATGCAACCTCTACCATCAAACATGCAACTTTTACCATTAATATGCAATATTTCGAATATGAAACTTTTAGCAATAAACATGCAAAATGAAACCATTGGACTTGAAATTTTAGCAATAACATGCAATTGTATCTGCCTCGAAAATCGCACCTGCAACAATGACCGTTGAATATGCAACCTCTACCATCATACATGCAACTTTAACCAATAAATATGCAATATTTCGAAGATGAAACCTTTAGCAATAAACATGCAAAATAAAACCATTGGACTTGAAATTTTAGCAATAACATGCAATTACATCTGCCTCGAAAATCGCACATGTAACTATGACCGTTGAATATGCAACGTTTACCATTAAACGTGAAACTTTTACCAATAAATATGCAATATTTCGAAGATGAAACCTTTACCAATAAACATGCAAAATGTAACCGTTGGACTTGAAATTGGCAATAACATGCAACTGCATCTGCCTCGAAAATCGCACATGTAACTATGATCATTGAATATGAAACCTCCACCATTAAACTTGCATCTTTCACCAATAAATATGCAATATTTCGAAGATTAAACCTTTAGCAATAAACATGCAAAATGTAACCGTTGGACTTGAAACTTTGGCAATAACATGCAACTGCATCTGCCTCGAAAATCGCACATGTAACTATGACCATTGAATATGTAACATCTACCATTAAACGTGAAACTTTCACCAATAAATATGCAATATTTCGAAGATGAAACCTTTAGCAATAAACATGCAAAATGTAACCGTTGGACCTGAAACTTTGACAATAACATGCAACTGCATCTGCCTCGAAAATCGCACCTTTAACTATGACTATTGAATAAGCAACCTCGACCATTAAACGTGCAACGTGCACCAATAAATATGCAATAATTCGAAGATGAAACCTTTAGCAGTAAACATGCAAAATGAAACCGTTGGACTTGAAACTTTGGCAATAACATGCAACTGCATCTGCCTCGAAAATCGCACATGTAACTATGACCATTGAATATGCAACCTCTAGTATTAAACGTGAACTTTTACCAATAAATATGCAATATATTTTTATATTATTTATTTTATCAGTATTATAAAAAAATAATTTTTTATATTATTTTATTTTTTTCAATATTTTTAAAAATAAATTTTTAAAAACTTGCAATAAATTTTTTTTATAATTTTATTTTATTAATATTTAATAATTTATATAATAAAATATTATTTTTAAATTAATTTTTTTTCAGTAACTAGTTGCATTACTGTTCATTTTTTTTTTTAATGCTACCAACCCTTGGATATCTGATACCCAATGGTATTGTAGCAATACCCTGTATCTGCATGTTATAAATAACCAGAGTCTTGCAGAGAGAAAGTCATGGTTGGCTATTAATCCAATGTGATAAAATATTATTATTTTAATCTGAATGGATAATTTTGGACCAAACCCACGTGGGCTGTCTTGTAGGTCAATTTTGGTTGAACATTCTACCAATTATTTTTTTTACACGCACTTTGATATTTCAATAATGTTTTGATATTTAAATTATATATTTAATTTTTTATATTATATTTTTATTACTGCTACTTTCTTGTTTTATAAGAAGGCTCATATTATTCTTTTTTATTAGGTGTATTCTACTTATGTATACTATACTTATAAAATTTCATATTCACTTTAAATATATAAATGTTTTTTTAAGAGGAAATATTAAAATTTTAATTTAACCTAAGGTGCAGTTATATTCTGGATCCGTCCCCATCCCTGTCCATGTTCAATTAATTTTTTAACATTGAAATTTAGGCAGTAACTTGAATGGAATAAATTTGAATTTGAATGGACTTGATTGATGCATTTTTTTTTTTTTTGTTTTGTTTGATTTTTGTTATTACAGAAATCATCCAGTTAGTCTTTGGAATTTTAACTTTTCCGAAATTTATTCCGACATTCTAATTTTTTTTTAATATTTATTTAAAATTTCGAAAATCTGAAGAATTGATTTTACACAACTCGTTCGCCAGGTGACTTGGGGAAAAAAGAAAAAAAATTAGCATGAGTGCATCATCAAGACGCAGTCATAATACAATTGAAATACGCAAGCGGGCACAAAGTCGTTCTACGCATTACGCAATATATTGATTTAGTTAAAGACTATGAATTATAAGTAGTATTTGTGGATATTATTTATTCATAATTAGTGTCATTCTTTTGTATTATTGTATAGAAAGATTGTAACATCCTGGTATTTAGGATTAGCACTTTGTTTGAGAGTGTTACTTTTAAATATTACCAAGAGATTTGAAACAATTTTAATTTTGAGAAAATATTTTTAATACGACTTTAGATATTATCAAAACAGATCTTTATAGAAGACTGTTGATGGTGATTTTTAGGCCCAAGGATTCCTAGCAAAATAATGAGGGTATAGAAGGGATTTTCCATTCCCAAGGTTCAGGGGCCCAAGCCCAAGGAATTGGGACGTCTGGCCCAGTTAAGAGGTCAGTGTCGGTTCACGTTTGTTACCCGACCGAGATGTGAAGGAGTTCAGAGATGCGAAGATAGTAAGGCATCGGGACCGACCTGACCTGGTAGGGCGGTAAGACATGATGGCTGATGTTTCGGTTCCGACCTGGTAGGGCGGGTCAGAATGGTAATGATATGGTTCAAGATTAATCACGCAAGTCCGATATGGGAACTCGTGTTCTCCAAAGGGATGATGTGACTAAAGCAGGTTGTTGGTTTGTCTTCTGGCACAAGTTACCGCATGGGAGTGTCAAAGTATGGGCTGACAGTAGAGGTAGCATGTGACAGTTACCAAAAGGGGATGGTTTAATGTGATATAGGTGGCAGAGATAGGGTGTAGGTGGTGAGCTAGGTTTTGAAGGGGCAGTTGGGGAAGATAGCCAGCGCAGCACGGTAGGACCACGTAGCTGAGTATAAAGAAGTGTTAATAGTGAATTTTCTTAATATATAAGGGTGTTGAGAGTCCATTGTATAGAGTTGGTTAAAGGAAGTGTAATAGTGGAATTGCTTTAATATATAAGGGGATGAAGAGTCCATTGTAAAAAGTTGGTTAAAGGAAGTGTAAAGTGTCATGGGGAAGGACAGGAATTCCCCAGTTATGGAAGGTAATAATGCCCGGAGTGGAAGGGGCGGGGAATCCCGAGGGCGAGAGCATGACAAATCCGAGAACCAAATGGGAGTTGGTTTTGGAAAGAAAAAAGGAAATGAGAAGAAAAACATGAAATGGGGGTCTTGGGGCCAACCCAATATATGGGACAGCGTCCCCTTTTACGAAAGAAGTCATGGCAATGGAGTTCCAAAGGAAGTTTCATTAGCCCTATAGGTCATTACAAAGGTAAACTGTTAGGAAACATAATCCCTAATATATTTACATGTTTGTCCTCTTAGGATCTAACCATACATGTATTACTAGTCCTAGATTTATTTACATGCTAATTGAAATAAATCTATACTAACCACAACACAATTGCATACCTTTTATGCTTGTAGAGACCTCTTAATCAAACTTAATTGATTGCTTAACTCAATAAGCAAATGGTCTTATTTATAGGAGGGAATCAAGTCACTATGTAATCACATGCATGATTACTATTAATCACATTATTAGGATGCATAATGACCTTCTAACCCTTCCAAAAATGTTACCATCATGGGTGTACCATATGTTCCCCATTTAACATTTTACTAATTGTTGTCACTTAACAACTCTTGTTGTTACTTAATTATTTGATTAACAATTCTTGTTGTTTACTTAGTAATGAAATCATTACTAATTGTTGTTATTTAACAACACCACATAATTAACTTAATAATTTCCAACATGAAATTATTACTAATTGTTGTTATTTAACAACACCAAATAATTAACTTAATAATTTCCAAATGAAATTATTACTAATTGTTGTTATTTAACAACACCAAATAATTAACAACAATTAATTTCCAACATCTCCCACTCACACATGATGGGATCAACAATTTTTATTATCTCTACAAGAATAATTCATACTTTGCAATTGTGCCGTGCGACCAGCATACTTCGAGAGCTCACTTGCTATACATCTGTTAGGAATATATAGCCGCTCGAAAAATGGATAGAACCATAGTGGATTATGTATGCAGTATCCTCGATCATTTATCACATTAAATCTCTCTCGATCTCTTTTCGAATGTAATATTTATTTTGTATTCACAATCATGTTTGATCACATAGAATAACATAATTGGTCGACCAGTGAATACAAGCTAATGTGATATTACTCATATAATGATCTTTCTCATTTCTCGAATCTCTCAACTTTGATTCAATTCGCTTTTCCAGAGATGTTCTTTCAGATCGAATCTCTCATGATCTTTCAGCAACACTCCAAGATAGCGATCATCAAATCTAAGTTTTAAGAAGCAGACAAGAGTCTAAAGGGTACAATGTGAGATTGAAATAATCTCAAGGGTCTCACACAATATCAAGACTGAGATCTTTACTTGTATTACCCTCAATAGTCACAAATGTACACATGGTATGAAAACATGTGCTACGGTATTCTCTCCTTTCCCATGGAGCGCATGTCTCATAAAATACCGTACAGATTATAGTTCAGACAAACACAATGTCTAACTCATAACTGACATTAAGACAAGTAAGGTGAAACGAACTTATTCACCTTAGGTCATATCACAGAGAAAGTGACCCCATAACGACATTACTTAATTTTCAAGCTTGAGCTCTCTAAATTATCACTCAGATAATTAGCTTAAAAATTTGTCTCATCTCCCATTAACACAAAGTAATGGAGGCGATTGCCCGTGTGAGAGGGCCAATCATTCACTTGTCCGACATACTTCTCATACTAACAAATAGTATATTTGTTTAAACATGTATCAACATAATAACATGTAAGCATTGAACACAAATATCAATGAGTATTAACATTAGTAAACATTATTTGGGAAAATACATATCATAATATGTAAGCACATTAACATCTACGCAATCCCTGAGTTTTTACATGTCTAACAAAGACATCTCTAGGAACAGGCTTGGTCAATGGATCTGCTACCATTTCTTGCGTAGAAATGTACTTCATGTTTACCTCTTCTCGTGCAACTATGTCTTTCACAAAGTTATATTTGGTATCTATATGTTTCGTTTTACAATGGAATTTTGGGTCTTTTGTGTAGGCTATCGCTGCTTCACTATCACAGTTAACTAATACTGGACCAGAAGCTTCATTTGACATACCCAAATGATCCAAGAACCTTTTCAACCACACAGCCTCTTGTACTGCTGATGAAAAGGCCACAAATTCAGCCTCCATTGTGGATAAGGCTATACAAGATTGTTTCTTACTGCTCCATGAAATGGCACCATTGTTTAGCAAGAAAACAAACCGGAGGTAGATTTTCTTTCATCTAAATCTCCTCCCCAGTCAGCATCAGTATAGCCTCTCAATTGCAGATCATTTCCTTGATAACACAATGAGTAATCAGCTGTCCCTCTCAGATACCTAAATATTCTTTTAACTGCTTTCCAATGTGCTAGTCCTGGATTGGATTGGTATCTACTTACCATTCCAACAGCGAAACAGATATCAGGTCTTGTACACAACATTGCGTACATTAAACTTCCAACTGCATTTGCATAAGGAACTTTCTTCATTTGTTCCTTTTCCTGTGGAGTTTCAGGACACAATCTACGACTCAAAGCTTCAGTTTTCGTGATAGGAGTATCAATGGGTTTGCAAGCCTGCATTTGGAAGCGTTCAAGAATTTTCTTTATATATGACTCATGTGAAAGAGATAATAAATTCTTTGAACGATTTCTTGAGATCTTAACCCCAAGAATATATGCAGCTTCACCCATATCTTTCATCTCGAAGTTAGATGATAACCATTCTTTAATGTGTTTTACAAACTCCTTATCATTTCCGGCTATAAGTATATCATCCACGTACAAAGATAAGATAATGAACTTATCTTTATCTCTCTTGGTGTACACACAATGATCCTCATCTATCATTGTGAAATCATTCGAAATGATTGTATTGTGGAATCGTATATACCATTGTCTAGACGATTGCTTGAGACCATATATAGACTTTAAAAGTCTACATACTTTCTCCTTTTCATTTTCTTTTATGAAACCTACTGGTTGTTCCATGTAGATTTCTTCATCAAGTTCTCCATTGAGAAAAGCAGTCTTTACATCCATTTGATGTAATTCTAGATCCATACTTGCTACTATAGCCAGAATCAAGCGAATTGAGGTAAACCTTACAACAGGTGAAAAAGTCTCTTCGTAGTCAATTCCTTCCTGTTGCGTATACCCTTTTGCCACAAGTCGTGCTTTATATCTTTCGATATTGCCATCGGCATTACGCTTTATTTTAAGAACCCATTTGTTCTTAACAGCTTTACGTCCTTTGGGTAGATCAACCAATTCCCAAACTTGGTTGGACCTCATTGACTCCATCTCTTCTTCCATTGCTTTCATCCATTTTTCCTTAGCAGGACACTGAAGAGCCTCTCTTATGTTTCTAGGTTCTTCATCATCTTGAGGTAGAATCATAAAGGTTTCTCCTTCGATATCGAAACGACGTCGAGGAATGCCTATACGATTACTACGTCGCAATTGGGATTCTAGTGGTGGAACTGATTCCTCACTTTCGATATTATTCCCATTTGGATCGTGCACATTGCTCCCACTAGGATTATGTACATCACTCCCACTCGGATCACGTAAATGAGACTCGTGTGAAACTAATTCATCATTTTGAGATTCATGTGAAACAGATTCATCATGTTTTCTCAAATTTCTCTCATCACTCCCACTTGAATTAGGTAAACCCGAGTGTTCACCAATCATGTGATCCATGTGATCTTGAGTTTCATATAGAGATAAATCTTGACCTATCTCTCCCTGCTTAGGAAAATCATTTTCTAAAAATGTGATATCTCGTGATTCAAATTCTGTCACGCCTCCACTTTCATGTTCACCTATGCAAACATATCTTTTGATTGTTCAGAATATCTTATGAAGATACTCTTTTTTCCTCTTGGGCCTAACTTTCCATGTTCGTGAGAACGCACATGAACATAAGCCGCACAACCCCAAGGTTTTAGAAAGTGAATATCTGGTTTACGACCTGTCCATAACTCATATGGTGTGGTGGACACAGATTTAGATGGCACTCGGTTAAGTACATATGTGGCAGTTAATAATGCATCACCCCAATAGGTTATAGGCAAATTTGCTTGTGCCATCATAGACCTAACCATCTCAAGAAGAGTTCTATTTCTTCTTTCCGCAACACCATTTTGTTGAGGAGTAGCAGGAGTAGTCAACTGACGACTAATTCCTTTTTCATCACATAATTCTCTGAACTGATCAGATAAGTACTCACGACCACGGTCAGTGCGTAGTGCTTTAATTTTCTTGTCCAATTGATTTTCTGTCAAATTCATAAATTTCTTGAAACATTCTAATGCTTCGGATTTATGAGCAATCAAATAGACATAACCAAAGCGAGTAAAATCATCTATAAATGTGATGAAATAAGATGCTCCATGCCTTGCCCTGACATTCATTGGACCACAGATATCTGAATGAATTAATTGTAATGGAAATTCTGCTCTAGTCCCTTTTCCAAATGGTTTTCTCGCAGTTTTTCCTGCCAAACAATATTCACAGGTTGACAATTCTACCTTCTCAATATTTCCCAGAAAGCCTTCTTTGGCTAATCTGTTCATTCTTTGCTGGCCAATGTGGCCAAGTCTAGCATGCCACACAATTACATCACTATCATTACTGACAGATGAAGTAACAAACGAAAAACTGGAATTGTGATTAAAACATTCAACATTTAATACAATAAAACCATCAAGAAAATAACCAGAACCATAGTGTATTGTACCTAAGTACAAATCAACACCAAATTTATGGAAGTTCAAATTGAAACCTAAATTAACCAAAACCAACACAGAAACTAAATTTCGACGAATTTGTGGAGCAAACAATACATCATGTAGTAGTAAAGTTTTTCCACCATGCATGACTAACTTGCATGTTCCTATGCCTTTGACTTCAACCCGTGAGTTGTTGCCAACATATATCCACTTCACCCCAGGTGAAATTCGTCGAAATTCCACGAAGGCATCTCTATCCTTCGCTACATGGTCTGTGGCTCCTGAGTCTACAGTCCACAAAGGATTAGATTCAGTTAGAAAGATTGAACTTGAAACACATATTTCATTTAAATATGCACGAAAGGTATTCACCTTTTTAGGCTCAGTGCAGTCACGAGCAAAATGACCTTTCTTACCACAGTTAAAACATTTAACCTTTGCCATGTTTTTCTTTTTGGTAGGACGTTTTCCTTTCCCATGTTGATTGGTTTTCTGTTTCTTTTCTGGCTTAGAAGAATTTTGTTCTTTTCCGAACTGGAACCCACCACCATGAAATTTTCTTTTCTTTTTGAAACCCCCAGGTTTGCTAGTTTCTGTCATATACACTTCAGCATTTGACTTAGCAGCCGCAAGGCGGTCGCTTTCTAATTCAAGGTGACGTTTGGCATCATCAAAGGTTTTGATGCTCTCATTGTGGGTCAAATGCATTTTCATATGCTCCCAGCTATTTGGAAGAGAACGAATGACCGCTTGGACTTTCTGTTCATCTGTAAGAACATGTCCAGCATCTGCCAGTTCAGTAATCATGTTTGACATTTGCCTCAAGTGTTTTGACATAGTGAACTCAGGACGTTTCTTGTATGTGTCAAACTTGATTGTCAGTGACCTGAGTTTGGTTATTGAGGTACTACCAAACTTTTCAGCTAGTGTGGACCACATGTCCTTAGCCATGTCATATTTCCTGAACTCTTTCATTAGGTCATTATCCATACTGCTCAGCAACGTAATGCGGGCAATGGAATTCTTTTTCTTCCAGGCCTCATAAGCCTCTCGGTCTCGCCTGTGTTGGGCCGTAGTGCCCTGTTCAGGTTCATCCATGCTCATTTTCAAAGTTTCAAGAACCTCTTGTTCTTCTAGCACATATTGGATTTTCATGCTCCAAATTTCATAATTATCGCCATTCAGTTTCTCACCCTTGTTGAGTTCAGCAATAATGTTCTTTGTTGCGGAAGCCATATTAAAAACACAAAGTTTCTACAGACATTCATGCACAATTGTTAATACTTTTATTTATTTTATCATGAAACGAATTATGTTTAATAAAATTCTTCAATGGGGTTGGAGTCAAAAGGCCACTATGTGTCCAATCATCATCCAATTACCCAATGTAAAAATATTATCAACATAATCAATCATGTAAAATCATTTTCTAAAAATTACATAAATTCTTAGAACATCTTAATCATGCGACCATTGTACATGACAATCATTGATTTAATTACATAAATCAAAATCAACATGAAACATTCATACATATAAAAAATAATTACATGCCATGAAGTAACAGATAATTACACACATAAATATTAACATAGTTTTATCATAGAAAACTAATATTAACACTTAAACTTTTCCGGTTCTAGTGTTCCAACGAATAAAAGTCTTTGGATAAGAATCCTCAAATTCTTCGGTAACTGGTAATTGATCTTGGACAACCATGGAAAACCTATGCAAATTTCGGATCCTTGCAACGTTTCCGAGACATCAAGGAAAAATGGTATTATTTGCCTTAGATTGAAGATACTCAATCGCTAACCTCTCAATGGCTATGTTGTATTGAACACGTAGTTCTTCTGTATGAGTTACTAATTTCCAAATACAGTAAGCCTTTTTGCCATATTTCCGGGAGAGTATTTCGTAGTATCTCAGTCTGTTGGTTGTCCTATCCAATTACCCTCCCATATAGATTTTGTAACATGTTATTGAAGGTGATATATGCGAAATCATATCATCATCTTCTTTCATCCGATATTTATCCAAATCCAGCAACATGTCTTTCAATCTTCACTGTGGGCGGATGTCATAACTCTTTTTGCAGTTCTTGTCTGATCGGCATGATTTTTCTGCAACAAATACAAAGAAAAATCAATATAATGAAACACAAAGTTACATTAACTAAAATAAACATCACAAAGATATTCATTTACATAAACACAAAGTTTATATGATAAAACAAATTTATCATGGCCGATTAATACAATATGCAAAAGGAATAGACATTTAATCATGACGGATCGGAATTACCAAAGCAAACCGATACATACATGACCAACACGGGCCAACACGGATGTCCACGCGCCATCCACGCGCCACATGAGTGGCTCACGCGCCCCACGCGCCGGCCACGGGCTCCCACTCGCCCTCACGCGCCCTCACGCGCCGGCCAGCCTCGGTTTACTTACACGCGCAGACGACATGTCGTCCGCTTGTTCTGTGGCCGTATGACATGTCGTTTTAATCTAATACTGCCGCCGACTTGTCGTTGACATGGTCATGGACGACATGTCGTCCGTGTCCTTTATATTCGTACGACTTGTCGTACAGGAAAAGGGACGACTTGTCGTCCTCTTCTCTAAATACCGGATGACATGTAGTACGTCTATTCTGGGAGTGTTTTTCTGGGTAAAAACAGATTCACTAGCCAACTTCTAGGGTCCATATCTTTCTCAATTTTAATCCAAATTAAGCAAATGATATACCAAATTGAAGATCTCATGACCTAGTTTTCAAAACATATTTGAACATGCGATTATCAATTTTCTACAGAGAGTTATTACGGCCCAAAGTTGGAAGAAAATCATTTTTGAAAAAACAAAAACCAGAAGCATTTTCAACATTTTTCATGCATGTTCATGCAATTTTTGTGTAATCCAACTAGAATACATGCATTTAAGCTACTGATACCAATGTTAGGAAACATAATCCCTAATATATTTACATGTTTGTCCTCTTAGGATCTAACCATACATGTATTACTAGTCCTAGATTTATTTACATGCTAATTGAAATAAATCTATACTAACCACAACACAATTGCATACCTTTTATGCTTGTAGAGACCTCTTAATCAAACTTAATTGATTGCTTAACTCAATAAGCAAATGGTCTTATTTATAGGAGGGAAATCAAGTCACTATGTAATCACATGCATTGATTACTATTAATCACATTATTAGGATGCATAATGACATTTTCTAACCCTTCCAAAAATGTTACCATCATGGGTGTACCATATGTTCCCCATTTAACATTTTACTAATTGTTGTCACTTAACAACTCTTGTTGTTACTTAATTATTTGATTAACAATTCTTGTTGTTTACTTAGTAATGAAATCATTACTAATTGTTGTTATTTAACAACACCACATAATTAACTTAATAATTTCCAACATGAAATTATTACTAATTGTTGTTATTTAACAACACCAAATAATTAACTTAATAATTTCCAAATGAAATTATTACTAATGTTGTTATTTAACAACACCAAATAATTAACAACAATTATTTCCAACAGTAAACACAGCTCCAAATCTAATGTAGAGAAAGTTATTTGTTGATGGAGATCAGGGGATGGCAGTGAGAGGCCATCTAAAAGGTGTTCCCTTTGACCTTGAGCAGTAGATAGCATTTGAGTTCAGGGAACTTGAAGTCGGGGAGAGTCGGTAGTTTACCCAGTTGAGAAAGTCCTCGTACGAAACTCAAAGGAGTGTGTGTGCTAAGAGACGGTGGAGATCGCTGAGGCATTTGTCCTCATCTTTTTTTTTTTTTCCCCACGCGGACTTAGGCCAGGAATGCACAGCAGAGGCGACTCGATTTGAGGCCTATGAAAAGCTTTGTGGGACTCAGATATCACAGTTTGGTTCTGTCATGTTTCTTTTTTGAGGGTATCGGGGTATTATGATCTCCCCAGAAGCATTGAGTAGTTTTACAAGGAGCCCCTTAGGGTTGGGAAAACTCTTGTCTCATATAAGGATCTAGGAGATACCGACTATGTCGTAGTTTAGAGCGCAGGAAAGAAAGAAAGTTGATTGGTAGATGAAGAGGAGAGAAAATAGCCCGGGGAGGTGAAGCCGGGTGCCGAGAGTAATAAGGCCGGAGAATCGATGCGATGCGATGTGAGTATGACCTGAGGGGGCCAGACCCGAGGCATAAGGAGTTCAGGCCCCGTGGTCTAAAGCAACCTGGTGCAAGAGAGAAGTGTGGATAGTTATGACCCATAACGTCACTATTTGTACAGAATCATGGTGTTGTTGTACAAATTATATGTGACAGGAGATTGCACTCTTATCATTTGTGATTAGATCCCTAGATTGTATAATAAATGATGGAGGTCCCTATGATTAGTTCATGGATTGAGATGATATGAGAAAGTATCGGTCTCGAAGATTAACATTAAATATCCCTAGTCATAGTATTATCGAGATTGGACATCGATTAATGCGGAATATACTAGTATTATACTTGTGCGCGTTATGTGAGATCATAACGGCATAGTTCTCATATATTTGGGTATAGGATACTCATGCAAGTGTGATAGGAGGTTGTGTTTTACCGATGGTATGGAAAAACAGCTTCGTTCTGGATAGACCCCTCGGAATTCCTTGGTAGTATGACTATGTGTCTATGGAAGTCCGAAATCAGGGTAGGTGTATTTGGTCTTAACCTGACTTGCATCGCTAATACTTATGACAATCGGTATGCTTTAGTTTTGATCGTCCAGGGATTTAATCGGTTTGTGTACGCCTCTGCTGGGTATATTGAGAATCGTGTTTTTGTGTTGTTTGGGTTTGTGATGTCAAGACGGAAGTATCACTCCAGTCATAGTGGAGATGATGCCACGTAGGATACGGTACTAGTGCTCTCAAGTACTGCAGTCATCGGGATATTATGACTAGGTCATGTATATCCGATAATAGAGACTAGTTACCAGACATCAGAATGTGCTTCGTACGAGGCAGACACATTCCAGCCCCAGGCCTAGCACGTGACATTCGATACTAGATCGCAATATGCAATACTACGTATACTACGCCTGACATAGATTATATATTCCAGTAAGAATATTTCTGGAGAATGGGTAGGCACGGTGTTTGTTTTGCTAGAAGCCAACCAGTCTTGTAAATCGGTAAGCACGTATTCGGATTATCCGATGACCGTATTTACTGCCAACATATCCAGGGATCTCTTGGGTCGCTTCCCAAAGATTCACCGATGACAGTTGATTTAAATTAGAATTAATCTGGGATTAATTAAGAGAGAGAATTTATTAATCTGGGATTAATTAAGAGAGAGAGAAAATTAATCTAGGATTAATTGAGGTATTATTTAATCTTGGATTAAATGTGTTCGGAAGAGAGAGAACGCGATTAATTTGGAATTAATCGGTAAAATAAATTTAATGGTTAAATTTTATTTTTCTATTTAATTTTATTCGTATGGGTAAAATTAATATATCAGATATATTAATATGAATTGGATTTCGTTACGAAATTAAAGTCGGACTTTAATACTAACGAAACGAATTAATTTAGAATTAATTCGTAAACGACGTTCGTAATATATTTGTGAGGCATCGTTATTTAATTAAATTAGATTTAATTATTTAGCGATGAAAGTTCGTTAATCGGATTTAACGGAACCGAGCCGCGGAAAATGTTCGAGAGACATATCGAGTTTTGAATTCAAAATGGTGGGGCCCCACTTCACACATGTCACACATGTGAAGTGGTGGTTGGAAAGTGGTTGGCATTTATGCCAAAACCACTTACTTTCCAACCACTTGGTTTAGGTGTGAAACCAAATTACCCCAACTACATGGTTTTGGGTAAAAAGGGTAAAAACCCTTTAACAAAACCAAAAAGCCTTCTCTCTCTATACACACTTCACACTTGTAACACATTTTGGAAAATGAAAAACCCTAATACTCTCACCATGGACGTGAACTAGGCTTCCCCCTCTCTTTGATTTTGTTGCAAAATCAACAAAGCTAGCACTTGGAGAAATCAACTAAGGTGATAGGGAAACTTACTCAAGAGTGGAATCATCAACAAAGGAAGGATCTTGGAGTCTTCTTCTCAAAATTTTAAAGCTCAAATCCGTTCATTGTAAGTATATTCCGCAACTTATTTTGAATTTATGAACACCTTTACATGCTTATTATATCCTTGGCATGTTCTAGGAACACTAATAAGAAGACCACTGATCAAGGTCGCCTATATTGTAGGGGGATCGCCTTAAACATGACTGAACAGACCACTATCGCAGATAGCTCGTGAGATCTAGGATTAGGGCATGTTGACCGAGCCTGACCCAAGGCGATTCCCAGTTGAGAAGAGAGACATCATGGCATATTGTATACATTATAATATGAATGGGCATGCTATGGAAAGGTGCAGAGACCTACAAGATCAAGTGGAAGACCTGATCAAGAATGAATATTTGATGATGTGTATAGATCATGAAGCCATGCAGGCCAGGAAGCATAGGGAGCAGATGCCGATGTTCACAATAGCTGGGGGAAACCTTGGTCGGAGATTCAAATCGTTCTATGAAGAATTACTGCCAGACAATAGGTTCGGAGGTATTTATAATGGAGAGGGAGCTGAATATCCAAAAGGTCTGACCATTTCCCATTATGTTCACCGAGGACACTAGGGGTGTGACCTACCCCCATGATGATGCACTAATAATCAAGGCCATTATTGGCAGGGCTAAGGTAGACAGGATACTTAAGGATCCTGAGCGCAGTGGATATTATTTCCAATGAAGCTTTGGATGGTTTAGGTATAGAGTACACCAATCTGATTCAGGACGTGACACCGTTATACGGGTTCGGGGGAGCAACTGTTGTCTCGCTAGGTCTGGTCCAGTTGACAATGACTATTGGGACAGCTCCCCATACCCGGACCATAATGATGGATTTCACCATATTGGATTACTTGAGTAACTATCAGGTGATCGTGGGAAGGCCCTTCATGATGAAATCCAGGGCAGCCATGTCATGTTACTACTTGAAGTTGAAATTCCCAACCCAGGAGGGGATTGGGATAGTATGCGGAAGCCAGAAGACGACAAGAAGTTGCTTTGCTACTGTTTCTAAGGAAACACTTTGTGTTGAGCGAGAGTAGGTTGTGAAGAGGAAAGTGAGGGAAGAATAAAGGGCAGAGGTGGAGTTGGCTGACCCCCGACCTGATGAGCCTACTAAATTAGGGACGGGCGAAGAGTCAGAGCCAGTGGAGCTCTTCGGGTCGGGAAAGATAATAAAGGTCAGGGCAGGGTTGGAGCCAAGTCGGAAGGAACATTTGCTAGGTTTCTTGATGGGATATGCGGATGTCTTCGCATGAGGGCATGAAGATATGCCCGGGATCGACCCCAACTTCATCAGCCATCGTTTAGCTGTAGATCGAGTTCATAAGCTGGTAAAAGAGAAGATGAGGAGTTTTAATCAGGAACGGAATAAGGCAATTCGGGCAGAGGTAGACAAATTACTAAAGGCCGGGTTTATCAGGGAGGTCAAGTACCCGGAATGGGTGTCCAACATTGTCTTGGTGAAGAAGGCCAACGAGAAGTGGATGATGTGTGTGGATTTCTCTGATCTGAACAAATTTTGCCCGAATGACAGTTTCCCACTTCCTAAAGTTGATCAGTTGGTGGATTCATGTCATGTCATGGAGTGCTCAGTTTCATGGATGCTTCCCGAAGATGATGCCTTTCATCACTGACCAAGGGCTATATTGTAACAAGGTGATGCTTTTTGGGTTAAAGAATGCCATAGCTACATATCAGAGATTGATGAAAAAGTTCTTCAAACCACTTAGCAGTAAGACAATGTAGGTCTATGTCGATGACATGATCACAATGATGAAGAAGCCTGATGACCATCTAGACGACCTTAGGGGGACGTTCGAGTTGTTGAGAAAGCACAACATGAGGCTGAACCCAGACAAGTGTGCCTTCGGAGTATCCTCGGGGAATTTTTTGGGGTATATGGTTAGTACCCGGGGCATCAAGGGAAATCCACTGAAGATCAAAGTGGTGCTGGATTTAAAGCCCCCGAGGAGGGTAAAGGAAGTGCAGAGCCTGACAGGTCGGGTGACAGTGCTAAATCGGTTCATTTCCAAGGCCATTAATAAGTGTCACTTATTGGCAAAACCGATTCAGGTGAGACTTTGTTCCTCTACTTGGCTGTTTCTGAATATAATGTGAGGCTCGATATTAGTAAAGGGAATTGACAAAGTCCAAAGGCCAGTGGATTATACTAGTAAGGCCTTATTGGATGCGGAAACTCAATACCCTGCTTATGAGCTAGTTTCTCTGGCTTTGGTTACTGCGGCGAGGAAGTTAAGTCTTTATATCCAATCCCACCTATTGGGGTTTATACCGACTATCCGCTGAGGCAGATACTACATAAGCCAGAGGTTTCGGATCGGCTGGTGAAGTGGTCCGTGGAGCTCAGCGAGTACGATATATCTTACTGTGACAAGGTGTCAATAAAGGGGCAAGCACTGACAGATTTTGTTAAGAATTCACGGGACCACATGGTCATGGCATGGTAGTGGAATGAGCTAGGTGGGAACTGTTTGTCGATGGTCGGCCAACATATGGGTGTGGGGCTGGGATGGTCCTCCAGATTAGTGAAGAGGAAGAGCTGAGCTATGCTTTGAGGTTGCCTTCGAAGCTATGAATAATGAAGGGAGGTATGAGGCCATTTTGGCGGGTATTAAAAATGTGCATGGTGGTCGGGGGTCAGGGATATGGTAGTGAAGAGTGACTCCTAGTTGGTCGTCTAAAAACTGAATGGCGAGTTCCAGATGGGAGAGCCAAATATGATCGCTTATCAGGCCGAGGTGAAGAAGTTATCTACAAGGGTCTATAGATGGAGGAACTATAAGAGGTTTTGTGGGCACATCGGACGACCTACAAAGACTCCACGGGCGAAACACATTTCTTTTTGGTTTATAGGTGTGAAGCAGTCATTGTTGGGATTCATGTTCTAGAGCTTCACGAATTGTAAACAGAATTGATTTTTGTAATAATAATATATAAATGCATTATTCATTTTATCAAAGTTGTTTGATTTATATCGCATATTGTCCAATTGTCTTGTTTACCTTGATTACTCTTGTACCTTTAGACTTAGTGTATGTTTGATGCACAAGAGGATTTAAGTCTAAAGTTAGTAATCTAAATAGTCCATAGAGAGCAAACAAAGAGGGACTTTGTTTTTGGTATATCTATAGGTGCGGTCATTTATATACTTGTATGACGACCTTGATCCGGGATCGTTCATGTAGTGACATGGGAATGAAGGCCACCTTGTATGATAAGATCCTATAGGACTGGATTCAGATAAATACGAATTTCTTTTAATATCCGTTAACCAAAAAATCATTTTATCTAATAGATGGTCATATATGGATTCGATCTTAATCTTGAGTGTATTACGAACTCCTGCATGACAGGCTATGTCCTTTGATTTACTATGGTGAGGTTGGTGTTGCATTCCCGGCCAATAACTGTAAGAGTTAAATCAAGTCCCAAAGATCACAAACAAAGCATAAAAACCACATATGAACACATCAAAGGAGGTGGCGGAATCAACTCACATTGAATTCGGTTTTGATGGATGAAGAACAAGATGCGTTTTTGGCTCCCTCCAAGTCACGGCAGTAGCTTCATCTTGCAGTGGGCTGTGCGATTTGGACTGGTTTGGATCCTCCAAGAATCGGCCATTGTTGAGCACCATTGAAGCTCAAAGCTTCAAGCTTTCCAAGCTCATGAAGACACTTCCCTATCACCTATGTATAACTCCTAGAGTGTGCTAGCACAAATCATCTTCCTTGCATCTCCATTTTCTCGGTGAAACCAGAAAAAAAGAAGAAGAAACGGCAGTGAAGCCGTGAGATGCAGAAGAAGAGAAGAAAAGAGGGAAAAGAGAACCGTATACCCTGCTGTAGGAGAGAGAGAGTGATAACTTTATATATCTTAATTTTATTTTCAAAAAACAAAATAAATATATAATCATTATCATATATTGTAAAAGTAAAAAGCAAAAGTCTAATAATGTTTTTTACTTTTCCACACACATCATTTCTACTTACTTTAAGTCATATCACATCACTTTAATAAAGTGACATGTTGTCAAGTCACATCACTTTAAGTGACAATTGATTTGACGATTGATGTGACAAACGATTTGACGCTTGATGTGACTCGCGTGCCGCGCTCGATTCGAAATGCGAATGCGCTCGCAATCACTCTCGGGCTCGGGTTCGCTAATTCCAAATTAACGAATTTTCCGTCGCGTCGTAATTAAATGATTACGCCTAGCGAATTCACTATTCACGTCGCTAACGAATTAATTCTAATTAATTCATTCGCCCGAATTAAAATCTAATTTTAATTCCGCGTCGAAATCCAATTCGATTAATATATCGAATATATTAATTTTACCGATTAATTCCAAATTAATCGTTCTCTCTCTTTAACGATATTTTATCCGAGATAAAACATCTCCGTAATTAATCCCATATTAATTTTCTCTCTCATCGAATTAATCCCAGATTAATTCTATCTCTCTCTTCTAATTAATCCCAGATTATCAAAGTGCGAGTCATACGTCATCGGTGAATCTTCAGGAAGCGACCCATGAGATCTCCGGATATGTTGGCAGTAAATACGATCGTCGGACTGTCCGAACACGTAAGTACCTCGTACTACGTTTATATCGATTTACAAGACAAGGTGGCTTCTAGGAAAGCGCCATGCCTACCCAATTCTCCAGAAATATTCTTACAGGAATATATAGATCTGTATCAAGCGTAGTATATCGTAGTATTGTGTATATCACACCCAATACACTACGACTCTCTGATAAACCCAGAAATGGTGTACACAGAACCCGTTTAAAGTCCCCTACCACCAAGACCAAAGTCTATCGATTATCGTAAGTATTAGCGATGTAAGTCTCAGGTTAAGACCATACACACCTACCTTGATTTCGGCCTCCCATAGACACATAGTCATAATACCAATGGGATTCCGAGGGGTCTATCCAGAGCGAAGCTGTTTCCCGTACCGTCGGTGAAACACGACCTCCTATCGCACTTGCATAAGTATCCAATACTTATATATATGAGAACTATGCCGTTGTGCCCTCACAAACGCGCACAAGTGCAATACTAGCCTATTCCGCATTATCGATGTCCAGTCTCGATAATACTACGGCTAGGGATATTTAATGATTAAACCTTCGGGGACTGATACTGTCTCATATCATTCTCAGTCCAGGTACTAATCATAGGGACCTCTCTTCATTTATATATCTATGGTGATCTAATCACAAATGATGAGAGTGCAATTTCTTTGTCACATAGTTAATTTACTACAAACCACAATGATCTGTGCAAATAGTGACGCTATGGTCATTTTGTCCAACAATCTCCCACTTGCACATAGCCAGTCACTCAAGTGTCCCACACTGAACTATGTACGGTTCGCTCAAATTGCTGAGGAAAGGTTTTCGTCAGCGGATTTGCTTAATTATCGTCTGACGCGATTTACACGATCATCACATCGCCACGATGTATGATCCGAACGAATCAGATGATATAGAAGTATATATCTGGATCGTCGATGAGACCTTTAATTCTTTAGCCTGTGCTGACGCCTAGCTCAGCTGCTAACATAACTATATCTAATCTAATTAGATTTATTATCGATCCAAATGGCTTCTATTGCTGCCTCAGCTGCAGCAATAATCCGCATTTGTTGTTAATTCGGCAACAGTTATCTTGCTCGGAAGATTTCCAGCTCACTGTCCCAGTGTTCAAACTTTATAGTACCGCAATATTTACCGGTTTGGAAACTTGCAACAGTGATCCCAGTCACTTCAAGTTCTCCATCTCCATAGTTTAAGACAACATCTTTAGTTCTCTAAGATACTAACAGATGTCTTAACTTCAATCCAGTGACTATCACTTGGATTGACCTGATTGTGACTCCATATGCTCGAAGCGTATGAGACACCAATATAAGTACATTTTAAATGTACAATTCTCAGAGAGTGTTCCAACTCCAATCTAGCCCAGTAGATCTTTATTCCTTGAATAAAGGTTGTTACTCCCCAGAATTCTACGGAGAATTTCTTATGAAAGAATATCTATGAAAGCCAAGCTTTCGACAATAGCTTTATGGGAATTTTCACTGTCAGTGCGCTCCCACTAACCTCCATATATACACAAGAATTATTTCGTTTTGAGTCAAATCATAAACTATTATGATTATTTCAAAACGTCAGTTCCAAGAACCCTATGCTTGCTTCAATCCAAACATGGATTGAATAATCCGCAAACCTTGTTTGTCGGTTATACAAAATCGTCAGGATGTTGAAAGCATCCTCCAAAAGGTTTCCTTTTCAGGAAAGCGATTTTGATCTGCAACTGACAATTTCACAAATGAAATATACAGTTATCAACAAGCATCTTCAAAATGGATTTCCATGGAACAGGAAAAGGTTGAACCGTTATTAACACAATGTTGATAACGATACCTTTCCGTCAAAAGCCCAGCTTTGTACGTTGGTATGTTGCCTTCCATGTATGTCTTCTTGAAGACGTTTAATGTACCATAGGCAAAATGCCTCGTGGTACAACAACTAGTATCCAAAATAGTTGTTAATCATGGAATCCATTTTGGACTCGTGGCACTTTGCCTAATAGGGTCGATACCTCGTATCACTTCCTCAAAACGTAGTCGGTGGATACCTTCATAAGATTGACATCTTAATGAGGTTAGATCAGAAACCCATTCCCTAGGTTGTTTTCTGACTCTATCCGATCTACCGATTTCTTGTGTATTTGAAGATTAATGGTACAGGTTCATCATAGATGAATTGTTTGTGTCCATTAAGGACTTCGTGCTTGAATAGTATTACTTCAATTTTCATCGAGTATCACTATCCTCCCACTGACCACTGCATATCGGTATTCCTCTCAGGAAACGCATGCTGAGCAACAATCATATGTTCTCATGTGGGATTTATAAGTACTATACTTATGGTTTCCCTTTGGATAACCTATATTGGCACTAATCCAATTTGGGTTCTTAGTTTGGTATCATCCAAACTTTATGCCTGGCATACCCAAATTATCAGGAATGAGAAACCTCGTTTCTTTCCTGTTCATATCCTATATGATATCTGTCAAACAGATTTACATGGAACCATATTCTAAATAAGTTTTGCACTGTTAATACATATCTTGTTGAAGGAAACAGTAGCTCAGAGCGACTCGTAATTAGCCTTATCATGTCTAACATGATTTGGTTAATTCGTTCGGACACACCGTCACTTTGACGTGTTTCGGGAGGAGTCCTCATATGAAAGAATATCATACTCTTTCAAGTATGTACGAAACTTACTGCTTAAGTATTTACCAATACGGTCTTACCGTAGCGGCATAATACTACAGCCGATCTGTTTGTATACTTCGTGTCGAAACTCAAAGTTTCGTATTTGTGTTCTTCAAAAGAAACACATCCATCAACGTGATGCCACATCCGTTAAGGTCACGAATATTCATGTACACATCTAGCCAAGCTAGATATGGGCCCACTTACTTCACCATGAATAGGGTTACAGATCGGTGGCCTTTACACTATTACCTAGTAAATAGTATTTTAGGTACTTTACCTAGTAAACTAGATTCGTAGACCTTATTTGAATAGTCAAATCAGTCCTAGTACCCACTCTTCAAAAGTGTGGATATACGAGTCAGTCTTGTTTAGTTGTGTCCCAGACAACAATGCCACAAATAAGTCTCTATTGATCAAATCAATATGAGCTAATTTATTTGTCATTTTATATGTTTGAGATTTTATATATTCAAAATATAAATTCTGTTATTCACATCTAATGTGTTTATCTCGGTATCATCTTTATATAATAAAACACTTAGTGTTCTAGAATATAAAGGTTTTATCCGCAATGGATTAAACACTGATATAGAGATAATGTCTCTAGTCAAACTAGTTACATTATAACAGTTCCTAATTTAAGTACATACCCAAAGGGTAGTTCCTAAACTTAGGTATCCACGGTCGAAATAGAGACTTTCGTCCCGTTTCCGATTCGCAGAGAAATCTCAGCTTGAAGTCAGTATCCTGCTCAAAGCAGATTCTGAATATCAATACATATATATTATGTACCACACTTAGT
Source organism: Zanthoxylum bungeanum (assembly GCA_019454045.1). Lineage (NCBI taxonomy): Eukaryota > Viridiplantae > Streptophyta > Magnoliopsida > Sapindales > Rutaceae > Zanthoxylum > Zanthoxylum bungeanum. Next base: position 27,811 of record SKCR01000096.1, read on the forward strand.
ATTTAAAATCTAATTTTAATACTAGCTGTGAACATAACTAAGACAAACATTTTTAAAGTTAGAGCCTCGCCCTTTCTTTAATTCCTTCGTGTCTTCAATATCCAAATGGTAGTCACTTAGGGATATGTCAATTATCCTTTTCAATATTTTAGGAACCTTAGGCCAAGCCTTGGGTTTTTAGAATATTGAAAGGAATGTGCACCTCGTGCTACATGCCCAATTGCAAACTTTGACTTTACATGAATAGTCAATTAATTCTCCAAGAATTATAAATTGCAATTTAATACTTCTTAAATCCAAAATTAGATTTATGACAAGTATATTAAATTAAGCATTAAAGTCATCATCATAAAAATCTTCCAAAGATTTTATGCTCTACTATTTGCTTATTTTGGGCATAACGTATAATAAGTTTTTTTATCAAATAAAGTAACCTATTATTTATTCCCAATTTGAAAATTAAATCATTTAAAATATTTTAATCCTAGATTATATTTTAAATATTCAACTTTTCAATTTTATCTTGATTACAATAGTCCAACTATTTAATCAACGATTAGTGGTACTTTATATATTATAATGATTATAATAGTCCAACTATATAATCAAATATAATCCAAATTAATTAACCTCAATTACATTGATTACTATAATCCAATTATAAAATCAACTGTAAACTGGAATTAATTAATTCAAATATATTGATTAATATAATCCAATTATATATAATCAAGTATAATACAGTCCACTGTTTATTAAAACAACAATTTAAATATTAGTCTAACCAATATTTAATCTAATGACAAAATAAAATAAAATGAGCGTGTTTAGCGAGTATTCGAACGAATGTTGCAAATTCAATACTTGCCTCCCAATTTTTCGTCGAGTCTCTAACCCTCTGTGGAGTACTCGGGAAACCGTGTTTCCTAGTGGGCTAGGATCCTATTAAATAACACACAACCCTGACTTTGGCCAAAAAAGCTGTATGCTATTTAACTAGGTAGATCTCACAGATCAATTGGATCTCATCCAATTCCTAGATCCGGTTAGGTGGACATCCAAGTCCGAAACATATGTATAATGTCAATGTATCCATTACATTTTCCTAACCCTATCCTCTGAATCATCTAGGCCTTGGCTTTGGCCAAAACAAACCTAATGATTCCAGTTAAGCTGGACCCATTGACGAGGAAAGTTTTGTAATCAATGTCATTGGACAAAAAGTGATCTGACTTTGGCCAATAAAAATCACGATTTGGACAAGACACCGATATGCAACAAAACTCTCATGATTCAAGTACATCCTTGATTGACAAAGGTCTTGACTTTGGTCAATAAAAACCAATGCCAACTTCGGATCTTGAACAAGAATCATTCAATGGAAGGATATTTGCTTAATATAAAACGAGGGTTTTTCGCGTGCAAATTGGCTACCAATTTAATTATCTTTGTTAAGGTCTCATCATCATACACCCTTAAACATGCATTCTAATACATAATAAAGCGTATATGAAAATAAAATAATAATGATATGCGGATGGATATTTTACATTGATCCTAGATCAAATCTCTCACTTTCTCTCTCCCGCTAGCACTTGTATTACTTCTACCCGTTACACTACACTTCTAAAGAAACCTCTTTTACATGGAGGGGAATAGGTGAGAAGAGAATACAAAGAAATAGGAGATAAGGCTGGACACGCAGGTCCAATTTAATAAATCAAATTTATTACAATTTCCAAAATCGCCCAACCCGACTAATATCCATCCGATATACATTATTCAAACATCAACCATGTATTCATACAAGCATGTTATCAATCAATCAATCAAATTAATTAATCTTGATTATTAGTGATCATCCAATGTTCAAACAAAGATTTGATTTTTGTTCGAGTCAAACTCGTATTGCAAACACGTACTCAAAGTACAATTTCTACGAATTAAATTAAATTACATAATTAAATCCAATTTAATACGTATTTAATTCTAATTCATTATTTAATTCCAAATTAAATATTACACCTTTATTAACGAACCTTTACGACTTAAATTCCAAATTTAATCGCAACGGGTCTCAAAGCCCGATTAACATCTAATGTTTTATTTAATTAAAGTCCAATGGGCTTTTAATTAATTTCTATAGGCGTGGACTTTTGGTCAACTCGGGTCAAACCGAACAACCAAAATCCAATCCGGGAGTTACCCCATAAGCCTTTAAATTAATTTTGGCCCATTAAGCCCAATTAAATAATTAAGGTCCATTAAATCATAATTGGACCTTTTGGATTCGGTTTTGGGCCTAATTGGATCCAACCAATTTTGCCTAAACCCAACTTTGTTACAACAAAGCCCAAAAGCCCAATTACAACCTAACAAGCCCAATTTCCAAAATCAAGCCCAAATTAATTAACTTATAAAATTCCAAATTTCACAATTAATTAACCTAAGTGTAATACACAATCAATTACCCAATTAACATTTCTAAAATATCAATTAGCCTAATTAATCATGCACTTTTAACAACCAAATAGTGTCCAACACACAATTCAATTAAAATCAAACCCAATTAACATGCTATTAAGTCTCGGCAATTAGGGGTTTTTCAATTCGATTCGGTTTCAATCCAATTGAGTCCACAATCTTAATTTCCCAAATCAATTCAATTCATCCAATGAATTAAAACAAAAAATCACAAAGAATTTCATGTTTCTTAAGATTCGGCCAAGCCACTTTAAAAGGGAAAAATGTTCCAAATCAAAATTCAATCCAATTGAACTTCAAAACAACATTAACCAATTGTTTTAAATCATCCAATGATCAAACAAAACAAAATTACCAAGACATTAGGTTCTTCCAATTTTCGGCCAAGCCTCCAATTTGGGGAAAATTGAATCCAATCCAATTTCATGAAATTGATCACACACAATCTCAATTAAACATGTTCTAAGCATACTTAAACATCCAATTCAATTAAAACATGCTTAAACACATTTTACCCAATTTCAAGTTTCATTTCAACCTAAAGAATTGGGGAAAATTGATCTAATCCAATTTTCTTGAAATTGATCATGCACAACTTCAATTCAACCTCATTCAAGCATAATGCATCAAACAATTCAACCAAATCATGCCTAAATCGAGTTTACCCAAATTAAAGTTTTGACAAAAATAAGCAAATTGGGGAAAATCAATCCAATCAATTTTTTATCGAATTGATTACATACAACTCAAATTCAATCATATATAATCATTCTTGAACAATCAATTTGACAGAATCAAGCTAAAATCAAAAAGCCCCAAATTTGCTCAAGAACCCTAATTCGGTTTTCATGCAACAATAGCTCTAGATACCATTGTAAGAGTTAAATCAAGTCCCAAAGATCACAAACAAAGCATAAAAACCACATATGAACACATCAAAGGAGGTGGCGGAATCAACTCACATTGAATTCGTTTTGATGGATGAAGAACAAGATGCGTTTTTGGCTCCCTCCAAGTCACGGCAGTAGCTTCATCTTGCAGTGGGCTGTGCGATTTGGACTGGTTTGGATCCTCCAAGAATCGGCCATTGTTGAGCACCATTGAAGCTCAAAGCTTCAAGCTTTCCAAGCTCATGAAGACACTTCCCTATCACCTATGTATAACTCCTAGAGTGTGCTAGCACAATCATCTTCCTTGCATCTCTCCATTTTCTCGGTGAAACCAGAAAAAAAAAAAAAAAACGGCAGTGAAGCCGTGAGATGCAGAAGAAGAAAAGAGAGGGAAAAGAGAAACCGTATGCCCTGCATGTAGGAGAGAGAGAGTGATAACTTTATATATCTTAATTTTATTTTCAAAAAACAAAATAAATATATAAATCATTATCATATATTGTAAAAGTAAAAAGCAAAAGTCTAATAATGTTTTTCTACTTTTCACACACATCATTTCTACTTTACTTTAAGTCATATCACATCACTTTAATAAAGTGACATGTTGTTAAGTCACATCACTTTAAGTGACAATTGATTTGACGATTGATGTGACAAACGATTTGACGCTTGATGTGACTCGCGTGCCGCGCTCGAATTCGAAATGCGAATGCGCTCGCAATCACTCTCGGGCTCGGGTTCGCTAATTCCAAATTAACGAATTTTCCGTCGCGTCGTAATTAAATGATTACGCCTAGCGAATTCACTATTCACGTCGCTAACGAATTAATTCTAAATTAATTCGTTCGCCCGAATTAAAATCTAATTTTAATTCCGCGTCGAAATCCAATTTCGATTAATATATCGAATATATTAATTTTACCGATTAATTCCAAATTAATCGTTCTCTCTCTTTAACGATATTTTATCCGAGATAAAACATCTCCGTAATTAATCCCAGATTAATTTTCTCTCTCATCGAATTAATCCCAGATTAATTCTATCTCTCTCTTCTAATTAATCCCAGATTAATCAAAGTGCGAGTCATACGTCATCGGTGAATCTTCAGGAAGCGATCCATGAGATCTCCGGATATGTTGGCAGTAAATACGATCGTCGGACTGTCCGAACACGTAAGTACCTCGTACTACGTTTATATCGATTTACAAGACAAGGTTGGCTTCTAGCAAAGCGCCATGCCTACCCAATTCTCCAGAAATATTCTTACAGGAATAATAGATCTGTATCAAGCGTAGTATACCGTAGTATTGTGTATATCGGCCCAGTATCGGATAATCACGTGCTAGGGCTGGGGCTGGATAAGTGTCTGCCCCGTCCGAAGCACATGTCGGATGTCTGGTAACATAGTCTCTATAATCGGATATACATGACCTGGTCACAATATCCCGATTGGTTGCGCAACACTCAAGAGCACTAGTACCGTATCCTGCGTGACATCAACTCCAATATGACTGAAGTGATACTTCCGTCTTGACATCACACCCAATACACTACGACTCTCTGATAAACCCAGAAATGGTGTACACAGAACCCGTTTAAAGTCCCCTACCACCAAGACCAAAGTCTATCGATTATCGTAAGTATTAGCGATGTAAGTCTCAGGTTAAGACCATACACACCTACCTTGATTTCGGCCTCCCATAGACACATAGTCATAATACCAATGGGACTCCGAGGGGTCTATCCAGAGCGAAGCTGTTTCCCGTACCGTCGGTGAAACACGACCTCCTATCGCACTTGCATAAGTATCCAATACTTATATATATGAGAACTATGCCGTTGTGCCCTCACAAACGCGCACAAGTGCAATACTAGCCTATTCCGCATTATCGATGTCCAGTCTCGATAATACTACGGCTAGGGATATTTAATGATTAAACCTTCGGGGACTGATACTGTCTCATATCATTCTCAGTCCAGGTACTAATCATAGGGACCTCTCTTCATTTATATATCTATGGTGATCTAATCACAAATGATGAGAGTGCAATTTCTTTGTCACATAGTTAATTTACTACAACAACACAATGATCTGTGCAAATAGTGACGCTATGGGTCATTTTGTCCAACAATAACTACGTATTTTGGGGATATGGTTTGGTATGTAGCTGAGAGCATTTTACATAGATATGGAATTCACTCATTCTTACGAGAAGCAGATGAATATCTCTTTTAAGAGTTGATTCGGGACTTGAACAATTTGAGCGCTCAACTTTTCTATTACGAATAGAAAGTATTTTATATTCATAATTGTTATGAATTAATTATTCATTATATAATCAATGGTGCTTAAGAGACAAAATATTTAGAGGGGTTTAACGGACTTATGACCCGGCTCTATTTATGAGATATTTGTGAAGGGCTATATCCATATGTAATGACTATATCGATGGACAACGAAAATGTTCGGTTTATTTAATCCATCTACGGTAACGGGAGTTCAACTTCGAGTTTTTAGTGGAATAATGCGGAGTTAATAATTCGTAATATTTGATTAAAGAGTTTAATTAATATTTCGGAATTATTGGAGCTCGGAACGGTAGGTCCATTTGGTCCCCGTGCTAGCTCGATTAACTGTAGCAAACCTAATATAATTAGATTGTCTAATTATATGCTCACATTATATTTATTTATATTATTAATAAGATTAATAATATTTATTGTCATAAATGAAAACTATGTTAAATTAGTTTAACTTAATGTTTTCTAGAATTCTTTGATTATGAGATAATCAAGTCTTGATTATGAGATAATCAAGTTAGTAATAATTATGAGATAATTACTACAACATAATTGAAGGTAAATAAATCATTATTAATATATTGATTTTTATTTACCATCGGAGACAAAGCCATATGGCTTACCATGTCATCCAAGCAATTATGTCTATTAGGTGGCTTGGATACACCTAATAGTTTTGTCATTAGCTAATGCATTTTATGCTTTGGTATGGCCTCCACATTTATGTATTTGCCATTGAAAGAAAGCATTGAATGCTTAATGACAAAGCCATTGTCTTTAGCTTAACATTTCTTATGCTTTGGTATGGCATTCACATTTTTGTGTTGGCCATTGCAAGAAAGCATTAGATGCTTAATGACAAGGTTATTTGGATTGTGTAAGAGAATATAATCTCTACCATTTCTCTCACTTCCTAAGGTTAACACTTTGCATTCATTCACACAATTGTTGTGAGAAAAGATTTGAGAGAAAATAGAGAGAGTTATAGCATTCACAAGTGTTGTGAAATTCCTAAAGCCAAACACCATTGTGACTAGGGGTGTGCATTAATCGGTTTTAACCGATTAACCGAACCGTTCCGACCCATTTTTTTATTACGGTTCGGTTAATTCGGTTAAATCGGTTATTGCGGTTAAAATTTTTAACTTTTTCGGTTATTCGGTTCGGTTACGGTTATGAGATTCTTATAACCGAACCGACCGATTAACCGAAATTAAACCATATATATATTAACGCGTGTGAATCCTTTAATTTTTTAAAGTTAAGATAGTCTGTATGTAAACTCTCAATTGGTTGTAGTTATATTGATTTGATAATACTACCCGAAAATAAAATTGATAAAATTCAAATGACAAGCTGCATTGTTTTGACCTCTTTTAATTTCTCTCAAGAATTTAAAGGTAAAAATACATAAAATTTCAAATGTGTAGATTTTGCATCGTGGTTGATTCGTGACCCTTAAAATTTCTAACATGGCAGGTTTGGAAGGACATTTGAGGCCGTGACAATCATCGAGGGTTTAAAAAATATTTCTCTCTCATGTAATTAAATATAGATATATTTAATCAAATGTTAGTTAGAATCGGTATTTTAAGAATCAGATATGTGATCGAATTAGTGATCCAAAAAATTTAATGCGTCAGTGGTTCGACTGGTTGAAACGTTCCGAAAAAATCGGTAGAACCGACCTATATCATATATAATTTTATTAATTAAAAATTATAAAAAATATTAAATTTTAATTTATTAGATTGGTTAATAACCGAATTAACCATAACCGACCGAAATATAATGGTTAATTGGTTAATGGTTATGTGTCATAAATTGGTTAAATCGGTCACATTTTTATTTAACCGAAAATTTCGGTTATGGTTAAAAAATCAAGGATTAACGGACCGAACCGACCGATGCACTCCCCTAATTGTGTCATCTTAAATCTCTAAATAGTTTAGAGGTTTAATCTTTGTGAGTGAAGCCCACACTTCGGTTTGTTGGTTTCGAGTCATAGTTCGGAAGATCGAGTGGTTGATCTAAGTGTTGGACACCAAAGGATTGATCTTGGCTACTACAACAAAGGGAGAAGGCAAAGAAAATTTTGAAAATCCATACCGGACCCGGTGCCACCACAAGCAACTTCCGCCGCGCTAAGGAAAGTCGTTTCCTACAATTAGTAACAAGAGCTTAAGGTTGAAAAGTTTTCTTAACCCTTTCTCTTTTTAAGTTTAAGTTTTAATAATTTATATTATATATAAATTATTAATATGCATGTTGTGATGAGTAGGCACAATTAGATTCATGAGATGAATGGTTTTTAATGTTCATGTGATGAATGTTTACTTTGATTCATGTGATGAATGTGTTGCGTTGATCGTTAATTTTTCCGGCTCTTATTTTTAGTATTGGAAATGTAAGACCATAAGGTCATATTCTTTCAAGTGTTATAAGTTCATTTACTTTGTAAAAAGTCCATTTTGGAACTCAATTTGAAACTTGGGAGGAGCCGATGCCACAAAGGACTCATTACGAACCTATTCCGCGAAGAACTCAACAACATACCATGGAGCAAGATTTGAAGACCAAGAGATGCCTTGGATTTATTGTACTAATTAGATTAGTATTTAAAAAAAAACAATAAGAGCCCGTTTAACGCAATTTATGTATGTATGTGAAACTTCATTCCGTTACGAGTCCGAAGAAAAAAACGGAGACCAAAACGGACTCCGGAAGCTCCGGAACGGAGAAATAAAGTACCAGTGTTTTGACAGCAGACTGATTGCGTTCGAACTCCAGTCAAACGCAACTCAAACATTTTGCAACTGCCTGGAAAACGTTCGAACGACCAGAGAACGCTACACGAACGTTTTCAGCCCAGACCTGGGCACATATATATGTTTTAAATTATTTATTAACATGTCATATAGCATAGGGTGCCTACTCTTGCATTTTCACATGCCATAACATGTAGACATGCATGATATTCAAGTCATAAAATATGATTTTATGTAAATTTAAAAGTTAAATTAGAATATAAGATGCATGTTAACAAATTAATAAGATTAATTAGTTTAAAGGTTTAAAAATTACGAATGCAAGTTTAAGAACAAATGGACATTATGAGTACATTATTTTCCTTGGTATATCGGATGGAAACCCGGATATAAATTCCATAGCCGCTTCCGAATGGACGGTAATTTGGTTTGCACTCGGGATACAATTCCACGTACCTTTGGAGTAAATAACGTACTTTTAATCTATTAAATGGTTTGATGACATATATTCCATTAGTTGAATTCTAAAATTTTAAAACCTATAAGTGAACTAATTTTTTTAAAAGTTAAAATTGATTACATCACTTAAGAAAACTTGATTAAATTAGTTTAATTAAGTTAATTGGTTAGTAGAGACTAATCAGGATTAGTGAATAAAATTTTAAAAGTTAAAATTGGTTAGATCACTATATCATCAACTAGTATTAATTAAGGTTATGACTTTAGCCGAGCATAATCTAAGATTCATAAAATACTAGTGAGATAGAAAACTTGCTCTTTTTAATAGTGAGTGGGAGAGGGGTATACCACAATATATCCCGTGATCTCCATTGTTATCCAGAAACATGAGATTCAATAGGCGCCTCGAGACGGCTTTGCTTTCGTCCCCTACGGATGGTGTCCTTTTGGGTCAATATCAGGTTTGGATTCCGAAAGGATATGGACTCTAGATGTATTTGGTGTTTTGACCTACCCTACGGCGACACTTCACTAGTTAAGTCCAAGGGTTCCGAAATAATGGGTCACACTCACAAAGGAATGATTAAGTTGTTAATCAAAGCTTCCTTGATCAAATAACGGTAGTTGATTAATATAGGAATAAGAGTTATTTTATATATATTAATCAATTGAGAATTTCTCAATCTATCATGCGAATACTTGACCTACCCTACGGTGGCACTTATTTGTGGGATGATAGATAACCGTGGCATAGTAATTCTTTTAGGTTTCTAATTCATTATACATTGATCATGCATCATGTTTAATTTTATGCCTAAATGTTTGAAAATTTTAATATGCGACGAATGAATATTGAATGCGCGTTTATTATTTTTTCAGCCATGGCATCTGCAATAATCTCCATTATCAAACAACAAGAAAAATTAACCGGGGATAATTATGTTAAATGGAAAAGTGACATGAATGCTATCTTGGTCTGTGAAGACCTTAAATTTTTCCTAATGGAGGAATGTCCTCCTGAGCCAGCACCTAATGCTGGCAGAGCTGCACGTAATGCCTATAATAATTGGATTAAAGCTGATGAGAAAGCCCATAGCTATTTGATAGCATCCATGTCTGAGGTTTTTGCTGCACAGCATGAGCCTATGGCGACATCATCAATGATTATGCAGTCATTACAGAACATGTTTGGGCAACCTTCAGACCGGCAACAACATGAGGCAATTGCCTCTGTATTGACCGCTAGAATGAAGGAAGGCACATCAGTCCGAGACCATGTGTTAAGGATGATGGCTCATTTTAATATGGCTGAAACCCATGGTTCACGTATCAATGTGCAAAGCCAGGTGACAATGATCATGGAAACCGTTCCGAAGTGTTTCCTGCAGTTTAAAAGAAATTGTTCTATGAACAAATTGACTTTCACATTGACCGAACTGCTGAATGAGCTCACCAATTATGAGTCCGTTATGAACGGTCCTCGTAGGCCCAATGCCGAGGCAAATGTTGCCGAATCTTCTAAATCTGCAAAGAAGAAAGGCAATTGGAAGGCAAAGGAAAAAATAATGAAAAAGAAGAACAATAAAAGCTCCAAAATAACCAATGCCAAAGGAAAATGTTTCCATTGTGAACAAAAAGGGCATTGGAAAAGAAATTGTCCAAAATACCTTGCAGAGCTTAAAGAGAAGAAGAATACAGGTAAATATGATTTACTTGTCATTGAGTCTCTTTTGGTGGAGGATGATAAATCCATATGGATTGTTGATTCTGGTGCCACTAACCAAGTTTGTTGTTCTTTGCAGCTACTTAACTCATGAAGGGACCTTACTGAAGGTAGCTTTTGTAGGGGTTTTAGGGGCATAATCCGGTAACGCAGCGGAAGCGGCGGAAGATCGTATCTTCCGATTTCAAAACTTTTTCTCGGATTAATTAAATAAACATATTTATTTAATTATCCAATAATCAAATTATGAAATAAAATTCAAATAATCATATTTAAGTGAATTTACCAAATTACCCTTACTTTAGTATTTTTGTCCATTTTAGTCCGAAATTGATCTAATCAATTTTGAATGATTCTAAATCATTTCTAAGATGAACTTAGCATGTTCAAAACATCAAAACACCAAAAGCACCAAAAATCCCAAATTTTTAATCCTTGGCCGAATGCACCTCCAAGGTGCCATTTTGTGCACTTTGTCATTTCATGCATCAAAACACATCAAGATGTAATCCAATGAACATGAAACTTATATAGCATCATATACACATCCAAATACACAACATATATGAAAACCCTCAAATTTGGAATTGGTCATGAACCCTAATTTTTCAATTTCTTCAAATTGGACAAATTAGACCAAATTGGTTAAATCAACTACTTCAATCATGTTTCTTCCATCCAATCAAAGTCTCAACACAATGAAACAACTCAAGATCAATCTAGGTCATCTAAGAGTGGGTCAACAACTCTAGATTAGCAACATGGTTTCCAAAACCTTAAGAGAAGCTTATAACTACAATAGTCACAACCTTCTTCATCATACATGCACAACACTTCCATCAAAACTTCCATCAACAAAACACAAGGAATAAAGAAAGAAATAACCTAAGAACATCATATGTAAAGCCTAGATCCTAAGGAACATTTTCCTTTCTAATAGCAAGTTGGAAAAACTCACAAAAATCCAAGCTTTCTTTGATTTCTTCTTTCTTTCTCTCACAAGCTTCCTTTGCTTCCATTAATGGAGTTTTTCTTTAAAGTGTATTAGGTTATCAAATGAAAGTGAAATGAAAACAATATATACTTGTTGTAAAATAGCCTTGGCCGAAATTGCAAAGACAAATACAAGTTATATTAATTTCAATTTCATTTCACCTTTATCTTTGATCAACTTGCATAAATATCCTAATAACACTTTATTAGATATTTAAATTAGTAAACAAAGGCAACCAAAAAATATAACTCTTATATTTTAAGGTCATGGCCGAAATTTTGAAGAAAAAATAAAGAAAATGATATTTCAATTTTTAACATTTTAAACAAATATCAAGAAGTCAAATCCAATTTGACTACCATTTCCTTTACTTTAAAGTCAACATTAAACACTTATATCATTTCCTAACTTTATCATTTGGTGATATATTTATATTTTAATTATATTAATCATTTAACAATTAAATAATTAATTAAATATAAATATATCAAATATATGTATTATATTTACTTTAAATATCTCAAATACATATATTGATGATATATGTCAAATACCTTTATTTGACTATTTATTAATGTGTATTTAATAATATCATATATTAAATACAAATACACATTAATTAGGAAATAACGGTTCGGCCCGTTCGCATGTATTTTTCGTTTAACGATTAAACGATTTATAAATAATCATCATTATTCATAAATGTTGCTCTAGTGCTCTACGAGTATGTTTCATTATTGAGACTCTCTAGATTCAGGTATATCCGGTCACGAAATCCAATTTCGTGTCCATAATCTATCCACCCGTAGATTATGACGATCACGGATAATCTCGCGAGAATCATACAGGTCGAGGTCATTGCATACGTATAATCCCTCCGTCACAGGTATCCAGATAATTCCAGAGATATAGATTAAAACGTCAAATCTCTATAGGTATTATCTCGTCGACGTATCTATTAGCAATCTATAAATAACACTCGGAAACTTATTTCCGAAGTATACTGTGGCCACAGATTTAACAGACTGCTAATATATATGGACTACCTATGCTCTGTACACAGAACTGACGGATCCTATCTTGACACACACAGGATATCCTGAGGATCGATCCACACCCAACGAACAGGCGGAGTCTGATCTAAATAGATCGGTGACGTGACTGCCATCTAAGTGTGGAGGATGTCTCATACATCCACAGTGGTGTCTCAAGTCGAGGAAGACCACTATGCTACTCAACCCGAGAAGATTCTTATTGACGTTGGCGTACCATCCATTAAGAATCTTCGGTGAGCCGTTCAGTGTTTATATCCACTATAAACACCTGCACGTCTATACGAGTCTCCATAGACTCATGGTTCATTGGGATAAACCATCGGACCAAGTCTCGATATACGACATGTACTGGTCTCAACGGATTTCAACTTGACTAACGCCCATGTTAGAAAATCTTGACCAGGAACTATGTTTGATAATATTCATATAGCAGTGACACTTCCCAAGTCAATTACAAACTAACTTTGTAATTGTGTACTGCATTATATATTATCGGGCCTTTGTCTAATATATACATATCACTAAACCACATTTAGTTTCAATCTAATCGTAATCAGATCGAATAGGTATATAAGAACAAGAGGTGCAACCATAAATAAGTAATATTATGGAATAAAGGGATGTTCGTATTCATGAATCAGACATAAATACGGTCCGGATTGGCGCTCTAAGCACCAACCCCAACAATTTCTCCCACTTGCTCTAGTGCCAATCCACGGTATCATATACTCATCTCAATGTGCATCGTATGCACATGGCCCTCAAAAGCTCACCCAGTACTTAAGAGGTAGGCAACAAAAAAAAAGTCCGCTATGACATATTGAGTTTGTCAAACAAACTCCATCGTTTCCCATAGTCAGCATCATTCATATTTTGTAGAATCTAGATTATACATTAATATGACTCTGATGCTACATCAGTATTGTGCTACAGCTACTGAGTTGTCCAAGTATTTAAGGATCAAATCCAAAATACTATGAAGACAACCGCAAGCACAATACAACAATTCAAAACTTCTATTTTTATAAGGTCACTATGCAACTTCATAAGTCAATACTTTATAAGTTGCATTTAATTCCACTATAAAAGTAGAATCTTTCGTGACACTCCCCCACTGCATCTTTTGTGACTCTTTATGACGTAGACTATCTAACGTCATAATTAGTCTCAAAACTAATATGACCCTAATGGTTGCAGACTATATTCTCCATGAATTAGAAACTCGTTCTTAATATCTCAAAGATCACAAAGAACGTGTTTCAAGATCCATCATATGGTCTATATGATGTCAAAATAACTCGTAACAATTACGATTAAATCATATCTACAATCGCACATTATAAAGTATTTATTATGTCATCATCAAATGATACATAAGATTGATTAGACATTCTAATCAATATCTCTTTCGAAAAATGAATCATCCTTTACGAAAATGAATACTTTATATAAGACACACAATAACTGTCGAACAGTTACTAACTGTCATACAGATAGCATTGTTATTCCTTTATTAGATCATATCTAATGCACGACTAATAGGAGTATCTCACAAGTCTTTTAATTTTATATCTTATATAAAACTTTATATCAAATATAACAAAGACTACTCCCACTGACATCACGGAGTAAAGAAGACTTAGGTAAATCTTTTACCTTACAAACATCTCATTATTACCATAATAATGATAATGTTGTCAAGATATATAACACTAGAAAGTAATTTGTACGCTCCCACTAACCCTTCAATCATATATGTATTCTCTATACTTTGACAAGATCAGTCAATCTGATGATATCAAAAACAGAGAACACAGATTTCTGGAAGACTTATCTGAGTCTACAATAGGCTCTATAAGCAAGCACACTAAACTGCGATCTCAGCAGAACACAAACTCTAGGGCCATTCCAGAATGAACTCTTCAAACAAGGAAATCACAACTGATCTCTTATCTGAATAAGTCATCCAAAAACGCCACTTTGCATTCTTTAGCTAAAATATACAGTTAATATCAACATTAACCAATATATCTTTAATTGTTCAATTAACGTGACTAGAGATAAGTTTTCTCAGAATCTACAATAGATTGCTGAGTATAACTTTTCTCACTGTCATACTGTAAAGGTCAAACCTTTAATAAGCTCACATTGCTTTCGCTGCGCAAACAATTAGCACATATCATGAACTAATTCATAATGAAAGCGTAATCAAGTTCAAAACTTGATCGTAGTAAGCTATGAACAATCTTAGATCTATGGTTCAATGGTGAACTTCCAGAATCGATATCAAATATCGCTTCCATTATAAGTTATAGGATAATTTTTTCTTCAGTAAGAAAACAACGGAACCATTAAGTATCAAATATTCGTGAATGATTATGTTATCCTATTAAACTTGTACGGAAGATGTATAAGGGTTGTTTCATCTTATTAATTACATAGTTCCATTTATAATTTATCATTCTCATTCTTGACTTCAATAAGTCAAGTCTTTTCTACAATAGTTAACATCTGATGTTACACACCAAGTAATAAAACGATTTTATTACTTAGAATCGTAGGAAAGATATTCTATTAAATAGTATACAATATTCTATTAAACAGAATAAACGATAAACTTTTACTTATACCTCCGAGGTGTAAGTAATTTCCATTATATAACTATTATATAAAAGAAAGATTGAAATCTCAAACTTTTCAAGATTCAAATTTTCTACCTATACATATCATATATGCAACTGTAGAAAATAATGGAACATTAATTAAAGAGATGAATTCGTGTTACTGGAGTATAACCCCAAGAGTATTGAAACTAATTCGGTAACATTCAATATCAAACGAACCAAATCATATAAGATCCGATTTCTCCCACTACTCAATTCCATCAAGATGGAATCATGGAAGAATAATATTGAATATGAATATATTCACTAAATAACCTTAGAACTAATTGCTTTAAATTCATACGTTTGATCGTATCAAAGATCTTTGAACAGTTCAAAGACATGTAATGAATTTTAAGGATAGAATTCTCTAAAACCTTTAGATTGAATATATTTGAACAAGTCAAAAATGTTCATCTACGTTTCATCAGAACAGGTTGAAAGTTCTTGATACTTTCAAGACTTTCAATATGTGTTCCTTCAGAAACACGTAACTAAGTATGACAATTCATCAACTAAGTTACGAAGTATAGAAAACTTCCTTAAGAAATTACAATTTATTAAACTACATACATCCAATGTATCAGTTAAATAAATTTGGTGGTCCAATGACAATCATTGGTTAAACGAGATCTTAATCACCTTCCTGAATACAATATTCGTTAAATGGATAAGGATGTGTGGTGTGATCTAGTATCAAACCATCATTTACCATACGAAATAAACATCTAATGCTTAAGTGATTAAACTCATAAAGCACCGTTCTAAATTATTTACTTTACCGAATAATTTTTCTTAATGTTTATCTCTACGTCAATGACACTACTAGTTATTATAAAATATGTAACAATTGTTTATAAAGAACAAGTGACTATCCAATAGTCGCGAGTTCCGATATCAAATATCAAAACAATCATTAACTAATATTTTTAAATAACTAGATGGGAGATCTGGTATCCAATACATATAGTTGTAGTATTGTGAAAATCGATATTTTCTATACATAACTATACACATCTCATTTCTTTAGCTTTACTATTTGCATTTAACTATTCACAACAATGTAAATAATTGATTAGCAAATCGTGTTGGACACATTGCCTCTAAAGGTAATTAAAGCTAAGAAACGTCATTACGAGATAAACAAATACCTAATGGGGCTTTCTAAATGCCAGTCAAGAATCTCGAGACATGAACTAATTCAAGTCAATTCTTACTGCATAAGAAACTATTGTCTCTAAAGTATTATATCCTAAAGGGGATATCTATCTAGATTATCTATCATGATGACTTAGAAACTAAGTCATTAACCATCTTGATTTTTGAAGAAAATCAGAACAACAGTTCCCGATGGTCTAGACTAATCTAATAATATCCTTGTCTAATAGTATCTAGAACTTATTCTAGAATAAGTGCAACCAAGAGTCTAGTCAGATAACATATCAAAATATGTGTGCAGTAAATAAAAGTTTAATTCTATATAAACAATAGAATAAGGAAACAAACAAGCGGCAATTTCCATAATAACATACACTGCCTAAGTTATGGAATATTTTAAACTTAGCAGTGCCTCCCATTATTTTTACGTAATGCCGTAATCCCCAACGGAAAGATGAGAATTCAATAATTAAATCGAATTCCATAATGGGAAGAGGACCCCATGAATATATTTTGACTCACAGCAGAGGCACGGTCTCGCTGACGTATATTCACAGGTAGACAACTAATTGTCAATCACTCACTAGTGACTCCAAGGTTTCGGTCCTGGCCGTTTCTCGTTGTCGCTGCGAAGGCAGGCCCACAAGGAGACGTACCAAGGTTAAACTTGTCAATGATAAACTCAAGTTACTTGCGTAACCCTGACAGCTAGGGCACGTTCAGGATTCCGCTTTCGCTTGAATTTATCTAGTATCTAATATACATTCGGCATAAATAAATTTCTATCAGCTACACCCTCACAGCAGAGGCACGGTCTCGGATGTAGTCAACGAAAAGATATTTATAAACCGTATTGACAAGACGGACCAAGAAACAAGTATTCCAAATACTAGTTACTATTAAACCTTATTAAGCGGAGATATTCCATTAAGTGTCATACACCCTGAATCTAATCAAATTAGATTATAACATGCATGTATAAAGTCAAGAAAACATGATTAAACATTGAATAAAATAAGCTAATCATTTATGGAGGCCTAGAATCAACCTGGCTCTGATACCATTTTGTAGGGGTTTTAGGGGCATAATCCGGTAACGCAGCGGAAGCGGCGGAAGATCATATCTTCCGATTTCAAAACTTTTTCTCGGATTAATTAAATAAACATATTTATTTAATTATCCAATAATCAAATTATGAAATAAAATTCAAATAAATCATATTTAAGTGAATTTACCAAATTACCCTTACTTTAGTATTTTGTCCATTTTAGTCCGAAATTGATCTAATCAATTTTGAATGATTCTAAATCATTTCTAAGATGAACTTAGCATGTTCAAAATATCAAAACACCAAAAGCACCAAAAATCCCAAATTTTTAATCCTTGGCCGAATGCACCTCCAAGGTGCCATTTTGTGCACTTTGTCATTTCATGCATCAAAACACATCAAGATGTAATCCAATGAACATGAAACTTTATATGCATCATATACACATCCAAATACACAACATATATGAAAACCCCAAATTTGGAATTGGTCATGAACCCTAATTTTTCAATTTCTTCAAATTGGACAAATTAGCCAAATTGGTTAAATCAACTACTTCAATCATGTTTCTTCCATCCAATCAAAGTCTCAACACAATGAAACAGCTCAAGATCAAATCTAGGTCATCTAAGAGTGGGTCAACAACTCTAGATTAGCAACATGGTTTCCAAAACCTTAAAAGAAAGCTTATAACTACAATAGTCACAACCTTCCTTCATCATACATGCACAACACTTCCATCAAAACTTCCATCAACAAAAACACAAGGAATAAAGAAAGAAATAACCTAAGAACATCATATGTTAAAGCCTAGATCCTAGGAACATTTTCCTTTCTAATAGCAAGTTGGAAAAACTCACAAAATCCAAGCTTTCTTTGATTTCTTCTTTCTTTCTCACAAGCTTCCTTTGCTTCCATTAATGGAGTTTTTCTTTAAAGTGTATTAGGTTATCAAATGAAAGTGAAATGAAAACAATATACTTGTTGTAAAATAGCCTTGGCCGAAATTGCAAAGACAAATACAAGTTATATTAATTTCAATTTCATTTCACCTTATCTTTGATCAACTTGCATAAATATCCTAATAACACTTTATTAGATATTTAATTAAGTAAACAAAGGCAACCAAAAAATATAACTCTTATATTTTAAGGTCATGGCCGAAATTTTGAAGAAAAATAAAGAAAAATGATATTTCAATTTTAAACATTTTAAACAAATATCAAAGAAGTCAAATCCAATTTGACTACCATTTCCTTTACTTTAAAGTCAACATTAAACACTTATAATCATTTCCTAACTTTATCATTTGGTGATATATTTATATTTTAATTATATTAATCAATTAAATAATTAAATAATTAATTAAATATAAATATATCAAATATATGTATTATATTTACTTTAATATCTCAAATACATATATTGATGGTATATGTCAAATACCTTTATTTGACTATTTATTAATGTGTATTTAATAATATCATATATTAAATACAAATACACATTAATTAGGAAATAACGGTTCGGCCCGTTCGCATGTATTTTTCGTTTAACGATTAAACGATTTATAAATAATCATCATTATTCATAAATGTTGCTCTAGTGCTCTACGAGTATGTTTCATTATTGAGACTCTCTAGATTCAGGTATATCCGTCACGAAATCCAATTTCGTGTCCATAATCTATCCACCCGTAGATTATGACGATCACGGATAATCTCGCTGAATCATACAGGTCGAGGTCATTGCATATGTATAATCCCTCCGTCACAGGTATCCAGATAATCCCAGAGATATAGATGTAAACGTCAAATCTCTATAGGTATTATCTCGTCGACGTATCTATTAGCAATCTATAAATAACACTCGGAACTTATTTCCGAAGTATACTATGGCCACATATTTAACAGACTGCTAAATATATATGGACTACATATGCTCTGTACACAGAACTGACGGATCCTATCTTGACACACACAGGATATCCTGAGGATCGATCCACACCCAACGAACAGGCGGAGGTCTGATCTAAATAGATCGGTGACGTGACTGCCATCTAAGTGTGGAGGATGTCTCATACATCCACAGTGGTGTCTCAAGTCGAAGGACCACTATGCTACTCAACCCGAGAAGATTCTTATTGACGTTGGCGTACCATCCATAGAATCTTCGGTGAGCCGTTCAGTGTTTATCCACTATAAACACCTACACGTCTATACGAGTCTCCATAGACTCATGGTTCATTGGGATAAACCATCGGACCAAGTCTCGATATACGACATGTACTGGTCTCAACGGATTTGACTAACCGACCCGTGTTAGCAAATCTTGACCAGGAACTATGTTTGATAATATTCATATAGCAGTGACACTTCCCAATGTCAATTACAAACTAACTTTGTAACTGTGTACTGCATTATATATTATCGGGCCTTTGTCTAATATATACATATCACTAAACCACATTTAGTTTCAATCTAATCGTAATCAGATCGAATAGGTATATAAGAACAAGAGGTGCAACCATAAATAAGTAATATTATGGAATAAAGGGATGTTCGTATTCATGAATCAGACATAAATACGGTCCGGATTGGCGCTCTAAGCACCAACCCCAACAGCTTTACCATGAGAGTGGGGACAGGGGATGCTGTTTCAGCAAGAGCAGTGGGAGTTTCAAATTTAAATTTTAATAAAAGTTATTTATGTTTGAATGGTGTGCTATATATTCCTGGTTTTCGTAGGAATTTGATTTCTGTAACAAAACTTATGGAATGTGATTTTTCTGTTTCGTTTAATAAAAGTCAGTTATTATTAGTAGAAATGGATTAAATATATGCACGGGAAACTCCGAAAATAATCTATATGTATTAAGGCCGTTAATGCATGAATCACTGCTTAATACTGAAATGTTTAAGATTGAAAGATCTAAAACTAAACGGCAAAAGATTCTCCTGATGATACCTATTTATGGCACCTTAGACTTGGTCACATTAACCTTGACCGGATAGATAGACTAATTAAGAACGGAGTTTTAAATCAGTTAAAACTTGGTACTTTACCTTTCTGTGAATCATGTCTAGAAGGAAAAATGACCAAGAGACCTTTTACTGGAAAAGGGATAAGAGCCAAAGAAACTCTTGAGCTAATACATTCGGATGTTTGCGGACCGATTAATGTAAAAGCCCGAGGTGGTTTTGAATACTTCGTCACTTTCATTGACGATTATTCCAGATATGGGTATGTTTACCTAATGCAGCACAAGTCAGATACATTTGAAAAGTTCAAAGAGTATCGTGCTGAGGTTGAGAACCAGTTAGGTAAAAGAATCAAAATTCTACGGTCAGATCGTGGAAAAGAATACATTGATAGAGATTTCGAGGAATTCTTAGTTGAGCATGGAATTGTTTCACAACTCACAGCACCTGGAACACCACAACAAAATGGTGTTGCAGAAAGAAAGGAGAAATCGAACCCTACAAGACATGATAAGATCAATGTTTAGTTATAGCACTCTACCTAGTTCATTATGGGGGTATGCATTGCAAACTGCAATGTATATCCTGAATGTAGTTCCTTCTAAGTCTGTTTCTAAGACTCCCTTAGAGTTGTGGAATGGTCGTAAAGCTAGTTTGCGACATTTTTGCATATGGGGGTGTCCGGCACATGTGCTAAAGAACAAGACTACTAAGTTGGAACCACGTTCACAGATGTGCCTATTTGTAGGCTATCCTAAGGAAACTAGGGGTGGATTCTTTTATAGTTGTGGGAACACAGAAATCTGGGGCGACGCATGCTGTCCCGGGCTCGTGGCCCGGTCGGGAGTACGGAGTAGCCACGGGGGACTAAACCGGAGAATAATGGAGTCGCCACCCGGTGTGAACTGGGAAAATGAGATTTAAGGCCGCACTCACCCCTCGCAAGGGAAGGCCTCAAACCGTTGGGTTCGGAATGGTCCCTTACTTATGCCATTTGTAATGAAAGGATTTACATAATAATTTAATCAGGCTTAAGTAACACTTATTCCTAAGATATCATGCTTCTATATTCATGGGTATAAAATAACACTAATACATACATTTCGCATATATCTCATATCTAATAACACATGTCTAACAAAATACCTCAAAGTAACAATGAACATACAACTTCATTCAGCATATCTAAGCATGAAAACACAAGCATACATAATATCCGCACAAGCATACATGTGAGCACTCTTCCAAGTGATACGTGGATTGTATCCCACAGTACAGACCGCAGTCCCGTCCATTCCAGACGGCTTTACGGAATTTAGTCTACCGGAATCGTTTATGTCTGGGTTTCCATCCGATATATCACAAGAAATAATACTCCAAAGTCATCATGGCATAGGCATATGAATCGTAATGCGTTAAATCAAGACCAAGGCAAACGACGCAACCAATGGAATAAACATGCTTGAGTACTATCTCATGAACCTATTAACCAAATAACATGCTAACAGCCTAATCATGCTTGAATACAATCCCAAGAACACATAGAATGGATAAATGCAGGAATACAAACAATACAGTTGGCTATATAACACAAGAAAGATCAACCAAGAGGCAATTATGCATGAATATGATGAGACAGACTCAGTTCAGTGTGTTCGCGTTCGTGTAGCGTTCGTAAACACGTTCGAACGGAAATGGGACAGAATGCTCACGTTCGAGTAGCGTTCGTAAACGCGTTCGAACGAAAATGAAACAGAATGCTCGCGTTCGTATGGCGTTTGTTAACGCGTTCGAACGGAAATGAAACAGAATGCTCACGTTCGTATGGCGTTCGTGAACGCGTCGGAACAGAAATGAGACCTGATGCATGATAAGGCAAAAAATGCTTGCGCGTTCGAGTTGCGTTCGTAAACGCGTTCGAACGGGAACAGACCTGATGCATGAAATGGGACACAATACATAAACAACAAAATAAAGGGGCGCGGCGAAGTACTGCCGTAAAGGTGGCCTTTTGGGGCTCTTGATCTCTCAAAGAGAGGACCTTTAGACCAACATACTAAGCCCATGCGCTCGACTGAATCATGCATACAAAGAATTAAAAGCAATGATATTAAACATAGTGTGCCCGATTGAACGTATCTTTTATCCAACCGGGCACACATCAACCGGCGCGGCAAAGCATCGTGGTAAAGGGTTTTAGCCCCTCCCCATAGGGGATCTCACATCGCACTTACTAAACCAATGCGCTCGGTTGAATCATGCATACGAAAATAAAGACAATCATATCAAACTAGGTATGCTCGATTGATCGTATCTCGCATTCAACCGAACACACATCAATCGGTGCGGCAAAGCGTCGTGGTGAAGGATTTTTAACCCCTCCAATTAGGGAACCTTTCATCGCACTTACTAAGCCCATGCACTCGATCATATCATACGAGAATAAGCAACATACAGAATTTAAATGAAAGAAAAATAAACCAAAGCAACACAACACAAGAGAAGGTGCTGTTTACTCAAGTGATACGTGGAGTTGTGTCCCATGTACAGACCGCACTACCGTCCATCGGATTCGGCTACGGAATTTACGTCTGGGTTTCCATCCTATATACCACAAGAGACGACACTCTTCCATTTCATTCAAGCCACAACATGCATCCATAACACGACTCTCATGCGAATAGAATTCAATAATAATATAAAAAGAACGAATATAAGCTAATGAAAATGTACCCTCAGGTCTAACCTTTTAAATCACCTCTCGGATGTACGGTACACAACGATCGTCGGAAGGGTGGATGCTCCGCAACTCTCCCGGTTCACTGGTTCACTGTTCTCGTTCGTTGTCTTTACTGTTTTGAGTCCGTTTTTGCTACTGTTTCCTTGTGGTTTCGCTGCCGTCTCCTCTTTATCTTTTGCTTCCTTTTTTTCTTGGGTGTGTTCTTCCTGTAATTTTTTGTGTGTTGTGTATGAGCTAGGGACTAGGGTTGAGAAGGTTGGTGAAGGGTTCTTTTTATAGGCAAAGGGTTGGGCTTGACAAGGAAAGGATTTGGCTAATTGAAGAGGGATTTGATTTGGTTTGGTTTAAGGGAAGTCAAAGATTGAGGGGGGACAAATCTTGGCTAGATAGGGAAGGTTGAATATTTGATTGGCTTGGATTAGGAATACAATATTTTAAGTTGGGAATAATCTTATTAGATTGGGAATATAATTGGTTGATTGATTTTAATTAGGCATGATTATATTTTGATTTAGTATGTGATTTGTTTAATTTAGGCATGATTTTAGTTTAAGTTGGTAATTGTTTTTTTATGTTTGGTATATGTTTTATAATTATTTAATTAATTTAATTATTATCTTATTTAGTTAATGTTTTAATTAATATTTATTTATTTAAATTGGGATGTGTTTTATGGGCTTTGGGGGGCTAAATGGGCTGGATGTGAGGCTAGCAGCAAAACCAGAATTACCGACACCGTTCGAACGCTTCCTCGAACGTGGCACGAACGCCCGCAATCCGTTTGACGTTCGAACGTAAACACGAACGCAGCACTAACGAAAACAGTGAACCTTGTTTATTCTGAATTTCCCCTTCCGACGTC
The DNA here is from genome assembly GCA_019454045.1 of Zanthoxylum bungeanum. Lineage (NCBI taxonomy): Eukaryota > Viridiplantae > Streptophyta > Magnoliopsida > Sapindales > Rutaceae > Zanthoxylum > Zanthoxylum bungeanum. The sequence goes on from SKCR01000096.1 coordinate 51,937, forward strand.
CGTTTCCCGTGACCTCCATGACTTAAAAGGTAGTGTCTCCAAAATGAGACTCATCATAGGGACTTATGTGTAAAAATGCAGTGCCTACAGTCGCCCCCACTTTGATGGGACTTGTGTAATGTGCAACAGTGACAATCCTATCAAAGTTATGCAATGCATTTCTACTTACCTGGCTCGCCAGCTGCCACTTGACTTACCATGTGTCGAGTTGAGTTGATTTGGTGGTGAGGTGCTGCGACCCCTGGTTCATTCCCGAACCGTGCTCTATTTTTAGAGCGCCATTTTCGGCATCTTTCGTGTATGTACTACTACTATTTTGGAGCGCCATTTCCGGCATTTGTTGTGTGTGTTCCATTTTGGAACGCCATTTTCGGCATCTGCTGTGTGTGTGTTCCATTTTGGAACGCCATTTTCGGCCTCTGTTGTGAGTACTCCATTTTGGAGTGCCATTTCCCCGGCGTCTGTTGTGAGTGCTCCATTTTGGAGTGCCATTTCCAGCGTCTGTTGTGGTAGCGGTCCATTTCCTGAACTGTGCTGTGTGAGATTGTGGCTCATTTTTGAACCGTTACTTGATGAGATGGTCTTTGCTGCTATAAACCTGCGAACACGAAACAAACATTGCATGTATGTGATACATATGCATGTATGCATGTATATGTATTATATTCCGATGGGTTAGGCCTTCCTTGGTCCATTTCCGAACTGTGCTCCATTTTCGGAGTGCCGCTTCGGCGAGATGTGAAAGTAGTCCATTTTCGAACCATGCTCCATTTTCGGAGTGCCCTTTTCGCGCAAGTGATGAGATGATGGTCCATTTCGAACCATGCTCCATTTTCGGAGTGCCCTTTTCGGCAAGTGATGAGATGATGGTCCATTTCGAACCATGCTCCATTTTCGGAGTGCCATTTTCGGCGAGATGTGATAATGGTCCATTTCCGAACCGTTGTTGATGAGAGATAGTCCATTTCCGAACCATTACTGATATGAGAGTGGTCCATTTCTGAACCGTGCTGACGTGAGATAGTCCATTTCCGAACCATTACTGATAATGAAAGTGGTCTATTTCTGACCGTTGCTGATGAAGAAGTCCATTTCCGAACCATTACTGATATGAGAGTGGTCCATTTCTGAACCGTTACTGATATGAGAGTGGTCCATTTCGAACCGTTGCTAAAGAGAGTGGTCCATTTCCGAACCGTTACTGATAATAAAGTGGGCCTCGCCCCAAACTGATACTGATATGGGCCTCGCCCCAAGACTGATACTGATATGGCCTCGCCCCAAGACATATACTGATATGGGCCTCGCCCCCCAGACTGATACTGATACGGGCCTCGCCCCACATAATGCCATTCCCGGCAGAACTGATACTGAACTGATGTGGGCCTCGCCCCCAAGCTGATACTGATGCGGGCCTCGCCCCACATGCCATTCCCGGCAGAACTGATACTGAACTGATGTGGGCCTCGCCCCCAAGCTGATACTGATGCGGGCCTCGGCATGGGACTCATCCCCAAACTGATACTGATTCATTTTTGGAACTGACTGTACTGTTGTTGTTCCTGAAGATTCCCAGTGTTCTAAACATCACTGAATTTCATAGTGCCAAGGTTGAATGTTTTTCTCAAATATACTCATATTGTAGGAGAGATTCAGCGAAATAATGCCTTTATTATCATTTAAGAAAAAATGATTCAAACATGTAGACCAAGTCAATGTCTATATTAAAAATGCATGATCAAATAAACTAGGAGGGATGATTTCATCATTCGCAACATTGCTTTCTTTCTTGGCCTATGGTTCTCCACCGTTGTCATCCCTTATTCCTATGAATGAAGCTGAGTGGTTGAGAGTTTGGAGGACAAGGGTTTCGGGTAAGCCAGAGTTGATCATGTAGTTGGGTAGGGGATTTCTGTATGCGTTGGGTTGTTCTCTTTCTGGGTCAGGTAATTTTGTGAGCATCAATGAGGTTTTGGATTTCATGCCTAAGGAGGGTGCAGCTGTCAGTTTCGTGGCCTCTCCTCTGATGGAAGTGACAATACAAGCTTAGGTTAAGGTTGGGTGGTATAGGATCTGGAAGTGGTTTAGGCTCTAAGGGTTTTAGGAGTCCTTGTCCCTTCAACTTCTCAAGTACCTTAGATAACGGCCTCCCCAGGTTAGAGAAATGCCGGTTCTTGACGGTAGCGACCTCGGCAGTAGCGGGCTTGGTCTCAGCAGGCCCCCCAAAAGTTCTTCTATTCTGGCCATAAAACTTTCTGTTTTCAGCCTCTTCTTCCTCAATATCCATGACAATTTCCCTCAACTGTCGGAAATCCGCAATCATTGAAGTCATCCTCCTCAACTTGCCCGTAGATCGAGGGCTTAGTGCCCTTGATGATCATTTTAATCTGGTCCTTCTCAGAGGGCCGAGTCTGCATTTTCAGAAGCTGGCTTCTCCAGCGGTCTACATACTCCTTGAACTTTCTTTTCTTCCAGCTTTTGCTTAGTGTTCTCCAAATCACGGAGTGACAAGTCAATCTCTAAGTCTGTAACATACTGCTTCAGAAAGGCATCAGCTAGTTCCTTCCAATCTTCCTTAACCTTCTTCTCAAGCTATGATACCAAACCACAGGTGCCCCCTCGAGTGACATCCCAAACATCTTTTGGACTTGGCGCTGTGATAAACCCATTGAACTCATGACCGAGACATATTGCTGTAGATGGACCCTCGGGTCTCCGTTCCCATTAAACTTGGCCATGTCGGGCATTTTAAACTGAGTTGGCAGCTGTTCTCCGAAGGTCATTGCCTCATAATTTAGCAAATCCTCGTTCTTACCCCTCATTTTGCGGGTAACTGTTTCAACCTGATCCCGAAGCTTCTGAAATTCTGCCTGAGACCCAATCACTTTGCCTGTTGCATATTCTGCCATGTCATCATCAAAAGTGGGGACATCATCCCCTAACCCATTCGGAGGCTCCTCACGCCTTACGTTCTCAGAATCTCCCCCGGCACGGGGTACAACCATATTTGTCATGGCAGTAGTCAAGGCTTGCAACTGTTCAGTAATCTTGGCGAAACCATTTTCCAACTGATCTATCCGGGATGCCTCAGTATCTGATTCACTCATGTCTGTTCTCGGTATTTTGGTGAGTCTTCCCTTTTCCCTAACCCAACGGGAGTCTATTATGGCTTTTAGAACACAAGGGTTAGCATGATGTATGTATGCATGGGGTGCATGAGATGCATGTAACATATATAATATACTAAATCAATTAAAATTTTCACACAAATCGGCCCGTTACCATTTTAGAATTTTTCGGGCTAATTGTCACAGGGGTGAACCCATCCCAGTTTAAATGGCCCAACGAGTTCACATCTTATGACAAGGAGCCCAACTAAAGCCAAATGGTAATGTTCCGAACACAAGTACAAAGTGGCCCATCAACACTTAGACGCCTTTGGCCCAATAGTCATGAGATACGTTCTTGTCCCAGTTTAAATGGCCCAACAAGCCCATATCCCATGGCAAATGGTCAAACGGATCCAAACGACGATGTTCCCAAACACAAGCATAGAAGAAAGATAATGCAAACGTAATAATTTCTACAGTATGGCCCATCAACATTTCAGAAGCTTTGGGCCTAATAGTCATAAGGTACGAACTTGCCCCAGTTTAAATGGCCCAGCAAGCCCGCATTTCTGACAATAGCCCAACTGCATCCCAATGAGGATGGTCCACAAGCACATATTCAAGGAAATAATTGTTACTTTAGCCAACCCGGTCTATAGGTGGGTTAGTAAGAGTATAGACAAAGGCTCACCGGCGAAGGATGGCCCACAACTAGGTCTCCCCACTCAAGGGTCGAGCAACCAAGTGAGCGCACCATTTTTTATACACTAAGGTACGTGCCAATGAGCTATGGTGTGTGACGGACTGTCAAATGGATTTCCCGTTGTAGATCCCCCAGAGGAAGGTGGAGCGAGGCTCACTTAAATACCCAAGCCTCTTAGGCTCTTATCGCTTGTTGTCAGGAATAAACAACGAGTCCTCCAAATTAGTCCATCACAATAGGCTAACAAGTAGATGGCTATCTAGGTGCCTTCACAGCTTTTCCTTCTAGAAAGGTAGTGAATGAAGAAGACACCAAACCATTACCTAGCCTTAAAATGCCTTTGATTAAACCCTCATTTTATCCACTATAGACACGGTCAATTAAAACATAAATCCAAACATTACAAGACAATATTCGGGGCCGATTCTCTATCCCCAGTGGAGTCGCCAGACTGTGGGAACACAGAAATCTGGGGCGACGCATGCTGTCCCGGGCTCGCGGCCCGGTCGGGAGTACGGAGTAGCCACGGGGGACTAAACCGGAGAATAATGGAGTCGCCACCGCCACCCGGTGTGAACTGGGAAAATGAGATTTAAGGCCGCACTCACCCCTCGCAAGGGAAGACCTCAAACCGTTGGGTTCGGAATGGTCCCTTACTTATGCCATTTGTAATGAAAGGATTTACATAATAATTTAATCAGGCTTAAGTAACACTTATTCCTAGAATATCATGCTTCTATATTCATGGGTATAAAATAACACTAATACATACATTTCGCATATATCTCATATCTAATAACACATGTCTAACAAAATACCTCAAAGTAACAATGAACATACAACTTCATTCAGCATATCATATTCATGAAAACACAAGCATACGTAATATCCGCACAAGCATACATGTGAGCACTCTTCCAAGTGATACGTGGAGTTGTATCCCAAGTACAGACCGCATTACCGTCCATTCAGAATCGGCTACGGAATTTATGTCTGGGTTTCCATCCGATATATCACAAGAAATAATACTCTAAAGTCATCATGGCATAGGCATATGAATCGTAATGCGTTAAATCAAGACCAAGGCAAACGACGCAACCAATGGAATAAACATGCTTGAGTACTATCTCATGAACCTATTAACCAAATAACATGCTAACAGCCTAATCATGCTTGAATACAATCCCAAGAACACATAGAATGGATAAATGCAGGAATACAAACAATACGGTTGGCTATATAACACAAGAAAGATCAACCAAGAGGCAATTATGCATGAATATGATGAGACAGACTCAGTTCAGTGTGTTCGCGTGTCGTGTAGCGTTCGTAAACGCGTTCGAACGGAAATGGGACAGAATGCTCACGTTCGAGTAGTGTTCGTAAACGCGTTCGAACGGAAATGAAACAGAATGCTCGCGTTCGTATGGCGTTTGTTAACGCGTTCGAACGGAAATGAAACAGAATGCTCACGTTCGTATGGCGTTCGTGAACGCATTGGAACGGAAATGAGACCTGATGCATGATAAGGCAAAAAATGCTTGCGCGTTCGAGTTGCGTTCGTAAACGCGTTCGAACGGGAACAGACCTGATGCATGAAATGGGACACAATACATAAACAATAAAATAAAGGGGCGCGGCGAAGTACTGCCATAAAGGTGGCCTTTTGGGGCTCTTGATCTCTCAAAGATAGGACCTTTAGACCAACATACTAAGCCCATGCGCTCGACTGAATCATGCATACAAAGAATTAAAAGCAATGATATTAAACATAGTGTGCCCGATTGAACGTATCTTGTATCCAACCGGGCACACATCAACCGGCGCGGCAAAGCATCGTGGTAAAGGGTTTTAGCCCCTCCCCATAGGGGATCTCACATCGCACTTACTAAACCCATGCGCTCGGTTGAATCATGCATACGAAAATAAAGACAATCATATCAAACTAGGTATGCTCGATTGATCGTATCTCGCATTCAACCGAACACACATCAATCGGTGCGGCAAAGCGTCGTGGTGAAGGATTTTTAACCCCTCCAATTAGGGAACCTTTCATCGCACTTACTAAGCCCATGCACTCGATCATATCATACGAGAATAAGCAACATACAGAATTTAAATGACAAAAAATAAATAAACCAAAGCAACAAAACACAAGAGAAGGTGTTGTTTACTCAAGTGATACGTGGAGTTGTGTCCCATGTACAGACCGCACTACCGTCCATTCGGATTCGGCTACGGAATTTACGTCTGGGTTTCCATCCTATATACCACAAGAGACGACACTCTTCCATTTCATTCAAGCCACAACATGCATCCATACACGACTCTCATGCGAATAGAATTCAATAATAATAATAAAAAGACGAATATAAGCTAATGAAAATGTACCCTCAGGTCTAACCTTTTAAATCACCTCTCGGATGTACGGTACACGATCGTCGGAAGGGTGGATGCTCCGCAACTCTCCCGGTTCACTGGTTCACTGTTCTCGTTCGTTGTCTTTACTGTTTTGAGTCTGTTTTTGCTACTGTTTCCTTGTGGTTTCGCTGCCGTCTCCTCTTTATCTTTTGCTTCCTTTTTTTCTTGGGGTGTTTCTTCCTGAATTTTTGTGTGTGTTGTGTATGAGCTAGGGACTAGGGTTGTTGAGAGGTTGGTGAAGGGTTTTTTTTATAGGCAAAGGGTTGGGCTTGACAAGGAAAAGGATTTGGCTAATTGAAGAGGGATTTGATTTGGTTTGGTTAAGGGAAGTCAAAGATTGAGGGGGGACAAATCTTGGCTAGATAGGGAAGGTTGAATATTTGATTGGCTTGGATTAGGAATACAATATTTTAAGTTTGGGAATAATCTTATTAGATTGGGAATATAATTGGTTGATTGATTTTAATTAGGCATGATTATATTTTGATTTAGTATGTGATTTGTTAATTTAGGCATGATTTTAATTTAAGTTGGTAATTGTTTATTTTATGTTTGGTATATGTTTTATTTAATTATTTAATTAATTTAATTATTATCTTATTTAGTTAATGTTTTAATTAATATTTATTTATTTAAATTGCGATGTGTTTTGGGCTTTGGGGGGCTAAATGGGCTGGATGTGAGGCTAGCAGCAAAACCAGAATTACCGACACCGTTCGAACGCTTCCTCGAACGTGGCACGAACGCCCGCAATCCGTTTGACGTTCGAACGTAACACGAACGCAGCACTAACGAAAACAGTGAACCTTGTTTATTCTGAATTTCCCCTTCCGACGTCCGTTTCCCGTGACCTCCGTGACTTAAAAGGTAGTGTCTCCAAAATAAGACTCATCATAGGGACTCATGTGTAAAAATGCAGTGCCTACAGTCGCCCCCACTTTGATGGGACTTGTGTAATGTGCAACAGTGACAATCCTATCAAAGTTATGCAATGCATTTCTACTTACCTGGCTCGCCAGCTGCCACTTGACTTACCATGTGTCGAGTTTGAGTTGATTGGTGGTGAGTGTGCTGCGACCCCTGGTTCATTCCCGAACCGTGCTCTATTTTTAGAGCACCATTTTCGGCATCTTTCGTGTATGTGCTCCATTTTGGAGCGCCATTTCCGGCATTTGTTGTGTGTGTTCCATTTTGGAACGCCATTTTCGGCATCTGCTGTGTGTGTGTTCCATTTTGGAACGCCATTTTCGGCCTCTGTTGTGAGTACTCCATTTTGGAGTGCCATTTCCGGCGTCTGTTGTGAGTGCTCCATTTTGGAGTGCCATTTCCGGCGTCTGTTGTGGTAGCGGTCCATTTCCTGAACTGTGCTGTGTGAGATTGTGGCTCATTTTTGAACCGTTACTTGATGAGATGGTCTTTGCTGCTATAAACCTGCGAACACGAAACAAACATTGCATGTATGTGATACATATGCATGTATGCATGTATATGTATTATATTCCGATGGGTTAGGCCTTCCTTGGTCCATTTCCGAACTGTGCTCCATTTTCGGAGTGCCGCTTCGGCGAGATGTGAAAGTAGTCCATTTTCGAACCATGCTCCATTTTCGGAGTGCCCTTTTCGGCAAGTGATGAGATGATGGTCCATTTCGAACCATGCTCCATTTTCGGAGTGCCCTTTTCGGCAAGTGATGGGATGATGGTCCATTTCGAACCATGCTCCAATTTCGGAGTGCCATTTTCGGCGAGATGTGATAATGGTCCATTTCCGAACCGTTGTGATGAGAGAGATAGTCCATTTCCGAACCATTACTGATATGAGAGTGGTCCATTTCCGAACCATTACTGATATGAGAGTGGTCCATTTCTGACCGTGCTGACGTGAGATAGTCCATTTCCGAACCAACTGATATGAAGTGGTCTATTTCCGAACCGTTGCTGATGAGAGATAGTCCATTTCCGAACCATTACTGATATGAGAGTGGTCCTGAACCGTTACTGATATGAGAGGGTCCATTTCCGAACCGTTGCTAATAAGAGAGTGGTCATTCCAAACCGTTACTGATAATAATGTGGGCCTCGCCCCAAACTGATACTGATATGGGCCTCGCCCCAAGACTGATACTGATATGGGCCTCGCCCCAGACTGATACTGATATGGGCCTCGCCCCCCAGACTGATACTGATACGGGCCTCGCCCCACATAATGCCATTCCCGGCAGAACTGATACTGAACTGATGTGGGCCTCGCCCCCAAGCTGATACTGATGCGGGCCTCGGCCCTGGGACTCATCCCCAAACTGATACTGATTCATTTCTGGAACTGACTGTACTGTTGTTGTTCCTGAAGATTCCCAGTGTTCTAAACATCACTGAATTTCATAGTGCCAAGGTTGAATGTTTTTCTCAAATATACTCATATTGTAGGAGAGATTCAGCGAAATAATGCTTTATTATCATTTAAAGAAAAATGATTCGAACATGTAGACCAAGTCAATGTCTATATTAAAAATGCATGATCAAATAAACTAGGAGGGATGATTTCATCATTCGCAACATTGCTTTCTTTCTTGGCCTATGGTTCTCCACCGTTGTCATCTTATTCCTATGAATGAAGCTGAGTGGTTGAGAGTTTGGAGGACAAGGGTTTCGGGTAAGCCAGAGTTGATCATGTAGTTGGGTAGGGGATTTCTGTATGCGTTGGGTTGTTCTCTTTCTGGGTCAGGTATTTTGTGAGCATCAATGAGGTTTTGGATTTCATGCCTAAGGCGGGTGCAGCTGTCAGTTTCGTGGCCTCTCCTCTGATGGAAGTGACAATACAAGCTTAGGTTAAGGTTGGGTGGTATAGGATCTCGAAGTGGTTTAGGCTCTAAGGGTTTTAGGAGTCTTGTCCCTTCAACTTCTCAAGTACCTTAGATAACGGCCTCCCCAGGTTAGAGAAATGCCGGTTCTTGACGGTAGCGACCTCGGCAGTAGCGGGCTTGGTCTCAGCAGGCCCCCCAAAAGTTTTCTATTCTGGCCATAAAACTTTCTGTTTTCAGCCTCTTCTTCCTCAATATCCATGACAATTTCCCTCAACTGTCGGAAATCCGCAATCATTGAAGTCATCCTCCTCAACTTGCCATAGATCGAGGGCTTAGTGCCCTTGATGATCATTTTAATCTGGTCCTTCTCAGAGGGCCGAGTCTGCATTTTCAGAAGCTGGCTTCTCCAGCGGTCTACATACTCCTTAAAGCTTTCTTCCAGCTTTTGCTTAGTGTTCTCCAAATCACGGAGTGACAAGTCAATCTCTAAGTCTGTAACATACTGCTTCAGAAAGGCATCAGCTAGTTCCTTCTAATCTTCCTTAACCTTCTTCTCAAAGCTATGATACCAAACCACAGGTGCCCCCTCGAGTGACATCCCAAACATCTTTTGGACTTGGCGCTGTGATAAACCCATTGAACTCATGACCGAGACATATTGCTGTAGATGGACCCTCGGGTCTCCGTTCCCATTAAACTTGGCCATGTCGGGCATTTTAAACTGAGTTGGCAGCTGTTCTCCGAAGGTCATTGCCTCATAATTTAGCAAATCCTCGTTCTTACCCCTCATTGCGGGTAACTGTTTCAACCTGATCCCGAAGCTTCTGAAATTCTGCCTGAGACCCAATCACTTTGCCTGTTGCATATTCTGCCATGTCATCATCAAAAGTGGGGACATCATCCCCTAACCCATTCGGAGGCTCCTCACGCCTTACGTTCTCAGAATCTCCCCCGGCACGGGGTACAACCATATTTGTCATGGCAGTAGTCAAGGCTTGCAACTGTTCAGTAATCTTGGCGAAACCATTTTCCAACTGATCTATCCGGGATGCCTCAGTATCTGATTCACTCATGTCTGTTCTCGGTATTTTGGTGAGTTCCCTTTTCCCTAACCCAACGGGAGTCTATTATGGCTTTTAGAACACAAGGGTTAGCATGATGTATGTATGCATGGGGTGCATGAGATGCATGTAACATATATAATATACTAAATCAATTAAAATTTTCACACAAATCGGCCCGTTACCATTTTAGAATTTTTCGGGCTAATTGTCACAGGGGTGAACCCATCCCAGTTTAAATGGCCCAACGAGTTCACATCTTATGACAAGGAGCCCAACTAAAGCCAAATGGTAATGTTCCGAACACAAGTACAAAGTGGCCCATCAACACTTAGACGCCTTTGGCCCAATAGTCATGAGATACGTTCTTGTCCCAGTTTAAATGGCCCAACAAGCCCATATCCCATGGCAAATGGTCCAAACGGATCCAAACGACGATGTTCCCAAACACAAGCATAGAAGAAAGATAATGCAAACGTAATAATTTCTACAGTATGGCCCATCAACATTTCAGAAGCTTTGGGCCTAATAGTCATAAGGTACGAACTTGCCCCAGTTTAAATGGCCCAGCAAGCCCGCATTTCTGACAATAGCCCAACTGCATCCTAATGAGGATGGTCCACAAGCACATATTCAAGGAAATAATTGTTACTTTAGCCAACCCGGTCTATAGGTGGGTTAGTAAGAGTATAGACAAAGGCTCTCACCGGCGAAGGATGGCCCACAACTAGGTCTCCCCACTCAAGGGTTCGAGCAACCAAGTGAGCGCACCATTTTTTATACACTAAGGTACGTGCCAATGAGCTATGGTGTGTGACGGACTGTCAAATGGATTTCCCGTTGTAGATCCCCCAGAGGGAAGGTGGAGCGAGGCTCACTTAAATACCCAAGCCTCTTAGGCTCTTATCGCTTGTTGTCAGGAATAAACAACGAGTCCTCCAAATTAGTCTATCACAATAGGCTACAAGTAGATGGCTATCTAGGTGCCTTCACAGCTTTTCCTTCTAGAAAGGTAGTGAATGAAGGAAGACACCAAACCATTACCTAGCCTTAAAATGCCTTTGATTAAACCCTCATTTTATCCACTATAGACACGGTCAATTAAAACATAAATCCAAACATTACAAGACAATATTCGGGGCCGATTCTCTATCCCCAGTGGAGTCGCCAGACTGTGGGAACACAGAAATCTGGGGCGACGCATGCTGTCCCGGGCTCGCGGCCCGGTCGGGAGTACGGAGTAGCCACGGGGGACTAAACCGGAGAATAATGGAGTCGCCACCCGGTGTGAACAGGGAAAATGAGATTTAAGGCCGCACTCACCCCTCGCAAGGGAAGACCTCAAACCGTTGGGTTCGGAATGGTCCCTTACTTATGCCATTTGTAATGAAAGGATTTACATAATAATTTAATCAGGCTTAAGTAACACTTTTCCTAAGAATATCATGCTTCTATATTCATGGGTATAAAATAACACTAATACATACATTTCGCATATATCTCATATCTAATAACACATGTCTAACAAAATACCTCAAAGTAACAATGAACATACAACTTCATTCAGCATATCATATTCATGAAAACACAAGCATACATAATATCCGCACAAGCATACATGTGAGCACTCTTCCAAATGATACGTGGAGTTGTATCCCAAGTACAGACCGCATTACCGTCCATTCAGAATCGGCTACGGAATTTATGTCTGGGTTTCCATCCGATATATCACAAGAAATAATACTCCAAAGTCATCATGGCATAGGCATATGAATCGTAATGCGTTAAATCAAGACCAAGGCAAACGACGCAACCAATGGAATAAACATGCTTGAGTACTATCTCATGAACCTATTAACCAAATAACATGCTAACAGCCTAATCATGCTTGAATACAATCCCAAGAACACATAGAATGGATAAATACATGAATACAAACAATACGGTTGGCTATATAACACAAGAAAGATCAACCAAGAGGCAATTATGCATGAATATGATGAGACAGACTCAGTTCAGTGTGTTCGCGTTCGTGTAGCGTTCGTAAACGCGTTCGAACGGAAATGGGACAGAATGCTCACGTTCGAGTAGCGTTCGTAAACGCGTTCGAACGGAAATGAAACAGAATGCTCGCGTTCGTATGGCGTTTGTTAACGCGTTCGAACGGAAATGAAACAGAATGCTCACGTTCGTATGGCGTTCGTGAACGCATTGGAACGGAAATGAGACCTGATGCATGATAAGGCAAAAAATGCTTGCGCGTTCGAGTTGCGTTCGTAAACGCGTTCGAACGGGAACAGACCTGATGCATGAAATGGGACACAATACATAAACAACAAAATAAAGGGGCGCGGCGAAGTACTGCCGTAAAGGTGGCCTTTTGGGGCTCTTGATCTCTCAAAGATAGGACCTTTAGACCAACATACTAAGCCCATGCGCTCGACTGAATCATGCATACAAATAATTAAAAGCAATGATATTAAACATAGTGTGCCCGATTGAACGTATCTTGTATCCAACCGGGCACACATCAACCGGCGCGGCAAAGCATCGTGGTAAAGGGTTTTAGCCCCTCCCCATAGGGGATCTCACATCGCACTTACTAAACCCATGCGCTCGGTTGAATCATGCATACGAAAATAAAGACAATCATATCAAACTAGATATGCTCGATTGATCGTATCTCGCATTCAACCGAACACACATCAATCGGTGCGGCAAAGTGTCGTGGTGAAGGATTTTTAACCCCTCCAATTAGGGAACCTTTCATCGCACTTACTAAGCCCATGCACTCGATCATATCATACGAGAATAAGCAACATACAGAATTTAAATGACAAGAAATAAATAAACCAAAGCAACACAACACAAGAGAAGGTGCTGTTTACTCAAGTGATACGTGGAGTTGTGTCCCATGTACAGACCGCACTACCGTCCATTCGGATTCGGCTACGGAATTTACGTCTGGGTTTCCATCCTATATACCACAAGAGACGACACTCTTCCATTTCATTCAAGCCACAACATGCATCCATACACGACTCTCATGCGAATAGAATTCAATAATAATAATAAAAAGAATGAATATAAGCTAATGAAAATGTACCCTCAGGTCTAACCTTTTAAATCACCTCTCGGATGTACGGTACACGATCGTCGGAAGGGTGGATGCTCCGCAACTCTCCCGGTTCACGGTTCACTGTTCTCGTTCGTTGTCTTTACTGTTTTGAGTCCGTTTTTGCTACTGTTTCCTTGTGGTTTCGCTGCCGTCTCCTCTTTATCTTTTGCTTCCTTTTTTTCTTGGGTGTGTTCTTCCTATAATTTTTGTGTGTGTTGTGTATGAGCTAGGGACTAGGGTTGAGAAGGTTGGTGAAGGGTTCTTTTTATAGGCAAAGGGTTGGGCTTGACAAGGAAAAGGATTTGGCTAATTGAAGAGGGATTTGATTTGGTTTGGTTTAAGGGAAGTCAAAGATTGAGGGGGGACAAATCTTGGCTAGATAGGGAAGGTTGAATATTTGATTGGCTTGGATTAGGAATACAATATTTTAAGTTTGGGAATAATCTTATTAGATTGGGAATATAATTGGTTGAATGATTTTATTAGGCATGATATATTTTGATTTAGTATGTGATTTGTTTAATTTAGGCATGATTTTAGTTTAAGTTGGTAATTGTTTATTTTATGTTTGGTATATGTTTTATTTAATTATTTAATTAATTTAATTATTATCTTATTTAGTTAATGTTTTAATTAATATTTATTTATTTAAATTGGGATGTGTTTTATGGGCTTTGGGGGGCTAAATGGGCTGATGTGAGGCTAGCAGCAAAACCAGAATTACCGACACCGTTCGAACGCTTCCTCGAACGTGGCACGAACGCCCGCAATCCGTTTGACGTTCGAACGTAAACACGAACGCAGCACTAACGAAAACAGTGAACCTTGTTTATTCTGAATTTCCCCTTCCGACGTCCGTTTCCCGTGACCTCCGTGACTTAATAGGTGGTGTCTCCAAAATGAGACTCATCATAGGGACTTATGTGTAAAAATGCAGTGCCTACAATAGTCCAGAAGATAATAAAGTATTTGTGTCGACAAATGCTATATTTCTTGAGGAGGACTATATGAGAGAGTTCAAACCTCGAAGTAAAGTGTTACTTGAAGAGTTACTTGCTGGTACGATCAGTACACCATTGTCAAATGTTGACAAAGATATAACACCTTCTACATCTGAAAGTCAGATGCAAGTTTATCAGGATACCATACCACCTAGACGTAGTGGGAAGATTGTAAGACAACCTGAACGCTATCTAGGAAATGGTGAGGTGCAAGTTGTTGCATCTTGTGATGGTATAGATGATCCATTGACCTATTATAGTGCAATGGAAGATACTGATAAAGTGGAATGGCTCAAAGCCATGAACCTCGAGATGGAGTCTATGTACTCTAACTTAGTCTGGGAACTTGTAGACCAACCTAATGGAGTAAAACCCATAGGTTGCAAGTGGATCTACAAGAGAAAAAGAGGAATAGATGGGAAAGTACAGACTTTCAAGGCTAGGCTAGTGGCAAAGGGTTATACCCAAAAATGAGGGATTTGACTATGAAGAAACTTTCTCGCCAGTAGCCATGCATAAATCCATCAGGATTCTTCTTTCCATTGCCGCATATTATGACTATGAGATTTGGCAAATAGATGTCAAGACTGCATTCTTGAATGGTAATCTTGATGAGAGTATCTATATGGTACAACCAGAGGGGTTCATTACCCAAGGTCAAGAGCAAAAAGTTTGCAAGTTGCAAAGGTCCATTTATGGACTTAAGCAAGCATCTAGATCTTGGAACATAAGGTTTGATACTACGATCAAGTCTTATAACTTTAAGCAGAACATTGATGAGCCTTGTGTCTACAAGCGCATCATTGATGGGAAGGTGGTTTTCCTTGTGTTATACGTTGATGATATTTTACTCATTGAGAATGATGTAAAGATATTATCGGACGTGAAAATCTGGCTAGCTAACCAATTTCAAATGAAAGATTTGGAGATCCAAGTTATGTACTTGGGATCCAGATCATTCGGGATCGTAAGAAATGACTGTTAGCAATGTCTCAAACAACCTATATCAACAAGATTCTTGTGCGATTTGGTATGCAGAATTCCAAGAAAGGTAATTTACCTTTCAGGCATGGAATTCGTTTGTCTAAGGAACAGTCTCCTAAGACACCTCAAGCAGTTGAGGAGATGAGACATATACCATATGCTTCAGCAGTTGGAAGTCTTATGTATGCTATGTTATACACGAGACCATACATCTATTTTACAGTGGGAGTAGTCAGTAGGTTTCAATCCAACCTAGGATTAGATCATTGGGTAGCGGTGAAACATATTCTCAAGTATCTTCGGAGAACGAGAAATTATATGCATGTATATACAAGTCATGATATGATTCTGAGAGGATATACTGACTCTGATTTTCAGACGGATGTCGATTCTAGGAAATCAACATCTGGATCAGTGTTCACCCTAGGTGGTGGGGCTATAGTATGGAGGAGCATTAAGCAATCTTGTATTGCTTACTCCACCATAGAGGCTGAATATGTAGCAGCTTGTGAAGCAGCTAAGGAAGCAGTCTGGCTCCGTAAGTTCTTGGCAGATCTGGAAGTTGTTCCAGATATTGATAAACCACTCATACTTTATTACAATAATAGTGGTACAGTGGCGAACTCCAAAGAACCAAGAAGCCACAAGAGGGGTAAGCATATTGAGAGGAAATATCACCTCATCAGGGAGATAGTGCAGAGAGGAGATGTCCCTGTCACACAGATTCCATCCGCAGACAACCTGGCTGATCCGTTTACAAAAACCTTATCGGCTAAAGTTTTTGAAGGTCACCTAAATGGTTTAGGATTACATGACATGTCTCATTTGCTCTACTCCAAGTGGGAGATTGTTGGGATTTATGTCCTAGAGCTTCATGAATTATAAACGGAATTGATTTTTGTAATAATAATAAAAGCATTATTCATTTTATCAAAGTTGTTTGATTTATATCACATATTGTCTGATTGTCATATTTACCTTGATTACTCTTGTACCTTTAGACTTAGTGTATGTTTGATGCACAAGAGGATTTAAGTCTAAAGTTAGTAATCTAAATAGTCCATAGAGAGCAAACAAAGAGGGTACTTTATTTGTGGTATATCTATAGCTGCGGTCCATTCTATACTTGTATGACGACCTTGATCCGGGATCGTTCATGTAGTGACATGAGAATGAAGGCACCTTGTATGATAAGATCATATAGGACTGGACTCAGATAAATACGAATTTCTTTTAATATCTGTTAACCAAAGAAATTCAATATATCTAATAGATGGTCATATATGGATTCGATCTTAATCCTGAGTGGATTACGAACTCTTGCATGACAGGCTATGTCCTTTGAATTACTATGGTGAGGTTGGTGTTGCATTCCCGGCTAATAACTACGTATTTTGGGGATATGGTTTGGTATGTAGCTGGGAACGTTTTACATAGATATGGAATTCACTCATTCTTACGAGAAGCAGATGAATATCTCTTTTAAGAGTTTATTCGGGACTTGAACAATTTGAGCGCTCAACTTTTCTATTACGAATAGAAAGTATTTTATATTCATAATTGTTATGAATTAATTGTTCATTATAGAATCAATGGTGTTTAAGAGACAAAATATTTAGAGGGGTTTAACGGACTTATGACCCGGCTCTATTTATGAGATATTTGTGAAGGGCTATATCCATATGTAATGACTATATCGATGGACACCAAAAATGTTCGGTTTATTTAATCCATCTACGGTAATGGGAGTTCAACTTCGAGTTTTCAGTGGAATAATGCGGAGTTAATAATTCGTAATATTTGATTAAAGAGTTTAATTAATATTTCGGAATTATTGGAGCTCAGAACCGTAGGTCCATTTGGTCCCCGTGCTAGCTCGATTAACTGTAGCAAACCTAATATAATTAGATTGTCTAATTATATACTCACATTATATTTATTTATATATTATTAATAAGATTAATAATATTTATTGTCACAAATGAAAACTATGTTAAATTAGTTTAACTTTATGTTTTCTAGAATTATTTTATTATGAGATAATCAAGTATTGATTATGAGATAATCAAGTATTGATTATGAGATAATCAAGTTAGTAATAATTATGAGATAATTACTACAACATAATTGAAGGTAAATAAATCATTATTAATATATTGATTTTTATTTACCATTGGAGACAAAGCCATATGGCTTACCATGTCATCCAAGCAATTATGTCTATTCGGTGGCTTGGATACACCTAATAGTTTTGTCATTAGCTAATGTATTTTATGCTTTGGTATGGCCTCCACATTTATGTTTTTGCCATTGAAAGAAAGCATTGAATGGTTAATGACAAAGCCATTGTCTTTAGCTTAACATTTCTTATGCTTTGGTATGGCATTCACATTTTTGTGTTGGCCATTGCAAGAAAGCATTAGATGTTTAATGACAAGGTTAGTTGGATTGTGTAAGAGAATATAATCTCTACCATTTCTCTCACTTTATAAGGTTAACACTTTGCATTCATTCACACAATTGTTGTGAGAAAAGATTTGAGAGAAAATAGAGAGAGTTATAGCATTCATAAATGTTGTGAAATTCCTAAAGCCAAACACCATTGTGACATCTTAAATCTCTAAATAGTTTAGAGGTTTAATCTTTGTGAGTGAAGCCCACACTTCGGTTTGGTGGTTTCGAGTCATAGTTCAGAAGATCGAGTGGTTGATCTAAGTGTTGGACACTAAATGATTGATCTTGGCTACTACAACAAAGGGACAAGGCAAATAAAATTTTGAAGATCCACACCGGACCCGGTGCCACCATAAGCAACTTCCGCCGCGCTAAGGAAAGTCGTTTCCTACAATCATCCCACCAGAGATTGGGGTAGCAACCCATCGGGCACAACATTTTGAGACCAGGGAGAATGAGGAGCTTGTCCGACACCACCTTGATTTGATAGAAGAAAAAAAGAAAGGTCTGCAATTAAGATGGTCGTGTATCAGAAAATGATGGCTCTGTTCTACAATAAAAATGTCCGGGTACGATCCTTCCTCCCCGAAGATTTGGTCTAAAAGTGAGTTACTTTGAACACGAGGAGACCCGAGGAAGGTTTGTTGGGAGCCAAATGGGAAGGTCCGTATAGAGTAGTTGAGGTCGTCTGGCCGAGTGCCTATCTTTTGGAGCAGCTAGACGGTACCCGACTCAAAAAAACCCTAGAATGCAGAAATATTGAGGTAGTATTTCCAATAGCTTTTCATTGAGTTGTTGAATGATATGTAAAAGATGTCTTAGAAGTCTCCATCTAGAATTGAGCCGTTGAATGAAATATAATGTCAAGAGTTGGAGGTTTTTAGTCTCTGCTCCTAAGGAATTAACAAGCTCCTCTTAAAAAAGTGGAGGCTGTTGTTCGACCTACCAAATCTTCAGATTCTCGGCAGTGACAGCTACTGTGGAGCAACAGGAGGGCAGGGACACAAGAGGTGCTGGTGCACCTCTTGTGGGACATCGGGCTCGTTATTATATAGAGAGTGGGACATCGGAAGGTGGATCCATAAGTGGGAATAGGAGAAGTAATCAGCTGAAAAGATGGATGTCTGAACTCAATCTAGAGGACAGCTTCTTCCATTCTCCCACAGAGCCGAGACATGAACACGAACACCTGAGGAAGACGATCACTAAATGATACAAGTCGGAAGTCATCGACCAAGCTCGTGAGCTACATCTGCCTATGCCTATGTTTTATCTGTTGCTAAGGTTACATTTGGTCCCCAAACCAAACAAATTCACAGTTGAAGGAAGATTGTTTGAGGAGTGGTTTTCCATAACTATCCCTAAAACGAAAATCATCCGTCAACAAAGACTATAATATTTTATTTTGTCTAAAGATATTTTAAAGATTGTGAAATTCCACTCATAATGTTTAATGTGGCTCAAAAGTTCAAACTTTTCACCAAACCACAATGTAATAAGAAATTAAGACCTTTAGTTAATGTAAAGTATAAATGGCAAATAAGTTTGATAAGTGCATGAAAATGTACTTTGAAACATCATTTATCTGGGTTTATTGTTAAGTATTTAGTTATATATTTTATATTTTATTACATAATTCTATTGTTATATTAATTTAGAAATATTTATTATTTAAACTAATTTAGTGATTTTTATTTGTAGGAATATTAATACATGGATCCTGGGACAATTGCAAGTGTTTAGGGATGCATAGGACGCACACAGGAGCCGAGACGCGAAAAGCAGAAATTAATGAGAAATTGTACTGGCGCCATGGCGCCATACTCCTATACAAAATCCAGAGAGTTAGGCGCCATGGCGCCACCAAAGAGAGAACTTTGACAAAGGCTTGAAGAAAAGGAAATAACTTGGTGGGCCCAGGCTTCCATTAGCTTACATATTTTACAAAGACCAAATTAAGAGCAAAGTGGCGTGAATTGGAGAGAGAGAAGGAAATCAAGAGGGCCCGCAACTTTGACAAAATAAAGGAAGCATGAAAAAGAAAAAACATGATCAATGGCCACAATTGTTCACTAAGGCTAAGGGAGAATAACGTGGGCCCAGCTGGTGGATTTTAGGTTAGAATTGTTTATTATAAAGCCATGCAAAATCGTAAAAAGAAGGACTAAGCTCCAGTGGCTGCGTGAAAAAGAAAAGCTGCGTGAAGCAGGTCACGCTGCGCACAACAAAGAAAATTGCCGAGAATAATCAAGAGAGATAAAACGGCAGAAAAGCAGTGAGCAGTGCCGAGAGTTCAGAGAAGAAATCAGAGTCCAGAAGCCGGGACGCGGAGTCGTGATGATTCATAATAATATTTGTCTCCAATTCCAGGCTATTTCTATTTCTTTTATGAGGAACTAATCCCTAGGCAAAGCTATGGATGAACTCTTGTGTTGGATTTTTATTATTTATGTTTTTATTCCTACGAATACCTTTTTATCGTTTAATAAAATTGATGTTTATTATTTTCTATTATCTTTAGATTTATTAATCCATAAATTATGTTTTGTCAAATCCCATATAGATCCAGTCATGCTTCTTCTATGTGTGGTTTGCGAATTTAATTGTGACTGGTAAAAGTCGTTTTATGTGTTGGTCTTCTGCTGCAGTATTGCCTGAGGGTATATTGTCGACGTTAGATAGCTCGTAACGATGACTTTTGTGTGCTGTTAACATTGAGAAAATAATCATTAATTACCTTAGAATTTGAATATGTGTAGAATTGAATATATTCCGGTTGTTGGTTTGGGATGTGAAACCCTCAACTGAGTAATAATATGAATTAATAACTGAATATAGGAATTTGATGCAATAGGGATTCTCGACGCTTTGCTGCTTTTCTCTGCTATTATCCTTTATTATCTTTTTATTATCTTATTTATCTTTATTTTAATTATCAATCTTATCGTTTTATTTATTAAGTTACCGTTAACGTTTTTGTTTGAGCAAATTAGTTCATGTAACCATCTCTCTGAGGAATCGACACCCCAGCTATACTGCGATAACCGCAAGTCATATTTGGGCGTAATCAAAATTTGGCGCCGTTGCCGGGGAGACGGTTTACAAGCAAAAGGACCAGGTTTGCTTAGTCAACAACGAAGCGGTAACTTCGTTCCATTTTTTTATTATTAGTATTTTATTTTATTTTATTCATTTATTATTCGCTTATTTATTTTTCTTTTAGTATTTTAGTTTTTATTTTTAATTAGTTCTTTTTATTTTTTCTAGTCGTTTATTTTAGTATTTATTTTAGTTATTTTAT
Organism: Zanthoxylum bungeanum; assembly: GCA_019454045.1. Classification (NCBI taxonomy): domain Eukaryota; kingdom Viridiplantae; phylum Streptophyta; class Magnoliopsida; order Sapindales; family Rutaceae; genus Zanthoxylum; species Zanthoxylum bungeanum. Next base: position 72,893 of record SKCR01000096.1, read on the forward strand.
TTCTGTTTTAGTTCAAGCTAGATTTTAAGTTTTATTTTATTCCTTTTATTTATTTATTTTTATTTTATTTTATTTCTCGTATTATTTGAGCTTCAATTACATGTCTAGACGTAGGGATATATTTGGTAGATTTATTAGGACTGAAGAAGAAAGCTCAGATTCTGAGAACATATTTGAAAATCCTTTTTCTACACCATCTGCGTCTAGCTCACATAACATGAGTGAATACGAGAGACCACCTAGGAAGACTCTTGAAGAGTACCTCCACCCAACTCGCACAGCTACACCTTCGTGCATCATGTTTCCTCCTAATGCACCACACATAGACTTTAGGCCTGGAATGATACAGTATCTTCCAACTTTTCACGGTTTAGAGAGCGAGAATCCTTACGTGCACATTAGGGAGTTTGAAGAGGTAGTAGCAACCTTCCATGACCGGTTTGGAACCACTGACACAATTAGACTTAAGTTCTTCCCTTTTACCCTTAAGGATAGAGCTAAGAGCTGGTTGTATTCTTTAAGACCTAGGTCAATAGGAACATGGGGCGAGATGACACATGTGTTCTTTAATAAATATTTCCCACACCATAAGACGAATGCCTTGAAAAGACAAATCTCCACATTTTCCCAGAGAGACAGCGAGACCCTTTATCAAACGTGGGAGAGGTATAAGGAGTTGTTAGCTAGTTGCCCTCACCATGGGTATGAGAGTTGGCGTTTAGTAAGCTATTTCTATGATGGACTGACCCCTAGGGAGCGCCAATTCGTTGAGACAATGTGCAATGGTGAGTTTATCCGAAAGGACACTGATGAGGCACTCGAGTATTTAGATGACCTAGCTAAGAAATCTTATACTTGGACTGGACCCAATGCCGTAGATAACACTGATTCGACACACACTTCTTCTAGCAGAAGCTTACAACACTTTAGGGAAGATGATAGCCTTAAGACACAAGTTGAGATGTTAACTAGACAGATAGGAGCCTTAATAGCCAAAGACAGCAAGACAATGCATTCAGTAGCCCAGCTAGAATCCCAAGAGTGTCCAGTGTACAGTGAGATGAGGGGTACAAATGAGGAAAACTACAATACTTTAGGGATGTACCAGAAGCCTTATACACCATATCCAGATACCTATAATCCTAGTTGGCAGAACCATCCCAATGTTAGTTGGAGGCAGAAGTCTTATCAGCCTACCCAGACACCACAACCTAGGAGTTACAATACCCCACAGTATCACACACCTGCCATTTCTATGAATTCTTTAGAGGATACTATGCAAGCATTCATGGAAGCCCAGAATAAAACCAATCAAAGGATTGAGTCATTGATAGCTCAGGTAGCTGAAGACCAAAAGGAAATTATGATTCAACTCTCTAAATTGACTAATGACCTGAGTGTACAAGAACAAGGAAATTCTCATCTCAGGCTCAACCAAATCCACAAGGGCAACCCATAGCACAGACTGATCATAAAATATCCAGTATAAGAGGTGTTGATGTCATAATCACTAGGAGCGATAAAGATGTAGGAATGCATAATACCTCCAACATTATAGATGACCCCAGGGATAGTAATGCATATACCCCTCAGGAAGAACAAGTGCTATCGTTTCAAATTAGAGTACCTTTCCCACAAGCACTTAGGCCCACAATGAGAGTTCCAGTTCCAAATGTTGAAAAACAATCACAGGGTGAGGGTGAGTGTCATTACTCATACATGCTAGAAACAGTCCTACCAGAAATAGCGTCTCTACAACCTGAATCAAATCCCCCTGAACTGAAACTTGTCCCAAAGAACCAAAAAATGAGGAAAATAAGAGTTAATGCTCAATTAAAGATGATACATGTGAGGTTAAAAAGGAGATTGAGCGAATCTTTCCTTATGTGCAGTAGAGGATAAGTGGATAAACTACCACAGCTAGACAAACATTCTCTCGCATGCCTTCATCAATACGCTAGATGGAAGCCGCCATGAACATCTAAGTGGTTACGTCTGGCTGAAGACGTTAAACTTAGCGCTAGCGGGGAGGCAACCCTTGCATATGCATTTACTTATTTCATTTCATTTTATTTTACTTATTTTATTTACTTTAGTTTTCTTTTATTGTGTGCTAATTGCATGTTTTAATTTTTATTTTGCATGAGTGTTTATGCAGGAGTTAGCACAACCTACACAGCCACACAACTAAAGTCTCACCAGCAGGAACCTGATCAACTCCGCGTCTGGTAGTGTTGTTCCTTAATCATTTTCTTTATATTTATCTTACATTGAGGACAATGCAAGTTTTAAGTGTGGGGTGTATGCATGCGCATGATAATACCTGTCATAAATACATTTTAGTATTATCTAAAAAAAAAAATTGTTGTTTTGTTTGTTTTTAGTCCTTGATAGTTAAACATAGGTCCTATGATGATATTGTTTGTGTTATGATGAAATCTTAGAAACGATAAGTCCTTTAATGCACTTTTATCTGATGCTTTGAGTAGTTTATCTATGTTAGACTCGTAAGCACTTAATTATGGTTTTTAGTAGTGAAAGCCTGAGTAGTTAACAAAGTGACTAGTTGAAGAAATTGCATGTCGATGAATGACCGTTTGCTTAGATGTCTATCCTGATTTGCTTGTGTTATGACGTATGGTATGGTTGAAAATAAAAGAAAAAGTCTCTGAAGAAAGAAAATAAACCACCTATAACCGATAAGCGTGAAACTACCCATGGGCGAGTATTAGGACCACCATGAGGAGAAATGCTACCTTAAAGGGTAGGTGTGTTGAAAAAAAAAAGATAAAAAAGAAAAAGAAAAATGCAAATAAAAGAAAATGAAAAGTGAGACAAAAGAAAAAAAAAAGTAATCATACCATATTGAGCACGGAGAAGCAACTACAGAGCTTAATTGAGATATCTAGGTTGGTTTGACCCATCGATCCCAATTTTTAAAACGAAATCATTGAGTTAGCTTACCTGGGAATAAATTTGTGAATGAACCTTTACACACATACACTCTGAGTCTGGCTTAGATGACTTATTCAAAGACTTAGATTTGAGTTACATTGAGTACTTTGAAAGTTCTCTAATTTCATTACTAAGCATTCTTTGAGGACAATAATATGTGTGACTATTGGGACTATTTAATTTTTATTTTTCATGATTGCGTGTTTTGAATGACGTTTGTGGGTATCGTCGCTGTAAGCCCTCACGAGACTATAACTCGTCTAATAGGGACACCTAGGGGTTTAAAGGCTTGTTGCATACGCTAAATGCAATCGTGATCCCTACGAAAGTGGCTTAGATAGATTTATTTATTTATTTAGTTTTATTTTATTTTGCGCTTGAATTGCTAGGGACTAGCAATAAGCTGGTTGGGGGTTGTGATAAGTGCATGAAAATGTACTTTGAAACATCACTTATCTGGGTTTATTGTTAAGTATTTAGTTATATATTTTATATTTTATTACATAATTTCTATTGTTATATTAATTTAGAAATATTTATTATTTAAACTAATTTAGTGATTTTTATTTGTAGGAATATTAATACATGGATCCTGGGACAATTGCAAGTATTTAGGGGTCATACTGATGCATAGGACGCACACAGGAGCCGAGAACGCGAAAAGCAGGAATCAGTGAGAAATTGTACTGGCGCCATGGCGCCATTCCCCATACAAAAGTCAGAGAGTTAGGCGCCACGGCGCTAGTTGAAGTAATGAAGAAGGCGCTATGGCGCCTTGCACACAGCAATTCCAGTACATGTAGCCGAGAAGGCAGCGCCGCGGCGCCAAACAAAAGCAGCCGCAATTATTGACCCAGGTTAAAATTATTATAAAGCCATGCAACAAAAGACAAAGGGGGGCATGCTGCGTGAAGCAGCTTGCGCATGAAACGAAGAAACGAAAATAGAGAGCTGCGCATAATTGAAAAAACGCACAAAGCAGAGAAGCAGTGGCCGTGAGCCGAGAGAGAAGAAATCAGAGCGCAAAGCCGGGACACGGAGCAGCGATAATTCAGAACGACATGTCTCTCCAATCCCAGGCTATCTTTATTTCTTTTATGGGAAACTAATCCCCTAGGCAAAGCTAGGGATGAACTCTTGTGTTGGATTTTTATTATTTATGTTTTTGATTCCTACGAGTACCTTTTAATCGTTTAATAAAATTAATGGTTGTTATTTTCTATTATCTTTCGATTATTTAATCCAGAAATTATGTTTTGTCAAATCCCATATAGATCCAGTCACGCTTCTTCTATGTGTGGTTTGCGAATTTAATTGTGACTGGTAAAAGTCGTTTTATGTGTTGGTCTTCTGGTGCAGTATTGCCTGAGGGTATATTGTCGACGTTAGATAGCTCGTAATAATGACTTTTGTGAGCTATTAACATAGAGAAAAATAATCATTAATTACCTTAGAATTTAATATGCGTAGAATTGAATATGTTCCGGTTGTTGGTTTGGGATGTGAAACCTTCAATTGTGTAATAAAAGGAATCAATAACTAAATATACGAGTTCAATGCAAAGGGATTCCCGAAGCTTTGTCATATCTCTCTGCCATTATCCTTTATTATCTTTTATTATCTTATTTATCTTTATTTTAATTACCAATCTTATCGTTTTATTTATTAAGTTACCGTTAACGTTTTTGTTTGAGTAAATTAGTTCCTGTAACCATCACTCTGAGGAATCGACACCCCAGCTATACTGCGATAACCGCAAGTTATTTTTAGGCATAATCAAAGTTCACTTTGCTAATCTTGCATATAAATTTGGACAAATTAGCTTTGCAAGTGTAAGAAAAGAGAATGTCAACTAACCTAGTTTCTCTCTTGGATTTTTAACTTTTTCTCACATACATCGGTCAAACTAGAAGAGGTAATGAAATTAAAGGAAAAAAATAGCAAAACCTCCTAAAGTTTAGTGAAAATATGGAAAATCTCCATGATATTTTAAAATTATGTGAAATCCTCTTATATATGGTTTTGCTATAAATATTTTAGTTCTTATTGTAAAACATGAGGTAATGATGATAATCAGGACATTTTATTCTGAATCGTTCTCGTTTCATCACATCTCGATTGTAATTTTGGACAAAAACTGATCTAGAATCTCAACCGATTTTTTTTGAATCGGAACAAAAAATAATCCAAAATCCCAAACTGAATAGTTAAAGATCTCAAATTCTGATAGAGATGCAGGATTTTTATGTTAAAATTCAGGTTTTTTTTTTAAAAAAAAAAATATAAGAGGGTTTCACTTATTTTTAAAATACGAGGAATATTTCATTTAATTTCACCAAATATTAATGAGGGTTTTCGCCCATCTTACCAAACTAAAATTGTAAATCCATATTGCCTAGAAAAGTTAAATTTGATATGATCAAAATGAATTCGGTATGACTATATTGGTCGATAATGCAATATGCTAAAACCGACTTTTTTAAATAATCGTGCACTAAAGGTATTATAAAATTACTTTTATTTTTACAAATAACTAAATATGCTTTAAAAACAACTACTTCCTGTAAAATTTATGACCTCTTGCCGGAGACTAAATACATGTATTATATTAAATGAAGATAAAATCATCAAATCACTTTGAGTAAAGATGAAGAGGAAGCCGAGGTTTAGGGACAATAACAAGTGGGGTTTTTCTAGACATTGAGAGCCCAAATCTTTCCTCCATATCTAAATCTTCATTCTTCATATCACCTGGTAATTTCCATTCAAAACCATGCAAAAGATTGCCAAACTTGATGAACAACCCTAAGCCCTAGACCATAACCAATGCACATCCTCCTTCCAGAACCAAATGGCAACAATTGAAAATCATGGCCTTTAACATCAATCCCTTTACCGATGAATCTGTCTGGCCAAAATTCATTAGGTTTTTCCCATATAGTTGGATCTCTCCCTATTGCCCATACATTAACAAGCACACGAGTGTTCTTGAGAATGTCATAGCCAGCAACTTTGCAATTTTCTCTAGCTACTCGAGGAACAAGCAACGGTGCCACAGGGTGGAGGCGCATTGTTTCTTTAACAATTGCTTCTATATATGGAAGGTTAACAATGTGTTTCTCTTCTACCCATCTGTCTCTTCCAATTACTCTATCTAGCTCTTCCATTGCCTTATGAATGACTTTTGGGTCCTTTAAGAGTTCTGACATTGCCCATTCTACGTTGATCGCCGAGGTTTCAGTTCCAGCAGTTAAAAAATCCTTAATATCAAAATAAAAAATAAAAATGAATATAATTAAAATAGTAGAACCAACAAAATCACTATCATATCATACAAGGATCAAGTCCCTATTATGTTATTTTTAATTACCTATTACATCCCTGACGTCAAAATAAAAATAGCACATTAAATTTACCTGGATTAATGCCTTAATGTGATATCTTTCAAGCTTAACTTCAAGAGTAGGATCATCGGCAAGCTGCATCAGAACATCGACCATATCATTAACCCCATAATCCTTAACCGATTTCTTCCTAGCATAATGCTCATCCAATATCTCCTCAGAAAACTTATCAAGCCTTTTGCTCACCGCCTTCATTCTCTTTACATGCCCTTGTAAATCCAAGGAAGCAAGCCAAGGAATCGAATCCCCTATATCCAAAATCCCATTGAGCAAGAACAATTCCTCAAGCATCTCCGTAAACTCTTTCGGAGTCACCGAATTTTTTTCACCTTCATCTGTATACCTCTTCCCCAAGACCATCCTGCAAATCGAAGTGAGATTGAGATTAGTATGTAGAGACGATCTTTCAAATGAACAGGCGTCGAAACTGATTTGATAATTCAAATAGAAACGCATTTCTTTCCTCCACCCTCATGTACTCAAATTGATCCAAGCGTTTAGCACTGAAAAGCTCCATTATGCAAATCTTACGAGCTTGGCGCCAGTAGGCGCCGTACGGGGCGGTGGCTATGCCGGAGCAATTGTAAGCTGTGTGCTTCCATGCGAGGAGTGCTGGCCGGAAGCGAAGCTAACGTCGTGGGATTTGAGGAGCAGCTCTGCTACTTCGACGGAGGAGCCGATGACGACGGAGGAGAAGCCGAAAAATATTTGCTGCTAAAAAAGAAGATGAGGACGGGGAGGAAGATGATTAGGATTGAGTAAGACATGGCTGTTGAGTTTGAAGAGCTAGGGTTATTCTCCATTGTTGTATAAGTTGAAGATTGTCGCAATGAAGTGGAGATGGCACTAGAGGGTATTTATAATGATAACCTAGGTTGCACGGAAACGGAAACGGAAAACGTGACACGACATGAAATGGAAATGGGAAACGTCTTTTTCTAAAATATTAGGACACGAAACGTTGGAGGAAACGTTAAATAAAAAAAAATAATGAGATATCTGAATAATGTAGTAATTTAAATTTTAGAATAAAAATACGTATGTGAACATAAGAACAATTGAAAAATTAACCAAAATGAAAAAAGTTAAGCTTGAACTTAAATAATGTAATTATTTGACATATGATTACTAATGTAATAATATTGTCTCTAAATAAAAATTCTCTGCAGCTTCCCAATAAATCAATGCTCAACATGGATTAGATAAATATCAAATGATATTAAGTCGTATTTAACAAAATAAATTTTTATACTATAAATCCCTCTAGGAAGGGACACACAGAGAGGTAAATAAAACAATGAAAGATTAGATAATTATTATGGTCCACGTGTAAAGACATTGGATGAATATGCGTTTCCAAAATTATAAAAAAAACAGTTTCCAAAAAGTTTCCAAAATATTTATTTATTATTAATTATTTTTAATTGCTCCGAAACATTTTTGAAACGTTTCAGAACGTTTCCAAAAGATTTCAGTGTCCTCTACGTTTTGAAACCTCAAACTAAAGGGAGATGGTGTTTCCGGGCTTTCTAGATGATAACTAGTGTTCCTATAAGATTATGATGTATGTAGTTTTATTTATATATTTTTTTAATTTTTTTAATATTTTTAATGATAAAAAAATTATAAAATGCGGTATATTTGTTTGATATTTATTTGTCCATAAAAGATTAAAATATATCTATATAAAAATTAAATTATATACTTAAAAATTAATAATTAAAATCCTAATTTTTTAGTTTCAACAACTGCATGCGTGGATTATCCAGAATATACCACCTCTTCAATTGCATTATTGCTTCTCATTCATCATGGAATAAAACTCGGGGCAGCAAATGCGAAGCCAAAAGACATTACCTCCAATAAAAGAAAGAAAAGAAAAAAAATAAATTACATCAATTGAATAACTTTGTTTGATATTCGTGGATCTATATTGATGAGTGGTTAAAATATACCTATTTTTTCGTCATTTATCTTAATATTTTGTTAGTGATATTGAGCATTATGAGAAAATTGATATGTGTTTTATGTGAGTTTTTTTAGTTTAAAATAATATCACGACTCAACGGAATCAACGAGGGATGAAAACGACAAAATACAAAGTAAATTAGGATTTATTTCGGAGATAAAACAAGCATCCAGACGATGAACACGCCTTGAGACACGCGAAATAACAAAAACCACGCAGATTGTAATTTAATGGGCACTTAGCGACGCTGCCCATTGAGCATCGCGACCCGCCAATGATGAGGTGGTGTGTGTCGCGACACGGAGAAATTTTCCACAATTCCCTCAGAACTCGATTTTTCAGTAGGAAACACCCCATGGACCTCACTATATAAGCATAGTTCGTCCCAAAAATATATTATCAAGCCTCATAATATTTTTTGGAGCCTCCAATAACATAGAAGAACGCCTAGAGTAAGACAAAACGAGTGCATCAACCGAAGTTAGAGTTTGAAGCCGAAGACTACCAATAAGAGCTTCTTTCTTCCATTTTCTCTCTAAGTTATCTTTTATGGTTCTTGGCTTGTTACAATGATTAGCTCATTTTTATTGAATATTATGAATAACATTAAATGTAAGCTAATAATGGATATTAAGCATGTTTATTAAATCAATTTACATATTTTTATTCTTTTCGGTTTGTTATTGATTATATATTATTATATGTGCATGAACGCATATTTTATTTGTTTGGCCAATAATAGAATATTCTTGGTAAATCCTTAGGAACTCAACATATGAAATTTGGGTTAGCCATGAGAATGATAGTGTGTGATCTTATTCGTTGAATTGATTTCTCTGTATGATAGACATATACCTAAAGGGCATACGTAGCCAATTTAGAACCTCATTTTAATGAATTTGGTTAAATTAATTAATATAGACATATAGTTAATTGGTTTAAATTGAAATTTATATCTGACCATCGAAAAAGAAGCTTGCAGATAATTTAGTATTCTAAGTTAATAATTTATAATAATCTAATGTGAATGAAAAATTATAAAATCCCCAATCCGGAGATGCTACCGGCAGGGAATAGACCATCCCATCCCCCAGAGCCTCTAACTCTCTAATGATTGCTAATCTTATATAAACTCATGCATGAGACTATAGCCCGACTCATCAACATAAATACATAATACTTCTCATACAAGTACTCAATGGTACTACCTATTACAACTCTGACGGTGAATACTTATAACATATTACATATGCAATCTTTATTATACAACATGTATGATTTTTCTTGACTCTAATTGAACTGAACTTTGTCTCTGGCTTGACCTGGTGGACCGAACACCCTAGTGACTGCCATCAGTGTCCATCCTCTTGAGCTCATCCTCTGGAATACCTGAAAAATAAAGAAATGGGAGTATGAGGTTAGGTTGTTTGAACGATCTAGTGAGTGGACGAATTAAAAATAAGTGCTTAAAATGCTTTTTGAAAATCCATGGTTCTAAAACTAAATTCATCTCAAATCATCTTTCATTATCTGAAAACAACTTTCTTTCTGGAAACACTTTTCTGAAAACTGCTTTTAGTCTGTAAATCTCTAAAATTCTCATAAAACAGTTTCTTATGAAAACTCTTTCTTAAAACATCTTTTCTGTAAGTCTGTCTCTGAAAACATGATTCTGAAAACCTGTTTCTAAAAAACTATTTATGAATGTCTGCTGAAACCTGACGTATATGGTGTTACGTATCGCCGTCCCCTCATACGCCTCAACTAGAGCCAGGTGTGCAAACCATAACATTGGAGCGTTACGTATCGTCGTCCCCCAATGCATGTGATCGGTGGTAAACACACACGTAACGTAAGCGCACGTATCACTCAAGTAGTATAAAAATATCGATCCCACAATGACTTAATTTCTACTGTTGTTATTAATTATTGATGCTAAATATTTACAGGTATCTAATTGAGGTGAAAAGGGAATGATTGCCTGATTGGTTGGTTGAATGCAGATTTTCTAAATAAATAAAAATATAAAATAAAACAAAGGAAATTAATAATAAAGAAAACAAATATCTAGGGTTGTGATTCCACACAATATTATTCTAATGATGAATTACCCAAAGTAACCCAATTAACTATATTCTTATGTTAACTAAGTTACCCAAATTCATTAAGATCAAGTTCCAATTGTGGCTACCCACGCCCGACATGTATATGTCTATCCTGGAAGGAAATCTCCCTTTAAGTGAGATCATGAGCTATTGAATCTAAGGCTGAAACCTAAAATCCATTTTCCAAGTTCATTTTAAGTTTACCAATCAATTTATTGGCGATCAGGCAACAAGAAGCATTAAGCTTAAGATTCAATAAACAAGCCAAAACATCACACATAATATAAAGAAAATCAATTATTAAACTTGTGAATATTGTGCTTCATCACTTCCCTAAATTAAAAATAAAATGATGGGGTTAGGGGATCCACCTTTACTATTTCAAATCTAGAAATCTCACTTATATAATATATAAATTTGCATTACATTACCAACCGACCATATAGGCGGTATCCTAATTAATTCATGTTTTAATTAATTCCAACCGACCATAAAGGCGGTATCCAATTAAGTAGGTTAAAATTAATTTAATTAAGTCCAACCGACCATAAGGCGTATCCAATTAAGTTAGGTTTTAAGATAATTTATATATTATAATTTAAGGGACATTAATCTAAATTATCATAATAAAAGTTTCACCCTTCCCCCAACGGAAATTAACTACAAAACATAAAAGAAAGATAAAATAAATAAACTATTATTACTACTACTAAAAATAAAAATACATTATATTAATATATACAAACAAGATATAATCCTTAAATCCTTATTAAGAACCTTAAGGAAAGTATGAATTTGGAAAATAAAATCAGCTTTTATTTATTGGCAAATTCAGGCTTGCGCGTCGTGACGCGCGTTGATTGTTGACATGTATGTGTTTTGTATAAGATGTTGACACGTGGCACGCATTTTCGACAGACTGAATTATTTGCTCGGTGTCACGACGCGTGAAGGCTTGGCGTCACGATGCTGATGTCATGATGACGCAAGTGAGGCACGTGTCGGCAGACTGAATTATTATGCCAAACATCATGGTGACGCGTAAGTGATGACGCGTGTCGGTAGATCAATAATTGTACTAATGTCATGATGATGTAGCGATGATGCACGTGATGTGTGGTGATGAAGTGTGTGTTTGGGTCGGTAGTTGAATAATTGAGGCTCGTCGCGATGCAAGAGTGCTTGCGCGCACGACGACGCGTGAACAATGAATTTCCATTTTTTCCTTTTTTGTCTGTTTTTCGTCGTTTTAGCCCCAAGTTGATTTCATTGAGTCCCAAAAAATTTATTTATCTGTAAAATACACAAAAACACATCAAAAAATTCATAAAACCCGAGAAACCATACAAAATATTATGTCAAAGGGGCGGAAATAGTGATATATTTTTCACTCATCACATCCCCAAACCTAACATTTTGCTCGTCCTCGAGCAAAATAAAACAAAAAAAAAATGAAATAAACAATTAAAACTAAATTAAACTAAGCCACTTTCATAGGGATCATAGTTGCATTTAGCCTATGCAACAAGCCTTTATACCCCTAGGTGTCCCTAGTGGACGAGTTATAGTCGTGAGGGCTTACAGCGACGATCCCACAAACGTCAATTAAATGCACATGCAATCACACATAAAAACAAAAAGAAAGAAAGAAATAAAACGAAAATAAAATAAACAATGTCCTCAGAGAATGTCTAGCAACAAAGTTAAAGGAACCTTCAAAATACATACTACAACTAAAATTATTTTCTTTGAACAAAGTATCTAAATGAGACTCTGAGTGTGTATGTAAATAGCTCTGCAAACAGCTTCGATTCTAAGTTATTAACTAGGTGAGTTTGTCTCAATTCTAAGTAGTTAATGGGTCAAACCAACCTGATTATCTAAAATTGTTATGTCTGCTACAAAATACGTAAAGTGAGGTATGTGATTTTTTTTTTCAAGCTTTACTGTTTGACGCGAACGATCACTGCTTACTGAGACAAGATGTCTGGTTACTAAGTAGAAGCTTATTTATTAACTAACTCAAGTCAGACCGGTTGACGCGAATAGTCACTACTTACTGAGGCAAAACGCTCGATTACTAAGTAAGAACTTGGTCAGTTTTTATTTATCTCTCTCTTTTTTTCATCATCATACCGCATGATAAGTGCATGAAAATGTACTTTGAAATATCACTTATTCAGGTTTATTGTTAAGTATTTAGTTCTATATTTTATATTTTATTATATAATTTTTATTATTAATTTAATTTAGAAAGTATTTAATTTAAATTAATTAGTAATTTCCGTCTTTATTATTGTAGGAATTGAAAAGAAGAAACCAAACAAAGAAGAGAACATTGAACCATAAACAAGTTTACAATTTATGCACGTGGGACCGAGAAGAATTGGAAAGAGAAGAGAAGAGGGAAGTTATTCATTGTTTAGAAAATAAAGTATAAAGTGCCGTGATAATTGAGAAACAATAATGGAGTTGTAAGCTTTGACTTGAAAAAAAAGGGAAAAAAAAGAGTGTGGCCCTCTTATGTTGCAAAAAAAAGGACAAGGAGTCTTAAAAAAGGAGAAAACAAACGTGAGAAAGAGAAGGTGCAGCCACCAATTTGACCTCCTAGAAACAAAAGAAAGAAGAAGAAAAAAGTTTGTACCTTCCAATTCTACATGTTTTATAAGGGTGTTCACGAGTCGGGTCGATCAGATTTTTTGAATTTTTTGAGACTTGATCGGGTCGGGTAATGAGAAGTTCGGGTCGCGGGTCGGGTGGAATCCAGATTTTTTGAATTTTTTACTGTTAACGTTTTTGTTTGAGTAAATTAGTTCATGTAACCATCTATCTGAGGAATTGACACCCCAGCTATACTGCGATAACCGCAAGTTATTTTTGGGCGTAATCAAAATTTGGCGCCGTTGCAGGGAGACGGTTTACAATCTAAAGGAGCAGGTTTGCTTAGTCAACAACAAAGCGGTAACTTCGTTCCATATCTTTTTTGTTTTTATTATTTTACTTTATTACTTTATTTATTCTTTTTATCTATTTATTTTAATTTTTAGTTTTTGTTTAGATTTTGATTTTTAATTGATTTTTTTTTTTATTTTTGTTTCTAGTCTTTTGTTATTTATTTTTTATTTTATTATTTTTTTTTAATTTTTAGTTTATTCCATTATTTTTATTTTATTTTATTTTATTTTTTATTTTATTATTGTTTTCCGTGTTTTATTGAGCTTTAATAGCATGCCTAGACGTAGAGATAGGTTTGGTAGGTTTGTTAGGACTGAAGAGGAAAATTCAGACTCTGACTTTGACAACATATTTGAAAATCATTTTTCCACACCACCCGCGTCTAGCGCACATAATATGAGTGAACACGAGAGACCACCTAGGAGGACTCTTGAAGAGTACCTTCACCCCACTCGCACAACTACTCCATCGTGCATACGGTTTCCCCCTAATGCACCACACATAGACTTTCGGCCTGGAATGATACAATATTTTCCAACTTTTCACGGTTTAGAGAGCGAGAATCCTTATGTGCATATTAGGGAGTTTGAAGACGCTGTAGCTACTTTCCATGACCGGTTTGGGACTACCGACATAATTAGACTTAAGTTCTTCCCCTTTACCCTTAAAGATATAGCTAATAGCTGGTTGTACTCTTGAAGACCTAGGTCAATAGGATCATGGGGCAAGATGATACAGGCGTTCTTTAATAAATACTTCCCACATCATAAGACGAATGCCCTGAAAAGACAGATCCCCACCTTCTCCCAGAGAGACAGTGAAACCCTTTATCAAATGTGAGAGAGGTATAAGGAGATGTTAGCTAGTTTCCCTCACCATGAATATGAGAGTTGGCGCTTAGTAAGTTATTTTTATGATGGTCTAACCCCTAGAGAGTGCCAGTTCGTGGAGACAATGTGCAATTGTGAGTTTATACGGAAGGACCATAATGAGGCATTTGAGTACTTAGATGACCTGGCTGAAAAATATCATACGTGGACTGGACCAAATGCCTTGGATAACATTGATAGGACACACCCCACTAGCAGAAGCCTACACCACTTCAAGGAAGAGGATAGTCTTAGAGCACAAGTTGAGCTATTGACTAGACAGATAAAAGCCTTACAAGCCAGAGATAGCAAGACCACGCATTCAGTCGCCCACCCAGAACCCCAATAGTGTCTGGTATATGGTGAGATGAGAGGGACATATGAAGAATAATGCAATGCATTAGGGACGTAACAGAAGCCTTATACACCATATCCAAATACCTATAACCCTAGTTGGCGGAATCATCCCAATCTTAATTGGAGATAGGAGTCTCATCAGCCTATTCAAGCTCCACCACCTAGAGGTTATAGTGTCCCCCAGTATCACACACCTGCAGTTCTTAGGAATTCCCAGAGGATAATGTGCAAGCATTTGTGGAGGCCCAGAAGGCAATTGTGGAAGCCAAGAATAAAACCAATCAAAGGATTGAGTCATTGATCGCTCAGGTCGCTGAAGACCATAAGGCTATTAAGAGTCAAATCTCTAAATTAACTAATGTCAAGAGTGTGCAAGAAAAAGACAAATTTTTATCTCAAGCTCAACCTAATCCACAAGGGCAACACATGGCACAAGCTAATCATGAGGTAGCCAATATAAAAAGTGTTAATGCCATAATCACTAGGAGTGGTAATGAGGTAGGTATGAAAGACACTTCCAACACGTAGATGCCACTAAAGATAATATTGGAGATACTCCTCGAGCAGAACAAGTGCCAAATTTCCCATTTAGGGTACCATTTCCTCAAGCACTTAATATTTTTCATGTTGAAAAGCAACCACAATGTGATGATGAGTGCCATTACTCCTATATGCTAGAAATAGTCCTACCAGAATCAGCTTCTCTACAACCTGAATTAAATCCTCCTGAGCTGAAACTGGTCCCAAAGAACCGAAAGATGAGAAAAGGAAAATTAGGGCTCAATTAAAAATGATATCTGGGAGATTAAAAAGGAGGTTGAGCCAACTTTACCTTATGAACAACCAAAAATTTCAACAATCTCTAGATCTTGGAGGATCAATGGATAAATACCACAGTTAGACAAGCATTCTCTCTCATGCCTTCATCAGTTCGCTAGATGGAAACCACCATGACAACTTAAGTTGTTACGTCTGGCTAAAGACGTTAAAACTTAGCGCTAACGGGGAGGCAACCCTTGCATCTGTATTTTATTTTATTTTATTTATTTACTTTAATTTTATTTTATTGTGTGCTAATTGCATGTTTATTTTGCATGAGTGTTTATGCAGGTGTCAGCACAACCTACACAGCCACACAACCCAAGTCTCACCAGCAGGAACCTGATCAACTCTACGCCTGGTAGTGTTGTTCCTTAATCATTTTTCTTTATATTTATCTTACATTGAGGACAATGCAAGTTTTAAGTGTGGGGATGTGTATGCATGCACATTATAATACCTGTCATAAATACATTTTATTCAAAAAAAATTATTTATTTTTAGTCCTTATAGTTAAGCTTAATTTTAGGATGAAATCTTAGAAAAGATACGTCTTTTAATGTACTTTTATCTGATTCTTTGAGTAGCTTATCTAGGTTAGACTCTTAAGCACTTAATTATGAGTTTTTATTGGAGAATTATGACCCATGGCATCACTATTTGAAAAGAACATGGTTTTTTTGTACAAATAACTATGTGACAAAAGAAATTGCTATATTATCATTATGTAATTGGATTACTTGGATTATTGATGATAAAAGTCCATATGGTTAAATCGGATGAATAAGATATGAGACAATATTAATCCACGAACGATTTAATCATTAAATATCCATAGTCGTAGTATTATCGAGAATGGACATCGATAATGCGGAATAGACTAGTATTAGACTTGTGCGCGCGTTATAGAAGCTTAACGGCATAGTTCTCATATATTTATGTATTGGATACTTATGCAAGTGTGATAAGAGGTTCTGTTAGCCGTTGGACCGGGAACAGCTTCGCTCTGGATAGACCCCTCGGAGTCTCATTGGTATTATGACTATGTGTCTATGGGAATCCGAATCAGGGTAGGTGTATGTGATCTTTAACCTGAGACTTGCATCATTAATACTTGCGACAATCAGTTTGCTTTGGTATTGGTCGTCCAGAGCTTTAACAGGTTCTGTGTACGCCTCTGCTGGGTTTACTGAGAATCGTAGTGTATTGAGTGTGATGTCATGATGGGAGTATCACATCAGTCATATGGAGATGTTGATCACGCAGGATACAATACTAATACTCTTAAATGCTGCAGTTATCGGGATAGTATGACTAGGTCATAATTATCCGATTACAGAGACTAGTTACGCGGGATTCGATATATGCTTCGTACGGGGCAGACACAGAGCCAGCCCTAGGCCTAGCATGTGACATCCGATACTGGATCGTATTATGCAATACTTTGTATATTATACCTGATACTGATTATATATTCCTCGTTGAATATTTCTGGAGAATTGGGATGGCACGGTGCTTTGTTAGAAGCCAACCATGTCTTGTAATTCGGTGAGAACGTGGTACGGGTGACCGGTGTGTAATCACACGCGTATAACGCAAGCGCATGTATCGTTCAAGTAATATAAAAATTATCGATCCCACGAGGACTTAATACCTAAGCTATTAATTTATAAAGTCAAATGTTTACGAGTATCTAAGGGATTGATTGATTTGATGGTGATTTTAAATTTTTAAAAAACAAGTAAATAAAATGGCGCGAAAGTAGGTTTAGGAAAATTCAATATTAAGAAACTATCTAGGGTTGTGAATCTTTCCAATATCTTTTAAAAGATGAAGTGGTTATTTCATGTTTGTGTAATATATTGGTTTACTAACCTGGAACACGAAATTCTGCAAAAGCCTATGTTGATGGTCGGATGCAAATACCCAGTGTAACTCAATTATTCATATGTCTATGTCAACCAAGTTACCTGAATTCATTAAGATCAAGTTCCAATTGTGGCTACCCCTGCCCGACAGGTATATGTCTATCATGTAAGGAAATCTATTAAAGGGTTATCTATCCTCAAGGAAGATCGTGGGCTATTAAGTCTAAGGCTGAAACCTAAAATTCATTCGTCAAGTTTATTTTAAGTTTACCAGATCAATCTTATTAGTGGCTAGTTAACAAGAAGCATTAAGCTTAAGACTTAATAAGAAAACCTTTAAATTACCCAAACTATAAAATAACACCTTATAAATCGGTGATATTAGAATTCATCACAACCCCAGATAACGGGCTTAGCTACAACACATATTTACAACTAGTAAAAGCTTAAAAATAAAAGACATAAAGTAAAGTGCTGAAAAGTAAATGCTGGTAATTAAAAAGGTAAAGTACAATGAAAGAAAATGCTGGAGTAAAATGATCCACTTCTATTACTACTATTTTAGATATCTCCCTAAATATAATATATTAACTTGTGTGATATTACAAACTAGTCATATAGGCGGTAACCTGATTAAGTCAAATTAATAATTAATTACCAACCGACCAACCAGGCGGTATCCATGCTTAGTCAGGTTAAAACCAATTTATAATTAATTACCAATCGGCCAATATAGCAGTATCCTCATTAAGTCAGGTTTTAAATAGTTATTTTATTATAATTAAGGAAGATTAATATAAATAGCAATAATAAAAACTTTACCTTTTACCCCGCAAGGGGGAGTTACCTCCTCATTACTGAAAAGTAAAAACTAAAAAAGTAAAGAAAGGTAAGTACTGTGCGTAAAAGTAAATTAAATTAATTTTATTATAGTTCTGAAATTAAATAAACAAGATACAATCCTCTTAGTATTCACTAGGAATTACAGAGAGAAAAGTATGAATTGAATCAAAAAATTCGGCTGAATTTATAGGCCTCCATAGGTGGGGCGCGTCGCGACGTGCCACCCTTTGCACGTCGCTACACGCCGTAATTTACGGCGCCAAATACGACACTGTTGACACGTGGCATACGACTTCAGGAGCTGAATGATTATGCTGACGTGGTAATGACATGGCGATGTGGATTGTCGGCACCATATGATGATGACACATGGCACAAGATGATTGGCTGATAATGACGTGGCTGACACGTGGCAAGCTGACTCGGCATGTGACTGATGTGGACGTGGATGATATGTAGACGACACATGGCGATGGCGATTATCGGCAGCATGTGATGGTGACATGTGGCACATCGCACGTTAGCAGATCTGTTTTGATGTTGACACGTGGCAGGTGCACGTTAGCATCCAGTGCATGTTAGCAGACTTCTCAGATTGTGACACGTGGCACGGTGTATTTTAGCAGGCGGCGCACGTTAGCGGTCGCGACGCAGATAGCTTGCGCTTCGCGACACACAAAATTACAATTTTGCCATTTTGTCCGTTTTTCGTTGTTTTAACCCCAAATTGCTTCCAGAAAGTCTTGAAACTTTATTTATCTACAAAATAACACAAAACACATCAAAATATTCACAAAACTCATGAATCTATACAAAATATTAGGTCAAATGAGTGGGAAATAATGATACATTTACCACTCATCACACCCCCAAACCTAACATTTTGCTAGTCCTCGAGCAAAATAATAAAATAAAATAACATAAACATCTTTCAAATAAATTTAAACTAAGACACTTTCGTAGGGATCACGGTTGCATTTAGCATATGCAACAAGCCTTTAAACCTCTAGGTGTCCCTAATGGACGAGTTGTAGTCTCGTGAGGGCTTACAACAACGATACCCACAAACGTTTTACAAAAGTAAAAAGATAGTAAAACTAATGCACACAAAAATAAAAAGACAAGAGAAAATAGAATAAATAAGTTAGTGACTAAACATGTGAAACTTCTCATCCAAGTTAAGAGTTGTTATCTTTCTTTCTAAATTACCGAATAAGTAAATCCTTCGATTATTTTTACCATTCTCCATACACACAGCCAACAAGGTATTAATCAACTCATTTTGCCCACAATAGTCACAAGTGCAGTTGAGAGGAGAGTAATATTTTTGTCCTAAAGTTATATCAGAATTCACACTTTTTTAAGCAATGGAATATTTTTCTGATTTTTCTGAATTTGTTTTTTATTTATATACAATAATTTCCATCCATGTCGCGAGCTTTAGGCCAGTGACTCCCAAACCAGTTGGCTTTAGGGCACCAGGTGTTAAGACACCCCTACGGACTTAATTACTCGGACTTCAGATATATATATATATATAATTATTTTTTTTGTAACACCCTTGATCCATTTAGCGAGCTTTGGGCCAGTGACTCCCAAACCAGTTGGCTTTAGGGCACTAGGTGTTAAAACACCTATACGGACTTAATTACTCGGATCTTAGATGCCTTTTTTTTTTTTTTTTTTTATCCCATCGCTTTTTTTAAAGATGCTTCCTCCAATTAAACCAGATCACTGATTATTACAAACTTGTCAATTACAACTCATGTCCGTATATTACCATGTATGTTGATAATACCTGTCAACTGAGCATATGAAGATCCATTTTAGTCAGGTTTATGGAGAATTCACAAATTAGATAATTCAAAAGGAAATAAACAAAAATTAACTTATTCCGAAATAGGTTGAGATACTTCTCAGGAGTGGAAATTCCTTACACAGCTATCTCACACCAATTTCACCCGATTAATCAAATTATAAACACAAAAACACAAAATATTTTTTTGATTTTTGTAAAATTTTTTAATTTTTTTTAATTTTTCAAAAATTTGGACTAAAAAATAAAAACAACATTAAAACAAGATACTAGTCAACTATTCCCCACCCCCAAACCTAAATGAAACATTGTCCCCAATGTCTTAAAAAGTAGAAGATGAGTTTAGAAGATAGTACCTGGTTAGTTGAAATTCTACATCTAGAAAAGAAATTAAAGGTTAAGATCCAGATTTATCCTACGCTTCTTACCACGATCATTATCGGACCAGTTTACCTTGGAAAGGATAGGGTCAATTTGTGGTTCAAAGGCTAAGATTTGGTCAATTAAATCTGGGGCGGTTCTGGCAGTGAAGAGGTGTTCTTTTAAAGGTTTTGACACGAACCCATTTCTTCGGGCATCATCAAGAAACACACAAAGAAAATCATAAAATCCATTTGCATTGAACAATCCAATTGGTTTCTGGTGTATGTTCAAATTTCTCCCAAGATAGTACTGTAAAGATTTCCTCCATCGTGCCCAAGCCACCTGGCAAAGCAATAAAAGCATCAGCACGGTTCTTCATTTCTACCAGTCATTCAGAGATACCTGGCACAATTAGTTCCTCTCCGTTTGATGGTCCAATAAGATTCACCTCTGCCAAAGGTTTTGGGATGATTCCCAAGACTTGACTGCCTCATTCCTGTACGACTTTTGAAACGATCCCCATTAATCAAAGATTGCCATCGCCATATACCAAGTGCATATTCCTTTCAGCTAAGACTCGAACCAATTCATGTGCTGCCTCTTTGTATTGTGGCTTAGTACCAACACTAGTACCGCAAAATACACAGATGTTTTCAACTCTTCTTTTTGAAGTAGCTTCCATTTTTATGTATTTCTTTCTCAGCTCTGGATGCCTTCAAGAGAGCAATAATGAGTTGAATTTATAATACCTGAAAAAGGGTGAGTAATAATAGCACTAGTGGCTTCCAAATGAAGATTAGTAGCAAAATAGTAAATCATGAAAGGTCAAAAAGTCTGGATCCTATCGGAGAAAATAAAAGAAAATGACAAAACAAATCACAATTATTAGGAAAAGACAAAGAGATAATAATATTTACAGAAAGTAACGGCTTGAATGACGTCTATGCGTCACAGACAAGCTTCCCATCCAATTTTCTTATAAATTGGCTAACATGGTCTTTTAAAGTCAGAGTCCCGAGACTATACTGTTGTCTTTCTTTTCGGAATTGTGCATATAACATACAAATTTCTTGATACACATATACACTGGGATATATCTTAAGAGTCTTAGATATGTCATCCAAAGACTCATTACTCAAGCCATCCCTAATGAATTTAATCTTATCTTCGCGGTTATCAGACACCATTCCTAAAGAACGACAACGAGTATTACATGTCATGCGAGCACATTTATAGCAAACACCCATTATTTTAGCTCTTCTCTTTTTAGCATAGGTGCTTCTTCCTAAACCAGACAGATGTGAAATAAAAGAGTTAGAGGACTCACCTGCCAATCAGACCCGTGTTTCAATAATCCAACGAATGTCATTAGGAATACATTTGATCATTAGTAGTCTCATTCGTTCTAAGCGAGCTTTGTAGATCTTCATCAGAGAGTTTTGAGGGAGAGAAGGAAATTGCTTGTGAAGATTTGTGAGAGCTTCTTCCATCCTGAAATGTGACTTTACCCACACAAATTAAACACACCAAATCTGGATATATAAAAAAATTGCATGGGTTGCCTTCCAGCTAGCGCTAAGTTTAAAGTCGTCAGCTAGACATGGTTGCCCGAACGTTAGGCTGGATCTAAAAGTGTGACACTTTCCTTTTCTCGCTCAAATGATTCTCTCCAGTAGTGCTTGACACGCTTATTCTTAACCTTGAATGTTTTGTTAGAGTCGAGATCATGTATCTCAACGGCTCTATCTGGTAAAACCTTGGTGATTATGAATTGACCTGACCACCATGATTTTGGCTTCCATGGGAATAGTTTCAACCTTGATTTGTTTAACAATACCCTCTGCCCTGGTTCTAGTGGTATGAGCACTAACTTCTCATCATGTCTCTTATTGGCCTTTTCTTTGTACAGTTTAGCATTCTCAAAATGCAGTATGTGAAATTCCTCCAACTCTTTGAGCTGGTGGAACTATTTCTCTTTTGTTGCTTGTAGTGCAAGAATAGGCTTCTTTAGTACGCAAAACGCTTTATCTTCAGGCTCCACAGACAGTTTGTCAGTAGAACTTTACATTGCATTGGAGTTCTGGATGGTACTATATATTACTTCGAGTCTGAAATATTCCTCATTCTTTTCGTCATCCGGGAATTCCATGGCTTTGAAAACATTGAATTTTACTTCTTAGTCATGTACCCTCATGGTTAGTTCTCCTTTTTGTACATCAATAATGGTTCGACCTGTAGCCAAGAATGGTCTCCCGAGTATGATCGGCACATCTTCGTCTTCCTCCATATCAAGGACAATAAAATCTGCTGGGAAAATGAATTTGTCAATTTTGACCAGCACATCTTCAATTACACCTCTGGAAAATACGAGCTTTCTATCAGCAAGTTGTAGAGAGACTGATGTGGGCATTGTTTCTCCAATCTGTAATTTCCTGAAAATAGAAAAAGACATCAAGTTAACACTCGCACCTAGATCACACAAAGCCCTACCGAAGTTATGTTCTCCTATGATGCAAGGAATGGTGAAACTGCCAGAATCTTTCAATTTTGGGGGAATCTTCCTCTGAATGATGGCGCTGCATTCTTCCGTCAATGCTACTGTTTCGTAATCTCCCAATCTCCATTTTCGTGAAAGAATGTCTTTCATGAATTTGACATAGCTGGGCATTTGTTCCAAAGCTTCTACAAATGGAATGTTGATATGCATCTTTTTGAACACCTCGAAGAATCGAGCAAACTGCTTGTCCAATTTGTTTTTCTGAAGACGTTGTGGAAAAATGTGGAGGTAGAGTGATTCTTTCTGGTTCTTTTTACTTTGCTTCTTTTTCCTCCATCTGTGGAACTGCTTCTTTTGGAACTTCCTCAATTGATGCCTTGATTCCAACATCTTTGTTGATTTCAGTACCGTTTTTTAAAATGATGGCATGACACTGCTCATTCCCTATGTTCCTTGGATTTGGTTCTGTGTTGCTAGGAAATTCATCTGGCGGTCTGTAACTCTGAGCATTGGCCAGTTGTCCAATTTGATTTTCCAGTGCTTTGATAGAAGTTGATTGGCTCTGAAACATAGCATCATATGTTGCTTTTTGCTTTTTGAACATCTCTGCAATCTATTTTTTCATTTCTGGTTCTTTTTCAAATTTATGGCCTTTGTTTTGTTGTTGGAATCCATGTGGTGGATTGTTCATTTGCCCTGAATTATTGGTCCATGCGAAATTGGGATGATTTCTCCACCCTGGGTTGTAGGTGTTGGAATATGGATTGTTCCCATGTCTGTTGAAATTGTTGACATAGTTCACCATCTCTTCTTGTTGGTTTGGTTCTAGTAGTCCTCCATATGGTGAACTTGTGGTTCCGGCAATGTTTACAACTTACGCGCTGAGTGTTTCTAGGCATTTGCATAACTGATCCAACTTAATATTCACTGCTCAGTTGGCTCTAACTTCATAAATTCCTGCAATTCTCTGGATCATGCTCCTTTCTGCTGGCTACCAGAAATTATTGTTAGCTATTTCTTCAATTAGGTCCCAGGCTTGATCTTCTCATTTTGCCATTAGCGCTCCTCCAGCAGCAGCATCAATTGTGGTTATCATCAGTCCAGAAAGTCCATTATATAAAGTTTGGACTTGAATCCATTTTGGAATCTCATGATTAGGATATTTTCGGAGGAAATAGTTGTACCTGTCCCAAACTTCGTAGAGAGTTTCCGAGTCTTGTTGTACAAAGGATGTGATGTCATTCCTCAGTTTTTCTGTTTTGGCTGGTGGAAAATACTTTGCAAGGAATTTGGTTGCTAGAGTGTTCCAAGCTGTGATGGAACCTGCTGGTAGTGAATGTAGCCAAGCTTTAGCTCTGTCTTTCAAGGAATATGGGAAAACACACAGTCTCATAGCTTCTTCAGCTGCTCTGTTGTAATTGAAAGTGCCGTAAACTACCAGGAAGTTACTGATGTGGGCATTAGGATCTTCAGTTGCAATCCCTCAAAACTGCACTGACTGCTAAATCATCTGGATGCATGTTTTGATGTTACATGCATTTGCAGGTAAGAGAGGAAGTATAATACAGGAAATAAAATCGTCAACCACCGGAATGGTTCTGTCTCGAATGGGTATTGGTGGTGCAACTTCCAAAGGTTCAGGTTCCATGTTGACGATTGCTTCTTGGCCTTTTCGCTTTTCCCTTCTGAACTGTCTGATGGTTCTTTCAATCTCTAGGTCAAGCGGTCGGAGTTCAAAGCTTCTAGTTCATCTCATGTAGTGTTTGAAAACCTGAAACACAAGAAAACGGAAATAATAAGTAAAAGAAAATTAGATATAAGTAAAAAAACCCTTATAAACCGGTGATATTGGAATTCATCACAACCCCAGATAACGGGCTTAGCTACGACACATATTTACAACTAGTAAAAGCTTAAAAATAAAAGACATAAAGTAAAGTGCTGAAAAGTAAATGCTGGAAATTAAAAAGGTAAAAGTACAATGAAAGAAAATACTGGAGTAAAAGGATCCACTTCTATTACTACTATTTTAGATATCTCTCTTAATATAACATATTAACTTGTGTGATATTATCAACCAGCCATATAGGCGGTAACCTGATTAAGTCAAATTAATAATTAATTACCAACCGACCAACCAGGCGGTATCTATGCTTAGTAAGGTTAAAACCAATTTATAATTAATTACCAACCGGCCAATATAGCGGTATCCTCATTAAGTCAGGTTTTAAATAGTTATTTTATTATAATTAAGGGAGATTAATCTAAATAGCAATAATAAAAGCTTTACCTTTTACCCCAGCAAGGGGGAGTTACCTCCTCATTATTGAAAAGTAAAAACTGGAAAAGTAAAGAAAGGTAAGTATTGTACGTAAAAGTAAATAAAATTAATTACAGAACTGAAATTAAACAAACAAGATACAATTCTATTAGTATTCACTAGGAATTACAGAGAGAAAAGTATGAATTGAATCAGAATATTCGGCTGAATTTATAGGCCTCCATAAGTGGGGCGCGTCGCGACGCGCCACCTTTTGCGCATCGCGACACGCTGTAAATTGAGATGCCAAATGCGGCGTTGTTGACACGTGGCAGGCAGCTTCAGGAGCCGAATGATTATGCTAACGTGGCAATGACGTGGTGATATGGATTGTCGGCACCATATGATGATGACACGTGGCACAAGATGATTGGCTGATGATGACATGGCTGACAAGTGGCAAGCTGACTCGGCATGTGACTGATGTGGACACCACGTGGATGACACGTAGACGACACGTGGTGATGAAGATTGTCGGCAGCATGTGATGGTGATACATGGCACGGCGCACGTTAGCGGATATGCTCTGATGTTGACACGTGACAGGCACACGTTAGCATCTGACGCATGTTAGTAGACTTCTCAAATTGTGATACGTGGCACGACTTATATTAACAAGCGGCGCACATTAGCGGTCGCGAGACAGGCAAAATTTCT
Source organism: Zanthoxylum bungeanum (assembly GCA_019454045.1). NCBI lineage: Eukaryota > Viridiplantae > Streptophyta > Magnoliopsida > Sapindales > Rutaceae > Zanthoxylum > Zanthoxylum bungeanum. The sequence goes on from SKCR01000096.1 coordinate 98,690, forward strand.
AATTTTGCCCTTTTGACCGTTTTTCACTGTTTTGGCCGCAAATTACTTCCAGAAAGTCTTGAAACTTTATTTATCTACAAAATAACACAAAACACATCAAAATATTCACAAAACTAAAGAATCTATATAAAATATTAGATCAAATGAGTGGGAAATAATGATATATTTACCACTCATCAATGGGGTAGGCACGTGTTCAGATAGTCCGATAACCGTATTTACTGCCAACATATATTCAGGAATCTATTGGGTCGCTTCCCAAAGATTCACCGATGACATTTGACTCGAACAGAATTAATCTGGGATTAATTATGAGAGAGAAAATTAATCTGGGATTAATTCGGTAAGAATTAATCCGGGATTAAATTCGTCTAGAAGAGATAACGCGATTAATTTGGAATTAATCAATAAAATAAATTTAATAGTTAAATTGGATTTTTCTATTTAATTTATTTATTTGGGCTAAAATAATATATTGGATATATTAATTGAAATTGGATTTCAATACGGAATTAAAATTAGATTTTTATTCAAGCGAACGAATTAATTTGGAATTGATTCGTAAGCGACTATCGTAATAATTTTGCGAGGCATAATTATTTAATTAAATTGGATTTAATTATTTAGCGATAGAAAATTCGTTTAATCAGATTAAACGAACCCGGGCCCAAAGTCGTGTTGTGTGAGCCAACTTAAATTTGGAATTTAAAGTGGTGGGACCCACTTTACTTACATCACTTGTCACAAAGTTGATGGAAGTGGTTGGGCTTATTTATTGGATTATTTATCAACACACCAACCAAGTCAACTAAAACTATTCATCTATCTTCTCCCTTTTGCAATTGCCGATTGCTCTATTTCCTTGGAGGAAAATTTTTGATTCAAAAATTTGGTAAAGCTAGCACTTTAAGAGTTGAAAAAGGTGATAGGTAAACTCACCCCAAAGGTTTGGAACTCATCTTAAAGCTTGGAGCTTCATCATTTCTAAGGAATTTTTTGAAAATTCTCAACCGATCAATGTAAGTATTTTCGCAACTTACTTGTTATATTCACACACAAATCTTATTTAGAGATCTTGGTCATGTGTAGGACACTAACAATGGTATTATACAGCCTTCTAAATGTGATTTGAAATTTTTAGGGTTCTTAACTTTAATTTGGGGATTTATGCTTCGAGCATGTAAATTCGAAATTGATTGTTTGGTTGTGATTAGATGATGATAACTAAGAGTTGTGCATTATTGGGTTGTGAAAAATTGATTGGATCAAAATTTCCCCAAATCCATCACTTGGCCGAATATGAACCCTATGAATATCTCATGGTAATTTTTAAAATTTGACAATTGGATGTGTTAAAAACATGAAATGAATATTGATTGTTGATTTAATTGGATTGAAATCAAAATTGGATATAATTTCTTGCCTATTGCCGTGAGTATGAAGCATGTTGGATGAATTGATTTTGCTTAAATTTGTGTTAGACATGAATTAAAAGTAAAGCATGATTAATTAGATTAATTAATGTTTTGAAAATATTAGATTAATTAATTAATTGTGTTAATTACACTTTAATTGGATTAATGTGACATTGGAATATTATGTTAATCTAATTTGTTGTATTTGGGCTAATGGGCTTGGTTGGGCCAAGTTTGGTTTTGGACAATTGGGTTGGATCAAATTGGGCCTAAAACCATTTCCATAAAGTCTAAAATATGACTTTGGGTCTTTAATAATTTAATTGGGCCTAATGGGCCAAAATTGATTTTTGGCATAGGGTGATTCCTAAATGGGCCAAGGCATTATGGGTTGGATCCATAATGGCCAAAGTCCATGCCTAAAGAATCAATTGAAAGCCCATTGGACTTAATTGAATTGGCATTGGATGCTAATTGGGCCTTTGAGACCCATTTGGATTGGATTTGGAATCCAAGTCTAAAAGACACTATTATAGGTAAAATTTTTTAATTTGGAATTAAACATGAATTAGTATTGGATACAATTTAAATTGGATTTAAAATTGTAGTTCAATATAATTCAAGAATACTTACTTTGAGTATTTATTCTTAAATGAGTTGGACTCGCGCAAACCAAATCGTTGTATGAACATTGGATGGTCAGTAATTGAAGATTAATTAATTGGATTAGATTGATTGAAAACATGATATGTGTGAATACTTGGATGTATTTGTATGAATAATGTATATCAGTTGGATATTAGATGAGTGTGGGCAATTTTGGAAATTATTGTAAATATGGTATTTATTTGAAATTGGACATGCGTGTCCAGCCTTTCACCGTTTTTTCTCATTGTATTTCTCTTCTCACCAATTCCCCTCAAAGTAAATGAGGTTTCTTATAGTGTTATGTAATTGGGTAGAAGAATGTAAAGTGCTAGCGGGAGAGAGAAAAGGATAGATTTGTTCTAGGAACAAATTTGTAAATATCCATCCGCATATCATTATTAATTTTATCGCGCCTTATTATACTTTTAGAATGCATGTTTAAGGGTGTATGATGAGACCTAATCAAAGATAATAAATTGGTTGCCAATTTATGAAAAACACCCTCACTTTTATATTAAGCATTTTCCTTCCATTGAGTGGTTCTCTCTCAAGATCCAAAATTGACTTTGATTTGTTGGCCAAAGTCAAGATCATTGTCCATCGCGGATGTGTTTGAACCATAAAAGCTTTGTTTTACATTGCATGTCTTGGGCAGTTGTGACTTGTTGGCCAAAGTCAATGTCACTTCTAAACATGGACGTGGATTAGGAAATATATTGTATATATGTTTTGGACTTGGAGGTGTTGGATAATTATGACCCATATCATCACTATTTGTACAGAACATGATGTTGTTGTACAAATTAACTATGTGACAAAGGAAATTACTCTTTTATCATTTGTAATTGGATTACCGGGATATATAAATGATAAAAGTCCATATGATTAGTTCCAGATTAATAAGATATGATACAGTATTAATCCACAAAGATTTAATCATTAAAATATCCCTAGTCGAAGTATTATCGAGATTGGACATCGATAATGCGGAATAGACTAGTATTGCACTTGTGCGTGTTATGGGAGCATAACGACGTATTTCTCATATATTTAAGTATTGGATACTTATGCAAGTGTAATAGAAGGTTGTGTTTACCGATGGTACGGGAACAGCTTCGCTCTGGATAGACCCCTCGGAATCCCATTGGTAGTATGACATCCTGCGTGATCATCATCTCCATATGACTGATGTGATACTCCCATCATGACATCACACTCAATACACTACGATTCTCAGTAAACCCAGCAGAGGCGTACACAGAACCTGTTAAAGCTCTGGACGACCAATACCAAAGCAAACTGATTGTCGCAAGTATTAATGATGCAAGTCTCAGGTTAAAGATCACATACACCTACCCTGATTCGGATTCCCATAGACACATAGTCATAATACC
>SKCR01000097.1:0-150692 GCA_019454045.1 Zanthoxylum bungeanum
CTCTCTAAGATCAGACACGTTCGTCATATGAACCTAGCTAATATGTACGCAATTCGACCACCTCCGAATTCGTGAAGAACACGAACGACCTTTTCTGAACTGTACAAGTCGAGTTCATAACATATGTTTAACAATCCCTCCATCGTAGGCTATCCGAGTTGTGCTTTAGAAACATATAATACACCGTCAAGTTTTCGAGGCACACATCTCATGTCGACATGTCCACGATTCTTGACAATTGATGCGATCCACCCTAGGTGATCGACTTTGACCAAAGTTTTAAGAATCATGACTTACTTATATGCATACTTAAACCCCTTATGGTATACATACAGGCCGACGAATTCTATCTTGATTCGCACTTGATTAACGAGTGCATCGGTCTACACCCAACGAACATCTAGAGGCCAGACCATGAAAGGTTTCTGACATAGTACATTGCATTAAATTGTGGAGGATCTCACACAAAATCAATGTTATCATATATTCAAAAGATCACATATGCTACTCGACTCGAGAAGATTCCTATTGACGGTGGTGTGTACTTCCAAATATTAGGAATCATCCGTGAGTCATTAAATATTCGGTCCAATCAATACACAGACGTCTATACGAGCTTCCAAAGCTCATGGTACATCAGGTTTAAACCATTGGAACTTAAATTCCAATATACGACATGTGCTAGTCTTCTAGGTTATAGGAATTCGACCATATTCCAAAACCAACGACTAGGAATATTTACTTTAAGAATAATTTATAATAGTAATACTAATCCCAATGTCGGACCACCTAGTGTCCAGTATTACTACAAGAATATTCTAATGTCGATGTCATTTTAGCATATTTATACATCAATCTAATATGCATAATAATTATACCATTTATAAGGTATGAAATGAAAATGTAGTTATTTTATTAATAAATAATAAAATGTAAAATACATCATTCGGATTGGCACTCCAAGTACCAACTCCATGTTGGGGTTTTATCAAAGGCGCAGCGGAAGGCGCGGTTCGGGCGAAATCATAACTTTAAAATTTTTAAACTTACCGAATAAATTATTCAATATCCCATATCAATAATTCATTCATATTTCACCTAAGCATATTTATTCGATATCAAATAACGACATAATTAATTTAGAAACACCACGAAACTTTTATGAAAAAGTTTTTCCGCAAATTAGCATAAAACACGTTTTTATCAGAACCGACCAACCAATACACATGGGGGCTGCCCAGGTCAACCCCAATAGTACTTGGGCAGTTCATGGGCTGCCCAAACAGTGAACAATTCACTGTTTGGACAGTCGTCACCCGGTAAGCCCGAAACTCACCCGGTAACGTTGTTTTTCACCGTTTTCGCATATTTTCAATCTGAAACAATTTCTAGCAATTATCCCAATGCCCAATACACATCCAATACATTTAAATAATATTTTTTCATCAAAAATTTTCCATAATTTCCAGATCTGATTTGGGTGCCAAAAATATCATTTTTCATACTTTAAATCCAATTTTTTCAACATTAATCATATTAATATTATCACCAATCAAAGTCTCCACCAATGAAGAACTCAAGAACAATTCTAGGAGTTACAAGAGTGGTAATAACACTCTAAAATGGCAACCAAGTCATTAAATGACCAAAAATGTGCTTGTTAACCATTAATAAGCTTACTTTAATTATCATACATGCATATATGCTTCATTCAAGCTTCCAAACTTCTCAACACAAAATAAAGAAAGTAGAAAAATATGTGAACATCATATGTTAAAGTTAAGAACAATAGAAATATTTTTCTATCTAAAGAAAAGATTAGGGCTGAGCACTGGTTCCGCTTCTACCCGGAACCGGTTGAAACCGGATCGATTTTCCGGGTTTGGAACCGGAATCGGTTGTAACCGGTCCAATTTCGGTTCCAAATTGAAGGAACCAATTTTAATCGGTCCGGTTCCGATTCGAAAATGGTCGGAGCAGGAACCGAATTTTAGAACCGGACCCGGAACCTATTTTGGGAATCGGAATCAGAACCTGTTTTGGGAACAGAATTTCGGAACCAGAACCGGAACCTGTTTTGGGAATCGAATTTAGAACCAATTTCGGAACCAAATTAAAATCTAATTTCATAACCAGTTTTAAAACCCAATTTAAACCCAATTTTATAACCCAAATTAAAGCTCAATTTAAACCCAATTTCATAACCAGTTTTAAAACCTAATTTAAACCCAATTTCATAACCCCAATTAAAATCCAATTTCATAACCCCAATTAAAACCCAATTTAAACATAGACACTTCCTGTAAGAATATTATGCATTGAGTCAAAAATATCAATTATACAATATGTAGTTTTATTTACTATTTTATTTATGTATGGATAATTATCAATAATATTATGTAATATTCAAGTGTGAGAAATAATTGTATTTTCAAAGTTTGACAATAAAAAATAAATAGGGAAAATCAGAACCGGACCGGAACCAAATTGGAACCGATTAATAGGTTACCCTATTTAATTGGGTAGGTTTCGGTTCCACTCGGAACCGAATTGGAACCGATTAATAGGGTACCCTATTTAATTGGGTAGGTTCCGATTCCACTTAGTTAGGAACCAATTTTTTCGGGTAGGTTCCGGTTCCACGCGGAACCGGAACCGAAACCGATTTTGCTCATCCCTAGAAAAGATGAAATTACTTACTAATCTTCAAGTTTTCTTTGATTTTCTTCTTAGCACTTCTTTTTTTTTTCTCTCAACCTTTCTTTTGTATATTTTTGGAGGCTTAACCTAATAGAAGCAAAAGAAAAATAAAACCCTTATATATACTAGGGCTATGGCCGAAATTAGCAAGAAAATAAGGAAAATATATTTTTCAATTTTTCAAACAAAATAAAGAAATCAAATCCAATTTGATAACTTTTTCCATAAATGTAAAAGTCAAACATTTACACTTTAATCATTTCCAAATTTAAATATCAACTTAGATATTTTATATTTCAATTACTTTAATTATTTAACAATTAAATAATTAAATAATTACTTAAATACAAATATCTAAATATATGTATTATATTTACTTTATATAATCCAAATACATATATTAATGATATATGTCAAATATGTCATTTTGACAATTAATTAATGTGTATTTAATAAAATCATATATTAAATACAAATACACATTAATTAGAAAATGACCGAAATACCCCTTATACATGTATTTTTCATTTAAACGTTAAAGTATTATGAATAATCTGTATTATTCATAAGGTGTTGTCAAAGTGCTCAACGAGTACACTTCATATTGTGGGACACTCTAAGTTTAGGTTTATCCGCCACAAATTAAATTTTGTGTCCATAATTCACCCACTCATAAATTATGACGATCACGTATAATCTCACTAAACTATAGAAGCCGAGATCATTGCATATGTATAATCCATTCGTCATAGGCTATCAATATTATATCGGGGATATAGATAATGACCTCGAATCTCGTAGGTATAATATAATTGATTTTCAAATTTATGATCTCTAAATAACACTCGAAACTCTCTTCCGATGTATACCACAGCCATGGATTTACTAGATCGCAAACACGTACATGATACCTATGCCCGGTACACAGGATATCATGAGCATGGGTCCACACCCAACGAGCAGGTGGAGGTATGATCTAAATATATCAGTGACGTGACTGCCATCTAAGTGCAGAGGATGTCTCATATATCCACAGTGGTATCACAAGTCAAAGGATCACTATGCTACTGGATCCGAGAAGATTCCTATTGACGTTGGTGTACCATATATTAGGAAATTTTTGGTAAGTCGTTCAGTGTTTATCAAATAAAAACCTACACGTCTATATGAGTCTCCCGAGACTCATGGTTCATTGGGATAAACCATCGGACCGAGTCCCGATATACGACATATACTGGTCTCAGCGGATTTTACTAACCGATCCGTATTAGTAAATCTTGACCATGAACTTTATTTGAGAATATACAACTTATAGTGACACTTCTCAATGTCAATTACAAACTACGTTGTAACTGCACACTATGTTGTAAATCATGAGTCTTTGTCTAATATATAGACATATCACTAAATCAGATTTAGTTTCAATCTAATAGTTATTAGATCGAATACATATATAAAAACAAGAGGTGCAACCATATATAAGTAATATTATGGAAAAATGTATTGCTTATATTCATGAATCAGACATAAATACGATCTGGATTGGCGTTCTGAGCACCAACCCTAACAATTTCTCCCATTTGTTCTACTGCCAATCCACAGTATCATATACATATTTCAATAGGTATCTTATGCGCATGGCCCTCAAGAGCTCACCAAGCATTCAAGAGGTAGGCAATTTCTCCCATTTGAAGTGATGTGTGACGCCAATGACTTTGCCATTGGTGCAGTGCTTGGCCAAAACCGTGACAAGATTTTCAGAGAAATCTATTATGGCAGCAGAACGCTGGATAATGCCCAACAAAATTACACCACCACCGAGAAGAAAATGCTGGCGGTCGTGTTTGCCTTTGAAAAATTTCGACCCTATTTAATTGGGACGAAGGTGATTGTCTATATAGACCATGTAGCTATTTGTTCCCTGATTGCAAAGAAGGATGTCAAACCTCATTTGATACGATGGGTTCTTTTGTTGCAAGAATTCGATCTCGATGGGACAAGAAGGGGAGTGAGAATATGGTTGCCGACCACCTATCCAGAATCGAGTCCGAAGCCTCCAGTGATGGCATTATTCAAGTGGGTTTTCAGGATGAGAAACTCTTCGAGGTATTTATAAAAATTCCCTATTTTGCTGATTATGCCAATTATTTAGCTTTTGGAGAATTGCCATCAGATAGTACTTACCAACAAAGGAAGAAATTTCTCCATGATGTAAAGTTTTACCTATGGGATGAACCTCTATTCTTCAAGAGATGCCCAGATCAAATAATCCGAAGATGTGTCCCATATGAAGAAATTAAAGAAATCCCCAGTCAATGCCATGGAGGACACTTTGGAGCTACAAGAACTGCTGCTAAGGTACTCCAATCTAGATTTTATTGGCCAACACTATTCCGAGATAGTTATCATTTATCGTTGCCAACGACTCGAAAACATCTTCAGGCGCCATGAATTACCTTTAACTAACATCTTAGAGGTAAAACTCTTTGATGTATAGGGAATTGATTTTATGGGGCTATTTCATCCTTCATTTGGCCAAACATATATTTTATTAGCAGTTGACTATGCATCAAAATGGGTGGAAGCAGTTGCAATATCTACCAATGATGTGAGAGTTTTCATCAAGTTCGCACAAAAGAACATCTTTACCAGATTTGGTACCCCAAAAGCCATCTTAAGTGATGAAGGTAACACTTTTACAATAAGGATTTCAACGTTCTTCTTGCAAAATATGGTGTGAAGCATAAAGTTGTGTTGGGTTATCATCCACAAACTAATGGCCAAGCTGAAGTATCTAATCGGGAGATCAAACAGATTCTTGAGAAAACGGTGAATATCAACCGAAAGGATTGGACCATGAAGTTTGATGATGCCTTATGGGCCTATCGGACTGCTTTTAAAAAGCCTACTGGATGTCACCATACCGATTGGTGTTTGGAAAGGTGTGTCACTTGCCTGTTGAATTGGAACATTACACTTTCTGGACGGTAAAAAAATTGAATTTTAATCTAAATGCAGCAGGTGAACAACGCCTCCTTCAACTAAATGAAATGACAGAATTATGCAATGATGTTTATGAGAATGCCAAGATCTATAAAGAATGAACAAAGTAGTGACAAGACAAACAAATTCTCCAAGGAGAATTCTGTCCTGGCTAGCAAGTGTTGTCATTCAATTCGAGACTCAAACTGTATCCGAGTAAACTAAAATCACGATGGTCTGGCCTTTTTACCTTCCAAAAAGTCTTCCTATATGAAGCAATTGAAGTATAGTGCCAGGATGGGTGAGTGTTCAAAGTCAATGGTCAACGCTTGAAACACTACTACGAGACTGAAGAGAGAACGGTCGACAACATTCATATTGATCACCCGACGTAAAATGACAATATATCAGGCTGACGATAATAAACCAAGTGCTCATTGGGAGGTAACCGAATAAATTTTTGTAGTTAGTAAGTATCCAGTATTCAGTTTAATTTATACAAAAAAAATGCAAGAGCCACAACGCCAATTCTAGGCGTCGTGGCGCCTAACCACTCAACTCTCACACTAAACTCTCGAGAGAAACATGCCGCAGAGCCAACATTCAACGTCGCGACGCGTCATAAAATGAAGACTATATAAAATCAGCTCATGCATTGCGTCCAGTCCCAAAACAATTAAACACTCTCATCAGCACAACTGTAGCGAGGAGAAGCCTTCAATTTTACCCACGACCAGCCCCAATCTCATTCTTGAATACTATTAATTAGGTATGGGTGTTGATTTGGTAGTTAGAAAATATTATTTTAGGGTTGTTGGGAGTATAGTGGAATCAAGTGAAGGCAATAAAGTCTGGTAAAAACCTTACACACCAAGTGTTCGATAAATTGCCCCAACAAAAATTCTTGAATCTTTTGAACAAGATGAGTGTGTGGTGTGGAGTAGAGATAGTATTGGAGTTTCATGAGTGGTATCATGGCCCCAAAGAAGAGATAAATGTCTTCATCTTCACTTCCGTACGACCCAGAATGCTTCTAGAATGAAGAGGCATTTAACCATTATACTGCCATGCTTTCAAAGAACCTAATTTGGGAGCGGGGATTTCAGATCTCCATTGCACATGACCCCGATATAGCACGGATAATTAAACATCGAGGATGGGAAGAATTCACTATACCCCATGTGGATGCGGTTGTGCCCGTGGTCTGGGAATTCTATGGAAATGTGAAGGTGCGCCACGAAGGCATGAAGGTGTTTGTCAGAGGCAAAATGGTATCATTCGACCAACACACTATCAACACATATTACCAGTTGCCAGATATGGAGAGGATGAATACACTGCTTACTTGTCGGGGGACCTTGATTATGAGGAGATCATAACTTCCTTATGTGGAGAAGGTTCTAGTTGGAAAATAAATCAAGGAATAGTAGTGCATTTTAACAAAATAGCCTTAAAGAAATCTGCTAAGGCGTGGTTCTTTTTCGTTTGCGCTAAACTTCTGCTCTCACTTATGCTATTATCACGGGAAAATATATTAATGTTGAGCACATAATTCAAGACTCCATCTTTATTGTTGTAAGGGGTACTACTACACTTGGCCTTCCTCACCCGTCTCTCATCATTGATTTATGCCACAATGCGGGGGTTACATGAGACAAGAGAGAAGAAATAATGATTTCTCAGGTTCTAATTGATGTGGGTATTCTTGCCCATTATAAGAACAAAGACGATGAAAACGCACAAGACTACGGTCCTTCTAGAGGGGCTAGTTCTTCTCGAGGCGCAAGTTCAGCCCGCTCACATCCGTTGACGACTCCTATATCTCGTCTCAATTTGGGCGAGCGATTATCTTTACTTGAGACAAAGACACGATGTCATAGACAAGTGTTGGGTTTTCTAGGTCAAACCAAGATCAATTAAGCAATGAAATGTGCGAATACAACAAAGTAAAGTAGCGGAAAATACTCACTTTGATCGGCTAAGTGGATGCATTGAACAACAAAATTTTTCTCCTTGATGTATTCGGCCAAGCCCTCCATTTTGTTGATCTTCAAGCTCTAAGCTTTGTGTGTTGATTCCAAGCTCAAGGATTGGTTTCCCTATCACCTTTGAATGACTCCTTTAATTGCTAATTGGAAAATTTTGCAACAAAATTTTCCACCTTGTCCTTGAAACTCTCGGCCAAGCCAAGGTTTTTGGAGAGGAAAATTGTTTTGGGCGTGAGACAGGGAGAGAAGGGAGATGAGTGTTGTGTAATCTAATTACCAAAAAAAAGTCATATACCAAAAATAATAAAAATGGTAAAATGTCTTTCAAACCATCGCACTTGTGTGTTTTACACACAATCACCTACCAACAACTTCCATCAACTTAAAGTGACAAAGTTGACTAGTGATGTGACATGTGATGTGACATGTGGGCCCCACTTGATTCAAAATCCAAGTGGGCCCGCAACACATCCCGGGCTCGGATTCGCTAATTCTGAATTAACGAATTTTCCGTTGCGACGTAATTAAATCAAATTTAATTAAATAATCATGCCTAGCAAAATTTCTATTCACGTCGCTAGCGAATTAATTCTAAATTAACTCGTTCGCCCGAATTAAAATCTTATTTTAATTCCGCGTCGAAATCTAATTTCGTATAATATATCGAATATATATTATTTTATCGATTAATTCCAAATTAATCGTTTTCTCTCTTTAAATAGTATTTTATCCGAGATAAAATTCTCCGTAATTAATCCCAGATTAATTTTCTCTCTCTTATAATTAATCTCAGATTAATTATGTCCGAGTCATACATCATTGGTGAATCTTCGGGAAGCGACACATGAGATCTCTGGATATGTTGGCAGTAAATCTGGTCATCGGTATATCCGAATACGTGTGTACCTAGTACCACGTTCTTACCGATTTACAAGACATGGTTGGCTTCCAGCAAAGCACCGTGCCTACCCAATTCTCCAGAAATATTCTTAATGGAATATATAATCTGTATCAGGCGTAGTATACTTAGTATTGCGTATTACGATCCAGTATCGGATGTCACATGCAAGGCCTGGGGCTGGAATTGTGTCTGCCCCGTACGAAGCATATATCATATCTCTGGTAACTAGTCTTTATCATCGAATAATCATGACCTAGTCATATTATCCTGATGACTGCAGTACTAAAGAGTACTAGTTTTGTATCCTGCGTGATCGTCATCTCCATATGACTGGAGTGATACTTCCATCTTGATATCACACCCAATACACTACGATTCTCAATATACCCAGAAGAGGCGTACATAGAACCTGTTAAAGCCCTGGACGACCAAAAACAAAGTATATTGATTGTCATAAGTATTAGCAATGCAAGTCTCAGGTTAAGACCAAATACATCTACCCTGATTCGGATTTCCATAGACACATAGTCATACTACCAATGGAATTCTGAGGGGTCTATCCAGAGCGAAGCTGTTTCCGTACCATCGGTAAACACAACCTCCTATCACACTTGCATAACTATCCAATACTTAAATATATGATAATTATGCCGTTATGCTCCCACAACGCGCACAACTGCAATACTAGTCTATTCCGCATTATCGATGTCCAATCTCGATAATACTACGACTAGGGATGTTTTAATGATTAAACCTTAGTGGATTAATACTGTCTCATATCTTATTAATCTGGAACTAATCATATGGACTTTTAACATTTATGTATCTTGGTAATCCAATTACAAATGATAAAAGAGCAATTTCCTTTGTCACATAGTTAATTTGTACAACAATACCATGTTTTGTATAAATAGTGATGCTATGGGTCATAATTGTCCAACAATCTCCCACTTGGCCTATAGCCAATCACTCAAGTGTCCTACACTTGAACTATGTACGGGTCGCTCAAACTTCTGTTGAGAAACAGCTTTCGTCAGCGGATTTGCAAGGTTATCATCTGATGCGATTTATTCGATCATCACATCGCCACGATGTATGATCCGAACGAATCAGATGAAATAATTGAAGTATATACTTGGATCGTTGATGAGACCATTAATTCTTTAACCTATGTTGTAGCCTAGCTCAACTGCTAACAGAACTACTCCTAATCTAATTAGGATTATATAGATCCAAAGTGGTTCTATTGCTGCCTCAGCTGCAGCAATATTCCGCTTTTGTTGTTTATTCGGCAACAGTATCTTGCTGGGAAGGTTTCTAGCTCACTGTTCCGTTATTCAAACTATACAGTACCCTTATTACGACTTATAGTCGTTTTTTATCGGTTAGGAAACTTGCAACGGTGAACCTAGTCACTTCAAGTTCTCCTCCTCCATAGCTTAAGAAAGCATCCTTAGATCATCTAAGATACTTAAGGATGTTCTTAACATCAATCCAGTGACTATCACTTGGATTGGCCTGATTGTGACTCTATATGCTCAAAGCCTATGAGACATCAGGTCATGTACATCTTTTCAATGTATAAGTTCTCGGAGAGTGCCAACAACTTTTAGATCTATCCCAGTAGATCCTTATTCCTAGAATAAAGGTTGTCTCTCCCAAGTATTCTATGGAGAATTTTTCATGAAAGCCAAGCTTTCACCGATTGTATTATGGGAATGTCATTTCCAAGAAATGATATATCATCATTTTATATAGGACAATCACTGTCAGTGCGCTCCCACTAACCTTCTTATATACACAAGAATCATTTTCATTTTGAATTAAATCATATACCATTATGATTACATCAAAACGCTGGTTCCAAGAACGTAATGCTTGCTTCAATCCATAAATGGATCGATTTAACTTTCAAACCTTGTTTGCATGTTTTTGTACGACAAAACCGTTAGGATGTTGTAAACATCCTCCAAAATGTTTCCGTTTAAGGAAAGTGATTTTGACGTTCAGCTGCCATATTTCATAAATGAAACATGCAGCATAAGAAAGCATTATCCAAATAGATTTAACCATGGCAACAGATAAAAGGTTTCTTCGTAATCGACACAATGTTGATAACGATACCTTTTCGCTACAAGCCTACCTTTGTACATTGGTATGTTTCCATCCATGTTTGTCTTCCTTGAAGACTCATATAGTACCAATAGGCACAATGCCTTCCGGTATATCAACCAGTGTTACATGGATTCTATTTCGGACTTCATGGCACTGTGCCATAATAAGGAGTCGATATCTTGTATCACTTCCTCATACGTAGCCAGTTCGTGTTCCTCAATAAGATTGACATCTTCATGAGGTGAGATCAGAAACCCATACCTCCCAAGTTATTTTCTGACTCTCTCCGACTTACGCGGTTCTTGTGTATTCGAAGATTGTGGTACAGTTTCATCTCTGATGAACTGTTTGTGTTCCATTAAGGAATCGGTGCCTGGAACAGTATTACTCTGATTTTCATCGAGTTTTACTTTCCTCCCACTTACCACTGCATATAGGTATTCCTCTTAGGAAAACCGCATGGAGAGCAACAATTAAATTGTTCTCTTGTGAGTTGTATAAGTACTATACTTTGGTTTCCCTAGGATAACCTACAAATTAGGCATTTATCCAATTTGGGTTCTATTTTGGTATCATCCAAACATATGCCCAGCATTCCCAAATCTCCAGGAATGAGAAAACTCGGTTTCTTTCATGTTCATATCTAATATGAAGTATGTCCAACAGATTTTTATGGAACCTTATTCAAAATAAGTATTGCACTGTTTAATAGGTATCCCTTGAAGGAAAATGGTAGCTCAGAGCGACTCATAATTAACCTTACTATGTCCAACAAGGTTCGGTTTCTCTGTTCGAACACATCGTCATAATTGAGGTGTTCTGGGAGGAGTCCACTATGAAAGAATACTATACTCTTTTAAGTAATTGAGAAAATTATTACTTAAGTATTTTCATCACGGTCCAATCGTGATGTTTTAATACTCTTGCCGATCTGTTTTTATACTTCATGTCAAAACTCTTTGAATTTATCAAAAGTTTCTGATTCGTGTTTCAAAAGAAACACATAACCATAACACGATGCCACATCTGTAAAGGTTATGAAGCATTCATATCCACCTCTAGCCTAGCTAGACATAGGCCCACTTATGTCACTATGAACGAGGGCTAACAGATCGGTGGCACTTGCACTTTTACCAAGTAAAAGGTGTTTTAGGCACTTTGCCTAATAAACTAGATTCGTAGACATCATTTGATTAGAATCAAATCCGTCCTAGTACCCACTCTTCGAAAGTGTGGATATACGAGTCTTGTTTATGTGTCCCAGACAACAATGCCACAAATAAGTCTCATCTGATTAATTCAGTTTGAGCTATTTGTTTGTCATGTTATACGTTTGAGATTCATTTATATTCAAAATATAAATACTGTTTATTCACATCTAATGTGTTTATCTCAATATCATCTTTATAAAATAAAACACTTAATGTTCTAGAATATAAAGGTATACCCGCAACGGGTTAAAATTAGATATAGAGATAATGTTTCTAGTCAAACTAGTTACATTATAACAATTTCCTAATTTAAGTACACACCCGAAAGGTAGTTCCTAAACTTAGGATTCTACGGTTAAAACAGCGACACTCGTCCCATTTCCGACTCGCAGATAAATCTCAACTGAAGTCAGTATCCTGTTTATCATCAGATCCCGCACATCTGTACATATTTATGTACAACACTTAGTATCAAAAATCAAATTTCGAAACCAGTAGTGAACATGTTTATGACAAACATATTTGAATTCGGAGCCTTTCCCGTCTTCACTTCCTTCATGTCTACCTTGTCCATACGGTAGTCACGCTTCAGTGACCTCATTTGCCACATTTTAGGCAGACATCTTGGGATATGTCATTTGTCTTCCCAGAAGACTTTGATGATTTTGCCTTTGCCCATTTTAGAAGCTCTGGCTCTGCCTCATAGAGCATAGCCATCAACTCTCCAAGAGTTTACTCTTGGTTCACAATGAACCTGCCCCAGCTTTCGGGTAGAGACTATAAAATCAAATCTTTGGTAGTCTCGGCCACGTAGGTAATGCCCATTTAACCTAGCTGATCGATGTCAGTAATCATCTGCGACACCTTGTGCTTGACAGATGTACCCTCTGACATACGTGAACGAAAGAGCTTCTTTTACAATTTGTACTTGTAAGATCTAAGAATAGATCTATGAAGATCTTTAATTTCAACATCATGTTATAAGGATCTAATCCTTTAGTCTGACGACGGAATTAAAGTGTCATTGCATTAAGCATAATAGATTGAGCACTAAAGTTATCATCACCATGAGTCTTCCAAAACTAATGCTCCACTATTTGCTCAACTCCGGGCTTAGGCCCGATATGTTTCTCTATCAAATAGAATAACTTCTCAGTTCCCAGGACTATCATGAGGTTTCATTCCCAATTTGAAAATTGGAGCCGTTTAAAGATATTTTCTCCCAAGATTATGTTTTAAACGCTGATCTTTCAGTTATATTGATTTCAATAGTCCAACTATATAATCAATGATTTCAGGTACAATTGAATATAATGATTACTATAGTCTAACTATATAATCAACTATAATTTTATTGGTTAAATTCAAATATATTGATTACTATAATCCAATTATATAATCAACTATAATTTCAAGTAGTTTGAATACAGTCCAACTGTTTAATTAAAACAACGATTAAATATTGTCCAACTAATATATATTTATAAATAAATAATGATGAAAATGAAATGAGCGCGTATTGGCAAGTATCTAAACGAAATTACAAATTTAATACTTGTCTCCCACTATTTTTCGGCGAGCCTCTAACCCTTTGTTGAGTACTCGAGAAACCTAGTTTCCTAGTGGGCTAGGATCCCGTTAAATAACACACAACCTTGACTTTGGCCAACAAATTCTATGATATTTAACTAGGTAGATCTCTAAGATCAATTGGATCTCATCCAATTCCTAGATCCAGTAGGTGGACATCCAAGTCCGAAACATATATCTAATATATGCCAATATATCCGATATATTCCCTAACCTTTTTCCTCTGAATCAACTAAGCATTGGCTTTGGCACAACAAGCTTAGTGATCCCAGTTAAGCCGGACCCATTGACTTTGGAAAGCTTCGTAATCGATGTCGATGGACAAGAAGTGATCTTGACTTTGGCCAACAAATCACAACTTGGACAAGACATGCGATATGAAACAAAGCCTTCATGATTCAAACACATCCGCGATGGACAAAGGTCTTGACTTTGGCCAACAAACCAGTGCCAATCTTAGATCTTAAGAATGAATCATTCAATGGAAGGAAAAACGCTTAATATTTATTGAGGGTTTTTCGCGTAATTGGCAACCAATTAATTATCTTTGATTAGGTCTCATCATACACCCTTAAGCATGCATTCTAAAAGCATAATAAGGCGTGATAAATAAATTAATAATGATATGCGGATGGATATTTAAAACATTTTGTTCCTAGAACAAATCTCTCCATTTCCTCTCTCCCGGCTAGCACTATTCTTACTTCTACCCAATTATATAACACTTCTAAAGAAACCTCATTTACATTGAGGGGAATAGGTGAGAAGAGAAATACAAAGAATCAAGAGGTAATAGGCTGGACACGCAGGTCCAATTTAATAAATTATAAATTATTACAATAATTTCCAAAATTGCCATCACCCATATAATATCCATCCGATATACATTATTCATACATCACATCCATGTATTTACACAAAGCATGTTATCAATCAATCTAATCCAATTAATTAATCTTTGATTAGTGAGCATCCAATGTTCAAAAAATGATTTGATTTGCGCGAGTCCAACTCGTTTTAAGAATAAGTACTCAAAGTACGAATTCTTGAATTATATAAAACTACAATATTAAATCCAATTTAATTCGTATTCAATACTAATTCTTTATTTAATTCCAAATTAAATAATTACACTTTATTAATGAGCCTTTGCGACTTAGATTCTAAATCTAATCTTAACGGGTCTCAAAGCCCAATTTAACATCTAATGTCAATTTAATTAAAGTCCAATGGGCTTTCAATTAATTTATAAGGCATGGACTTTGGCAACCAAAGCCCAATAAGGAATCACCATTTGCCAAAAATCAATTTAGGCCCAATTAAAATATTAAAGGCCCATTTAATCATATTTGGACTTTATGAAAATGGTTTTAGGCCCAATTGGATCCAACCAATTAACCTAAATCAAACTTGGCCCAACCAAGCCCAATAAGCCCAAATACAAAATTTTAGCCCAATTCCAAATTAAGCCCAACTAATTAAATTCCAATATTCCAAATATCATAATTTAATCAATTAAAGTGTATTAGCCATAATTAATTATTTAAATCAACATTTTCAAAATACCAATTTACACAATTAATCATACTTTAATATTATTGAAGCAAAATCAATCCCAACATGCTCTTAAGCTCTCGGCAATATGGTGATTTTTATAACAATTTTGATTTCAATCCAATTAAATCACAATCTAATATATCCCATGCATTTTAAACATATCCAATTGTCTAAAATTCAAAAATCACCAAAAGCTAGGGTTCTAACCATATTCGGCCAAGTCTCAAATTTGGGGAAAATTAATCCAATTAATTTTTTCTTCAAATTGATCATGCACAACTCAAATTTAACATATTATAAGCATTCTCAAACAAACAATTTGCCTAAATCATGCTCAAATAAAAAATACCCAAATTAAAGTTAAGAACCCTAAATTTCAATTTCATGTTTAATAACCGCTCTGATACCATTGTTGGGTTTTCTAGGTCAAACCAAGATCAATTAAGCAATGAAATGTGCGAATACAACAAAGTAAAGTAGCGGAAAATACTCACTTTGATCGGCTAAGTGGATGCGTTGAACAACAAAATTTTGCTCCTTGATGTATTCGGCCAAGCCCTCCATTTTGTTGATCTTCAAGCTCCAAGCTTTGTGTGTTGATTCCAAGCTCAAGGATTGGTTTCCCTATCACCTTTGAATGACTCCTTTATGTGCTAGCATTGGAAAATTTTACAACAAAATTTTCTACCTTGTCCTTGCAACTCTCGGCCAAGCCAAGGTTTTTGGAGAGGAAAAGTGTTTTGGGCGTGAGAGATGGAGAGAAGAGAGATGAGTGTTGTGTAATCTAATTACCAAAAAAAAGTCATATACCAAAAATAATAAAAATGGTAAAATGTCTTTCAAACCATCACACTTGTGTGTTTTACACACAATCACCTACCAACAACTTCCCTCAACTTAAAGTGACAAAGTTGACTAGTGATGTGACATGTGATGTGACATGTGGGCCGCACTTGATTCAAAATCCGAGTGGGCCCGCAACACATCCCAGGCTCAGATTCGCTAATTCTGAATTAACGAATTTTCCGTTGCGACGTAATTAAATCAAATTTAATTAAATAATTATGCCTAGCAAAATTTCTATTCACGTCGCTAGCGAATTAATTCTAAATTAACTCGTTCGCCCGAATTAAAATCTTATTTTAATTCCGCGTCGAAATCTAATTTCGTATAATATATCGAATATATATTATTTTATCGATTAATTCCAAATTAATCGTTCTCTCTCTTTAAATAGTATTTTATCCCAGATAAAATTCTCTGTAATTAATCCTAGATTAATTTTCTCTCTCTTATAATTAATCCCATATTAATTATGTCCGAGTCATACGTCATCGGTGAATCTTCGGGAAGCGACCCATGAGATCCCTGGATATGTTGGCAGTAAATCCGGTCATCCGTATATCCGAATACGTTTTTACCTAGTACCACGTTCTTACCGATTTACAAGACATGGTTGGCTTCTAGCAAAGCATCGTGCCTACCCAATTCTCCAGAAATTTTCTTAATGGAATATATAATCTGTATCAGGCGTAGTATACGTAGTATTGCGTATTACGATCCAGTATCTGATGTCACATGTAAGGCCTGGGGCTGGAATTGTGTCTGCCCCGTACGAAGCATATATCGGATCTCTGGTAACTAGTCTCTATTATCGGATAATCATGACCTAGTCATATTATCCCGATGACTGCAGTACTAAAGAGTACTAGTTCTGTATCATGCGTGATCATCATCTCCATATGACTGGAGTGATACTTCCATCTTGACATCACACCCAATACACTACGATTCTCAATATACCCAGAAGAGGCGTACACAGAACCTGTTAAAGCCCTGGATGACCAAAACCAAAGTATATTGATTGTCGCAAGTATTAGCGATGCAAGTCTCAGGTTAAGACCAAATACACCTACCCTGATTCGGATTTCCATAGACACATAATCATACTACCAATGGAATTCCGAGGGGTCTATCCAGAGCGAAGCTGTTTCCGTACCATCGGTAAAAACAACCTTTTATCACACTTGCATAAGTATCCAATACTTAAATATATGAGAACTATGTTGTTATGCTCTCACAACGCGCACAAGTGCAATACTAGTCTATTCCGCATTATCGATGTCCAATCTCGATAATACTACGACTAGGGATGTTTTAATGATTAAAACTTAATGGATTAATATTGTCTCATATCTTATTAATCCGGAACTAATCATATGGACTTTTATCATTTATGTATCTTGGTAATCTAATTACAAATAATAAAAGAGCAATTTCCTTTGTCACATAGTTAATTTGTACAACAACACCATGTTCTGTATAAATAGTGATGCTATGGGTCATAATTGTCCAACAACAAGTGGAGCGTGTTTTTTAGGAGCGGGTTGACAACTATATGGCCTATTCAGTGGACTTCGATTCTGCCTTGGTTGAGATGTTTGAAAAAACGGACTTAACTCAGGACCAATGCAGTACGTTTTCCTTCACCACTCATATTTCCACCATATCCAGCTGATGCATCCAAGGAGGATGATAATTGACGGCTGTCATTTCAGGTAAGTGCCTTCAACCTGGATTTTCTTTCTTTTGAGCATTGGGGGCACTGCTCGGTTCAAGTTTGGGGGTGTTATTGTGTGTTGATATTTGTGTTTCCATGTGTGTGTGTTGTGTTGCATATTTCTTTTATTCTCATGAGTTAGTTTCTTTTATTTCTAATATACAATTGTGTGAGTGTTGTAAAATGTTAAAAAAAAAAATTTTGGGAATGATGGATATTGTTTCAATGATGAGGTTGGGTGTGTAGTATGAGAACTTAGAAAATGATAAGTGTTGAATGTCTTTTATCTGATGCCTTGAGTAGAGGATGTAGGTTAGACTCGTAAGCACTTAAAATATAGGTTTCTAGCAGTAAGAACATAGGTAGATAACAAAGTGATTAGTTGAGGAAATTAGCTGAAGATGAATGACTGTTTGCTTAGATATCTATCTCCGTTTGTAATTATTCATGTTATATGATATGACTAATAATAATAAAAAATCAAAATCACCACCTATAATGATAAGCGTAAAGCTATCCATGGGAAATTATTAGGACCACCATGAGGAGAAATGCTACCTTAAAGGATATGTGAGTTTAAAAAAAAGAAAAAAAAATATCCATATCATATAGAGCTCAATAGGCAAACATAGAGTAAATTTGAGATATCTAGGTTGGTTTGACCCATCGGATGCACATTTTTTTAACGAAATCACCAAGTTAGCTCCATTAGGATTCAAGTTGTGACCAAACCTTACCACACACGCACATTGTGAGTCTAACTTAGATAATTTACCCAAGACTTTGGATCTAAGTTGAATCATACACTTTGGAGGTTTCTTTGTTTTCATCATTAGGTATTCTCTGAGAACGCTCATTGCACCAGACTTTCAAGGACTCTGGTTTTCTTTCTATTATTCCTAGGCGACCCTATTGGACAAGTAATAGTCACGTGAGGGCTTACATGGATGATACTTTTTTAACGATTACATTTTCGTTAAAAATGACATTTTTTAACGAAATCACCAAGTTAGCTCCATTAGGATTCAAGTTGTGACCAAACCTTACCACACACGCACATTGTGAGTCTAACTTAGATAATTTACCCAATACTTTGGATCTAAGTTGAATCATACACTTTGGAGGTTTATTTGTTTTCATCATTAGGTATTCTCTGAGAACGCTCCTTGCACCAGACTTTCCAGGACTCTGGTTTTCTTTCTATTATTACTTTTATTTTTATTTTGTTTCATGATTGTATGTGCATGGTTATATGACGTTTGTGGGTGTCATCCATGTAAGCCCTCACGTGACTATTACTTTTCCACTAGGGTCGCCTAGGAGTTTAAAGGCTTGTTACATACACTAAATGCAATCGTGGCCCCTACGAAAGTGGCTTAGTGAATTTTATTACTTTATACACACTTATTCATGCATCATCAGCTTATTATTTTGTTAGATTCCATGTAATTTAATGAATTTTGGAGTTGTTTGGTGTTTATTGATATGGAGGATTAGAGCATGGATTTTGGAAAATTATACGGGTTCTGAGAGCCTATAGATGCGACGGAAGTATGCGAGAAAAGCGAAGAAGAGTTGAACATATTCATCCAGAAAATAAGAGTGGCATCGCAGTGCCAACTTCTGGCGTCATGGTGCCCAGCGTGTCCCATACAGAATACCCGAGGCTTTGGCGCCGCAGCGCCAACCTCCGACGCCGCGGTAAATTTTGGGATGATTTAGGGTTTGCAGCAGCATATGCGCAGGAGGACTCTAAGGTTTTCCTCTAAATTAACATCACGTCCAAGACCTTAGGAGGCTGATTAGACACAACAACAAAGTTCAAAACACAAAAAAAAACTAAGGCATCCAAAAAGAATAGATTGAAGCACAAAGGAATGAGACAAGGTGGTGAAGTTCGAAAACACAAGGAATTTGATTCGGGTTTGCAGCAGCATATGCGCAGGAGGACTCTAAGGTTTTCCTCTAAATTAACATCACGTCCAAGACCTTAGGAGGCTGATTAGACACAACAACAAAGTTCAAAACACAAAAAAAAAAAACTAAGGCATCCAAAAAGATTAGATTGAAGCACAAAGGAATGAGACAAGGTGGTGAAGTTCGAAAACACAAGGAATTTGATTCGGGTTTTACTCCTTATTTTCTTCTTCAAACTCTTCTTATTATCATTATGTTGTGGAATCAATTATTGTTGTGTTTTAATTCAGTCATGAACTAATTTTCTTAATCTAGAGTATGATATAGCTTAATGCTTTAGACTATATATTGATTGCCAAATAACTTTTATACAGTTTTCATTCAGTTTATTTATATTTTTCTGTACTTAATGCTTCTTATTTTCTGGCCACAAATCTCATGATTTTATGTTTAAAATCTTTCGTTCGAGAGAGGGGATTTTGAATAGGACTTGGAAAATATAATCTTGGAAGTTTATAGAGTTCGTAAGAATCTATAACTCCTTGAAAGCTGTTAATAAAGAATCACAAGGCTTAATAAATTGTTAATTATTAGATTTTTATATGAATATTGAAATCGGTAATTAACAATAATTTCATTATTGCTCAGGAGAGGGAGTGGAATAATCTAGAACTCTTGACTTATAAACGTAGAAATTGAATAGTAGTTAGTTGGCATCACAAATACATAGTGGAAATCTAAGTGAAATCAGACTCTAGAATTCATCTCATCACTGAACTTGCAATAAAAATCGTTTAGTTTCTTTTTTATTTTTTTTTATTTTTCCTAATAATTTGAATTGAGATTTTGTGTCTAAATAAAGTTATGGTTGGTGATTATAGTACTTAGTACAAATTAGATTCCAATCCATGTGGGTTCGACACTCATACTTATCATTTACTGAAACATGACACCGTACAATTGCGGTACGATAGAATATATTATATCGTACCACAAGTGTACGGTGTCAAGTTTTAGTAAAGATAAGTGAAAGAGTGTCGAACCAACATGGATTGTGTCCAACTCACAATAAGTACAATAATTTATAATCCTAACTTTATTTAGAAGCCAACTAATTAAGATTAAACTAATATTAAAACTATAAACTAAAGAAACGAGATATCAAAACGTTAAATTAAGATAATCTAATGAATATAGAGATTCTAGAGTCTGATTTCACCTAGTTATCCCATATATATTTGTCATGTCAATCAATCCTTACTCAATTGCATTATTTATAAGTCAAGAATCCTAAAGTATTCAACTCCCTCTCCCGAGAAATAGTGAAAAGGTTATTAATTACCGACTTCGATATCCCTATAAAAATCTAGTAATTAACAATTCATTACGTTCTGTGATTCTTTGTTAACGACTTCAAAGGAACTATAGATTCTCCCGAACTCTATAAAACTCTTAAGTTATATTCTCTAGATCCTATTCAAAATCTCTTTCTCTCGAGCGATAGATTATAAACATGCATCATCTCAGTTTGTGGCCAACAAATAAGAAGCATTAAATACAAGAGAATACAAATAAACTGAATTAAAATTTCATAATAATCAAATTGACAATCAATACATAGGTTCAAGTATTGGCTACAACATCCTCTAGAATTATGGAATTAGTTCATGACTAAAGATAAAAACAATAAAAACATGGTCATGAATCTAATAGAAATCATTAGAGTTTAAAGATAGAAACTAAAAAATAAAATATGAATTGAATCCATTCATCTTCGGACGTCACCGTCTTCGTCTCTTCATGTCGCTCTTCAATCTTTCTCTTTGGATCTTTCCAAACATATGTGTTTTTGAGTCTTGACTAGTGTATTAGCCTCCTTTTAATGTTTTGGACGAGTATATGTATTTATAGGGAAGTCCGGGAGTCATTGTGAATGTCAAACCCTGATTTCTAGTGTTTCTGGGTGATTGACGCAGAGCTGCGGCACCGGAAAGTGGCACCGCGATGCCTAACTCTCGATATTTTTCTATGGCAGAAATTTAAAGTCACGTCGCAACGCCAGGAAGTGGGCGTTGCGACGCAAGGAAAAATTTTAGACTTGTGATTTCTGTATTTTTCGTTCTTCCCGCGTGCTTCTGATTCGTCCGTAAGGTCCCAAAATAAGTATAATTGCTCCAAGATCTTTGTTTCAATGCTTACTATAAATAAAATATAAAAGAAACTATAAAATAAATTAAATGACACGGAATCTAACAAGATAGTAAGCTAATAATGCATGAATAAATAGGTATGAACCGCACTTATCAAACACCCTCAAACTTAAGATTTTGCTAGTCCCGAGCAAAATACTAAATAAAAACTAAATAAATAAACAAAAAAAAAATAACAAAATTAACTAGGCCACTTTCGTAGGGGTCACGATTGTATTTAGCGTATACAACAAGCCTTTAAACCCCTAGGAGACCCTAGTGGACGAGTTATAGTCTCATGAGGGCTTACAGTGACGACACCCACAAACGTCATTCAAACACATACAAAAATATAAAAATAGATAAGCAAACAAAATAAAATAGCCCCAATAGTTACACATATTATTGTCCTCAAAGAATGCTGCCAATGAAATCAGAGAGTTTTCAAAGTACTCAATGCAACTAAAATCTAAGTTCTTGAATAAATCATCTAAGCCAGACTCACAGTGTGTGTGTGTGTAAAGGTTCATTCACAGCTCGACTCCTAAGTAAGCCAACTTGATGATTTCGTCTCAAAAATTGGGATCTGATGGGTCAAACCAACCTAGATATCTCAAAAGTACTCTCTATTTGCCTATTATATGTCCTCAGTATGGTACAATTTTTTCTTCCTTTTTCTTTTTATTTTTTTTTAATTTTTTTTCAACACACATACCCTTTAAGGTAGCATTTCTTCTCATGATTGTCCTAACACTCGCCCATGGGTAGCTTCACGCTTATCGGTTATATATGGTTTAAATTATTCTTTCTTTCTTTTCTTATGCTTTCATTCTTTTTCTTTTTCTTTTTTATTTTAATTTTCTTATCTTACCAAACATCATAACACTAGCATATTGAGATAGATATCTAAGCAAACGGTCATTCATCGGCAAATAATTTCTTCAACTAATCACCTTGCCAACTACCTAGGTTCTTACTGCTAAGAACCTATTGTTAAGTGCTTACAAGTCTAACCTAGATCACCTACTCAAGGCATCAGATAAAAATCAATTGGGAACTTATCATTTCTAAAATTTCATCTAAAGCAAACAAAATTCATCATTAGACTTATGTTTTACTATCAAGGAAAGAAAATAATAATTTTTTTTAAATAGCAGGACATATCACTACATGCACACACCCCCAAACTTAAAACTTACATTGTCCTCAATGTAAGATAATAATAAAGATTCAAAAGTAAGGAAAAACACTACCGGGCATGGAGTTGATCAGGCTCATGCTGGTCAGAATTTGGTTGTGTGGGTTATGTGGGCCGTGCATCCTGCATAAATAACATGCAAACTAATAAAAAAATAGCACACAATAAAATAAAAATAAAGTAAATAAAATAAAAATAAACAAATGAAAATACAAGGGTTGTCTCCCCGCTAGCGCTAAGTTTAAAGTCTTAAGCCAGACACAACCACCCAAATGGTCATGGTGGCTTCTTCTTTTGTATCCACCAGCTGTTGTGACATGAAAAAAATAGTTTGGCAGGCTGTGGCAGTTTATCTATGACCCATAGCGTCACTATTTGTACATATCATGGTGTTGTTGTACAAATTAACTATGTGACAAAGGAGATTACACTCTTATCATTTGTGATTAGATCACCTAGATGTATAAATGATAGGAGGTCCATATGATTTGTTCCTGGACGGAGAATGATATGAGACAGTATCAGTCCACAAAGGATAAATCATTAAATATCCCTAGTCAGAGTATTATCGAGATTGGACAACGATAAATACGTAAAAGACTAGTATTACACTTGTGCGCGTTGTGAGGGCACACGGCATAGTTCTCATATATTTGGGTATATGATACTCATGCAAGTGTAATATGAGGTTGTGTTTTACCGATGGTACGGGAAACAGCTTCGCTCTGGATAGACCCCCTCGAAATTCCATTGATAGTATGACTATGTGTCTATGGAAGTCCGAAACCAGGGTAGGTGTATTTGGTCTTAACCTGAGACTTGCACCGCTAATACTTGCGACAATCAATATACTTTGGTTGCGGTCGTCCAGGACTTTAACAGGTTCTGTGTACGCCAATGTTGGGTGTATTGAGAATCATAGTGTATTGGGTGTGATGTCGAGATGGAAGTATCACTCCAGTCATAGTGGAGATGATGGTCACATAGGATACGGAACTTGTTCTCTTATATGCTTGAGCTATTGGGATATTATGACTAGGTCATGTCTATCCGATTATAGAGACTAGTTACCAGAGATCCGACATGTGCGTCGTACGGGGCAGACACAATTCCAGCCCCAGGCCTAGCACGTGATCATCCGATACAGGATCGACATACGCAATACCACGTATACTACGCCTGATATAGATCATTATTCCTGTAAGGATATTTCCGGAGAATTAGGTAGGCATGGCGTTTTGCTAGAAGTCAACCTTGTCTTGTAAATCGGTATAAACGTAGTATTTGGTACTTACGTGTTCGGATAGTCCAACGACCGAATTTACTGCCAACATATCCGGGGATCTCATGGGTCGCTTCCCAAAGATTCACCGATGACATATGACTCGCACTTTTAATTAATCTGGGATTAATAAGAAGAGAGAAAGAAAATTAATCTGGGATTAATAGCGGAGATATTTTATCTGGGATAAAATTTCATTTAAAGAGAGATAACGATTAATTTGGAATTAATCGATTAATTAATATATTCGATATATTAAACGAGATTGGATTTCGACGTGGAATTAAAATTAGATTTTAATTCGGGCGAACGAATTAATTTAGAATTAATTCGTTAGCGACTTGAATAGTGACTTCGCTAGGCGTAGTCATTTAATTACGTCGCAACAGAAAATTCGTTAATTTGGAATTAGCGAACCCGAGCCCGGGATTATTTGTGAGCGCATTCATATTTCGAATTCGAGTGCGGTACGTAAGTCAAATCAAGCGTCAAATCACTTGTCACTTTGAGTGATGTGACTTGACAACTTGATTGATGGGATTTGATGTTGGTGGTTGAAGGCTTTGATTGTTTGACTTTTGAAAGCCAAAATTTTGGTATGTTTTGGAAATCAATTACCAAAATCATTCAACACATTTCATCTCTCTCTCTCTCCAATTTCTCTCATTTCTCATGCCCTTGGGGCTGGTTTTTCTTCTGTTTTAGAAACAGCCACTGCCGAGTGACTTGAAGAAAATGGGAAGCCCAAGTGCTTGGTTTTTGTGGAAAAAATCAAGAGAGCTAGCACTCCGAGAGACATGCGAAGGTGATAGGGAAGTCCACCCATGAGCCAGGAATCTTTTGACGAAGCTTGGAGCTTGTTCAAGGAGCAACAATGGCCGAAAATGAGGAGCAAATAGCAGCCCACTGCCGACTGCACCAGTGAGCAAAAAATGGAATTTTTATTTCCTCACGCGTCGCTCAACCGATCGATGTGAGTATTCTGTAACTTCGTCGTTGTTATTCACACATGTTTATATGCTTTTGATTCGATCCTTGGGACCGTAGAACTCTTACAATGGTATCAGAGCATTGTTAAAAGCATGAAACGAATTTAGGGTTAAAATTTGGGTAAAATGTTTTTGAGCATGATTTGAATGAATTGGATGTTTGAGTATGCTTAATACATGTTTAATTGATGTTTGATTTGATCAATTTCAAGAAATTGTGATTGGATCATTTTTTCCCCAAAATCTTAGCTTGGCCGAGAGTTTGATGCCCTAATTAGTCTTGGAATTTTGATTTTTTGATTCATTGGATGAGTTTGAATCATTCGGGAATGTGATTTAATGTCGATTGTGGATTTAATTGGATTGAAACCGAATCGGACACAAAATCTCCTCCAAAGCCGAGACATAAATAGCATGAAATGGGTTTGATTTTAATCAAAATGTGTTGGACATGTGATGATGAAAATGAGCATAACTAATTGTATAAATTGATGTTTTAGAAATGTTAATTTGGGTGATTAATCATGATATACACTTTAGGTTAATTAAATGTGAAATTGGATTTTTGTGTTTAATTATGTTGGGCCTTAAATTGGATTTGGGCTTGTTATGTTGTAAATGGGCTTATTGGGCTTTGTTGTACAAAGTTGGGTTTAGGCAAAATTGGTTGGATCCAATTGGGCCCAAAACCGTTTCCATAAAGCCCAAATGCGACTTAATGAACCTTTAAAGTTTAATTGGGCCTAATGGACCTAATTTGATTTCTAGGCTTATGGGGTTAATCCCGAATTGGGCTTTGGTTATCGGTTTGATCCGAGTTAACCAAAAGTCCACGCATAGAAGAAATTAATTAAAAGCCCGTGGACTTTAATTAAATTGACGTTGGACGTTAATCGGGCTTTGAGACCCGTAATGATTAAATTTGGAATTTAAGTCGTAAAAGGTTCATTAATAAAGTGTAGTATTTAATTTGGAATTAAATGACTTAGTATTAAATACAAATTGAATTGGATTTAATTATGTAGTTTAATTTAATTCGAGAATTCGTACTTTGAGTACTTATTCGCAAAATGAGTTTGACTCGAGCAAAATCAAATCGTTGTTTGAACATTGGATGGTCACTAATTATCAGATTAATTAATTTGATTAGATTGATTGATAACATGCTTGTGTGAATACATGGTTGCGATGCATGAATAATGTATATCGGAGGGATATTAGATGGGTGGGACAATTTTAGAAATTGTTGTAATAAATTTGATTTATTAATTGGACTTGTGTGTCCAGCCTTATTACCTCCATATTCTTTGTATTCTCTTCTCACCTATTCCCCTCAATGTAAATGAGGTTTCTTTAGAAGTGTAGTGTAACGGGTAGAAGTAAATACATGTGCTAGCTGGAGAGAGAAAGGGAAAGATTTGATCTAGGATCAATGTGTAAAGTATCCATCCGCATATCATTATTACTTTATTTATACGCGATTTATTATGTGTTTAGAATGCATGTTTAAGGGTGTATGATGATGAGACCTTAACAAAGATAATAAATTGGTTGGCATTTTGCACTCGAAAAACCCTCGCAACATATTAAGCGTCTTTCCTTCCATTGAGTGATTCTCACTCAAGATCCGAGACTGGAATTGGCTTGTTGGCCAAAGTCAAGGCCTTTTTCCGTCGAGGATGTGTTTGAATCACGAAGGCTTTGTTCCATATCAATGTCTTGTCCAAGTTGTGGTTTGTTGGCCAAAGTCAATACCACTTCTTGTCCATCGACATTGATTACGAAGCTTTCCATGGTCAATGGGTCGCGCTTAACTGGGATCACTAAGTTTGTTGTGCCAAAGCCAAGGCTTAGTTGATTCAGAGGAAAAAGGTTAGGTAATACATTGGATGTATTGGCATATATAAGATATATGTTTCGGACTTGGATGTCCCCCTACCGGATCTAGAAATTGGATTGGATCCAATCGATCTTAGAGATCTACCTAGTTAATTATCATACAATTTGTTGGCCAAAGTCAAGATTGTGTGATATTTAACGGGATCCTAGCCCGCTAGGAAACACGGTTTCATGAGTACTCGACAGAGGGTTAGAGGCTCGCCGAAAAATAGTGGGAGGCAAGAATTGAATTTGCAATATTCGTTTAATTACTTGCCATACGCGCTCATTCAAATATCATTCGTCAAATATATTAAATGTTAGTTGGACTAATATTTAAATGTTGTTTTAATAAATAGTTGGACTATATTCAAACTATTCATTTATAGTTGATTTTATAATTGGATTATAGTAATCAATATAATTGATTTTAATCTATTAAATTATAGTTGATTAAATAGTTGGACTATTGTAATCATTATAATAAATATTACCTAAATCGTTGATTAAATAGTTGGACTATTAGAATCAAGATATAATTGAAAGATTGGCATTTAAAACATAATCCTAGGGAAGATGTATTTAAATGGTTTAATTTTCAAAATTGGGAATAATTTCAGGATGGTCCTGGAAAAACTAATAAGTTACTTTATTTGATAAAATAACATATTAGGCCTAAAGCCCGGAGTTAAGCAAATAGTAGAGCATGGTCTTTGGAAGATCATGTAATGATAACTTAAGTGCTTAATCCATTAAGCTTGTCGTAGTAGACTCCTTAATTTCTGAATCAAAACTAAGGATTAGATCCTTAAAGTATAATAAAGAAATTGAAGGATCTTCATAAATCTATGCTTAGATTTTAGAAGTACTTATATTGCAATAAATAACTCTTGGAGAGTTCATGACTATTCTCAAGGAGACAAAGTCAAAGTTTACAATAGGCAAGTAGCACAAGGCGCACCTTACTTCGATATTCTAGAAACCTGAGGCTTGGCCAAAGGCTTCTGGAGTGTTGAAACTGGCAAAGGCAAAATCATTATAATCTTCTAGGAAGATAAAGGACATATCCCAAAATGTCTGCCTAAATGTGGCAAACGGGATCGCAGAAGCGTGACTGCCATTTGGACAAAGCAAACATGAAGGAATTGAAGACTGGGCAAGGCTCTGACTTCAAATATGATTGCCATAAATATGTTCATGACTAGTATTGAAATTAGATTTTAAATACTTAGTGTGATACATAAATACATGTATTGATGTTCAGAATCTGTTTTGGACAGGATACTGACTTCAATAGAGATTTATCTGTGAATTGGAAACGGGACCTCTGTCGCTGTTTTAACCGTAGATACCTAAGTTTAGGAACTACCCTCGGGTGTGTACCTAAATTTGGAAATTGTTATAATGTAACTAGTTTGACTAGATACGTTATCTTTATATCAGTGTTTAACCCACTGCGGGTGAACCTTTATATTCTAGAACACTAAAGTGTTTCATTATATAAAGATGATATTGAGATAAACACATTAGATGTGAATAACAGAATTTATATTTTGAATATAAATAAATCTCAAACGTATAACATGACAAACAAATAGCTCAAACTGATTTGATCAGAAGAAACTTAAAAGTGGCATTGTTGTCTGGGACATAATTAAACAAGAATCGTATATCCACACTTTTGAAGAGTGGATACTATGACTGTTTTGATTCCATTCAAATAAAGTCAACGAATCTAGTTTATTGGGCAATGTGCCTAAAACATTATTTACTTGGTAAAAGTGCAAATGCCACCGATCTGTTAGCCCTAGTTCATAGTGAAGCAAGTGGGACCATGTCTAGCTAGGCTAGATGTGGATATGAATATTTCGTGACCTTACGGATGTGGCATCGCGTTATGGTTATGTGTTTCTTTTGAAACACAAATCGGAAACTTTTAAAGTTTCGACACGAAATAGACAAATAGATCGGCTAAAGTATTAAACCGTCACGGTTAGACCGTAATTGAAAATACTTAAGCAATAAGTTTCTAATAAACTTGAAAGAGTATAGTATTCTTTCAAAGAGGACTCCTCCCGGAACACGTCAGTTTGACGGTGTGTCCGAACCGTTTAACCGAATTTTGTTGGACATGATAAGGTTAATCATGAGTCGCTCTGAGCTACCATTTCCTTCTACGGATAAGCATTAACAGTGCAGAACTTATTTAGAATAAGGTTCCATAAAAATCTGTTTGACAGATATCATATTAGATATGAACAGAAAAGAAACCGGGTTTCTCATTCCTGATAATTTTGGAATGCTAGGCATATGTTTGGATGATACCAAACCAGAACCCAAATTGGATAAATGCCAAATTGTTGGTTATCCTAGGGATACCAAAGTATTGTACTTATACAACTCACAAGAGAACAATGTAATTGTTGCTCACCATGCGGTTTTCCTTAGAGGAATACCTATATGCAGTGGTAAGTGGGAGGATAGTAAAACTCGATGAAAATCACTGTAATACTATTCAAGGCACCGAGTCCTAATGGAACACAAATAGTTCATCAAGGATGAAACTATACCATAATCTTCAAATACACAAGAACCGCGTATGTCGGAGAGAGTCAGAAAACAACATGGGGTATAGGTTTCTGATCTCACCTCATAAAGATGTCAATCTTATTGAGGAATACCAACTGACTACGTATGAGGAAGTGATACAAGGTATCGACTCCCTATCATGGCAAAGTGTCATGAATCCGAAATGGATTCCATGTATATCAACAAGTTTGGATACTAGTTGATGTACCACAAGGCATTGTGCCTATTGGTACTATTCAGTCTTCAAGGAAGACATACATGGAAGGCAACATACCAATGTGTAAAGCTAGGCTTTTAGCTGAAAGGTATCGTTATCAACATTGTGTTGATTACGATTCAACCTTTTACATGTTGCCATGGTAAATCCATTTGGATAATGCTTGCTAAAGCTGTATGTTTCATTTATGAAATATGACAGCTTAACGGGAAAATCGCTTTCCTGAAAATGAAACCTTTTGGAGGATGTTTATAACATCCTGTTGGTTTTGTCATACAATAACTAGCAAACAAGGTTTGCAGGTTATTTGATTCATGTTTGGATTGAAGCAAGCATAGGTTCTTGGAATTATCGTTTTGATGTAATCATAATGGAGTATGATTTAATTCAAAATGAAAATGATTCTTGTGTATATAAGAGGGTTAGTGGGAGCGCACTGACAGTGGATGTCCAATAAATAATGATAATATGTAATTTCTTGGAAATGATATTCCCATAATAACAATCGGTGAAAGCTTGGCTTTCATGAAAAACTCTCCGAGAAATCGTACATTGAAAAATGTACGCAACCTGGTGTCTCATACGCTTTGAGCATATGGATTCACAAACATGTCAATCCAAGTGATAGTCAGTGGATTGATATTAAGAACATCCGTTAGTTTCTTAGAGAACTAAGGATGTTGTCTTAATCTGTGGAGATGGAGAACTTGAAGTGACTGGGATCACTGTAGCAAGTTTCCTAACCGATAAAACGACTATAAGTCGTAAATGGTACTATACAGTTTGAATAACGGGACAATGAGCTGGAAATCTTTCAAGCAAGATACTGTTACCGAATAAACAACAAATGCAGGTTATTGATGCAGTTGAGGCAGCAATAGAAGGTATTTGGGTCGATAACAAATCTAATTAGATTAGATATAATTCTTTTAGTCGCTGAGCTAGGCTACAGCACAGCCTAAAGAATTAATGGTCTCATCAAAGATCCAGATAAATACTTCAATAATCATCTGATTCGTTCGGATCATACATCGCGGCGATGTGATGATCGAATAAATCGCATTAGACGATAATCATGCAAATCCGCTGACGAAAACCTTTCTCATCAGTTTGAGCGAACCGGTACATATTTCGGGTGTTAGACACTCGAGTGACTGGCTATAGGCCAAGTGGGAGATTGTTGGACAATTATGACCCATAGTGTCATTATTTGTACAGATCATGGTGTTGTTGTACAAATTAACTATGTGACAAAGGAGATTGCACTCTTATCATTTGTGATTAGATCACCTAGATGTATAAATGATAGGAGGTCCATATGATTTGTTCCTGGACGGAGAATGATATGAGACAGTATCAGTCCACGAAGGATAAATCATTATAAATCCCTAGTCAGAGTATTATCGAGATTGGACATCGATAAATATGTAAAAGACTAGTATTACACTTGTGCGCGTTGTGAGGGCACAACGGCATAGTTCTCATATATTTGGGTATAGGATACTCATGCAAGTGTAATAGGAGGTTGTGTTTTATCGATGGTATGGGAAACAGCTTCGCTCTGGATAGACCCCCTCGGAATTCCATTGGTAGTATGACTATGTGTCTATGGAAGTTCGAAATCAGGGTAGGTGTATTTGGTCTTAACCTGAGACTTGCACCGCTAATACTTGCGACAATCAATATACTTTGGTTGCGGTCGTCCAGGACTTTAACAGGTTCTGTGTACGCCATTGCTGGGTATATTGAGAATCGTAGTGTATTGGGTGTGATGTCGAGATGGAAGTATCACTCCAGTCATAGTGGAGATGATGGTCACATAGGATACATAACTTGTTCTCTTATATGCTCAAGTTATCGAGATATTATAACTAGGTCATGTTTATCCGATTATAGAGACTAGTTACCAGAGATCCGACATGTGCTTCGTACGGGGCAGACACAATTCCAGCCCCAAGCCTAGCACGTGATCATCCGAACTGGATCGACATACGCAATACCACATATACTACGCCTGATATAGATCTTTATTCCTGTAAGGATATTTCCGGAGAATTGGGTAGGCATGGCGCATTGCTAAAAGCCAACCTTGTCTTGTAAATCGCTATAAACGTAGTACTTGGTAATTACGTGTTCGGATAGTCCGACGACCAAATTTACTGCCAACATATCCGGGGATCTCATGGGTCGCTTCCCAAAGATTCACCGATGACGTATGACTCGCACTTTTAATTAATCTGGGATTAATAAGAAGAGAGAAAGAAAATTAATCAGGGATTAATAGCAGAGATATTTTATCTGGGATAAAATATTATTTAAAGAGAGATAACGATTAATTTGGAATTAATCGATTAATTAATATATTCGATATATTAAACGAGATTGGATTTCGACGTGAAATTAAAATTAGATTTTAATTCGGGTGAACGAATTAATTTAGAATTAATTCGTTAGCGACGTGAATAGTGACTTCGCTAGGCCTAATCATTTAATTACGTCGCAACGGAAAATTCGTGAATTTGGAATTAGCGAACCGAGCCCGGGATTATTTGCGAGCGCATTCACATTTCGAATTCGAGTGCGGCACGCAAGTCAAATCAAGCGTCAAATCATTAGTCGCATCAAGCGTCAAATCAATTGTCACTTTGAGTGATGTGACTTGACAACTTGATTGATGGGATTTGATGTTGGTGGTTGAAGGCTTTGATTGTTTGACTTTTGAAAGCCAAAATTTTGGTATATGTTTTGGAAATCAATTACCAAAATCATTCAACACATTTCATCTCTCTCTCTCTCTCCAATTTCTCTCCTTCCTCACGCCCTTGGTGCTGGTTTTTCTTCTGTTTTAGAAACAGCCACTACCGAGTGACTTAAAGAAAATGGGAAGCCAAAGTGCTTGGTTTTTGTGGCAAAAATCAAGAGAGCTAGCACTCCGAGAGACATGCGAAGGTGATAGGGAAGTCCACCCATGAGCCAGGAATCGTTTGACGAAGCTTGGAGCTTGTTCAAAGAGCAACAATGGCCGAAAATGAGGAGCAAATAGCAGCCCATTGCCGACTGCACTAGTGAGCAGAAAATGGAATTTTTGTTTCCTCTCGCGTCACTCAACCGATTGATGTGAGTATTCCGCAACTTCGTCGTTGTTATTCACACATGTTTATATGCTTTTGATTCGATCCTTGGGACCGTAGAACTCTTACACCAGGGTCTACGGATGGCTGAAATTTGGGGCTGCACATACGGTAAAATTGGCTCGACCACTTTTTTAGCTTCCCATGGATCATCTTTAAGTGAGCACTTACTCTTGATTTCCTCTTTTTGCGGCGCTTTAGGAGTAGTTTCAGGTCTAGCTTCGGAGAATATTTTTTAATACATGGCTTTACTATGCTCGTAGGTTGCTGAAATACTGATTCACCATGCGTGTTTGCAACTCCCTTCTCTACTATATCTACCATGTGACATTCTGCATCACCATGAGGACTCGGCATTGCTCTGAAAACACTAAAGGTGACTTCTTCATCTTGGACTCTCATTTTCAGTTCACCTTTCTGCACATCAATTATTGTTCTTCATGTTGCCAATAAAGGTCTCCCAAGGATTATTGGGACGTCATGGTCCTCCTCCATATCAAGAACAAGGAAGTCTGCGGGAAAATAGAACTTATCAACCTTAACCAACATATTTTCGACTATTCCTCATGGGTAGATGAGAGATCTATCTGCTAGCTGCAATATCATGTTGGACAGTTATGACCCATGGCTTCATTAATTGTATAGATTATGGTGTTGTTATACAAATTAACTATGTGACAAAGGAAATTGCTCTTCTATCATTTGTAATTAGATTACCAAGATGTATAAATGATATGAGGTCCTTATGATTAGTTCCTGGATTGAGATGATATGAGACAGTATCAATCCACGAAGGTTTAATCATTAAATATCCCTAGTCAGAGTATTATCGAGATTGGACATCGATAATGCGGAAAAGACTAGTATTACACTTGTGCGCGTTGTGGGAGCATAACGGCATAGTTCTCATATATTTGGGTATAGGAAACTCATGCAAGTGTAGTAGGAGGTTGTGTTTTACCGATGGTACGGAAAACAGCTTCGCTCTGGATAGACCCCTCGAAATTCCATTGGTAGTATGACTATGTGTCTATGGAAGTCTGAATCAGGGTAGGTGTATTTGGTCTTAACCTGAGACTTGCACCGCTAATACTTGCGACAATCAATATGCTTTGGTTTTGGTAGTCCAGGGCTTTAACAGATTCTGTGTACGCATCTTCTGGGTATATTGAGAATCGTAGTGTATTTGGTGTGATGTCGAGACGGAAGTATCACTCCAGTTATAGTCGAGATGATGATCACGTAGGATACGGAACTGGTTCTCTTATGTACTACAGTCATCGGGATAAAATGACTAGGTCATGTTTATCCGATTATAGAGACAAGTTACCAGAGATCTGATATGTGCTTCATATGGGGCAGACACATTTCCAGCCCCAGGCCTTGCACGTGACATCCGATACTAGATCGAAATACGCAATACTACATATATTACGCCTGATATAGATCAAATATTCCAGTAAGAATATTTCTGGAGAATTGGGTAGGCATGGCGCTTTGCTAGATGCCACCCATGTCTTGTAAATCGATAAAAACGTAGTACTAGGTACTTACGTGTTGAGATAGTCCGACGACCGGATTTACTGCCAACATATCCGGGGATCTCATGGGTCGCTTCCCGAAGATTCACCGATGACGTATGACTCACACTTTTTTAATCTGGGATTAATTAGTTGAGAGAGAAAAATTAATTTGGGATTAATTACGGAGATATTTTATCTGGGATAAAATATTATTTAAAGAGAGAGAACGATTAATTTGGAATTAATCGATAAAATAATATATTCGATATATTATACGAAATTGGATTTCGACGCGGAATTGAAATTAGATTTTAATTCGGGCGAACGAGTTAATTTAGAATTAATTCGTTAGCGACGTGAATAGTAATTTTGCTAGGTAAATTTATTTAATTAAATTAGATTTAATTTGGAATTAGCAAACCCGAGCCCGGGTGTGTTTGCGGGCACACTCACATTTCGAATTCAAGTGCGGCCCACAAGTCACATCAAGCGTCAAATCACTAGTCACATCAAGCGTCAAATCTCTTGTCACTTTGAGTGATGTGATGTCAAGTCACTTGTGATGTGAATAGTTGATGTGGGTTGTTGAATGCATTTAATGCATTTTTGCCTCCAAAAATTTGTTGACTTTTTGAAAGCCATTTCACAAATTTTGGTATATGTTATTATTGATTTTGGAAATCAATTTTAACCTAACACATCTAACTCTCTCATTCCTCTCCCTCTCTCTCACGGCCTCAAGGCCATTTTTCTTCTTCCATTTTGGTAAAAGCCGAGAATGAAAAGGAGAAGCAAGGTGATTTTTGTGGCAAAAATTACCAAGTGCTATGACACTTCCAGAGTCTTGCGAAGGTGATAGGGAACCGCACCTGTGAGCATGGAATCATCATTCGAAAGATTAGAGCTTGGAGATCCTTCCATGGCCGAAAATTGAGGAGCTCAAAATAGCCAATGTCATGAGCCTTAGAGGAGGAAAGCT
This sequence comes from Zanthoxylum bungeanum, assembly GCA_019454045.1. NCBI lineage: Eukaryota > Viridiplantae > Streptophyta > Magnoliopsida > Sapindales > Rutaceae > Zanthoxylum > Zanthoxylum bungeanum. The sequence continues at coordinate 35,497 of SKCR01000097.1, forward strand.
TGAAGTTTTGTTGTTCCTCGCATCGCTCAACCGATCATTGTGAGTATTCCGCAACTCCTTGATGTATTCGCATATTGTTTCATTGCTTAAATCGATCCTGGTTAGACCGTAGAAACCCAACACGTCACTGTGGTTGGCTTCGCCTCACCTATGCCCAACTGTTTGTAGATGGATGATGACATGAGATTGATACTTGCCCCAAATCACACAGTGATTTTCCAAAATAATGATTTCCAATAGTGCTCGGAATGGTAAAGCTGCCATGATCCTTTAGTTTTGGAGGAAGCTTCTTCTATATAATGGCACCACACTCCTCTGTGAGTGCTACTGTTTCAAAATTAGCCAGCGTCCTCTTCTTAGACATCATCTCCTTCATAAACTTCACATAACTGGGCATATGTTCCAAAGCGTCTGCAAAAGGGATGTTTATATGGATCTTTTTGAAGATGTCAAGGAATTTGGCAAATTGAGCATCTGACTTCTTCTTTTGAAAGCGCTTAGGGTATGGTAAAGGTGTCTCCGGGATGGGTGGTGGCTTATATGGGGGAACTACTGCATTGTTCTCCTCTTCTGTTACCTTTTTCTCCTAAATTGCCGCTTCTTTTTCTTGACTGCATTGGTCTTGAGAGGTGTCTTGATCTCTTTTTCACTCCTGAGAGATATGGCTTCACACTGCTCTTTGGGGTTGACTTTAGTATTACTAGGAAACACCCATTTTTATTGATTGGCCTTAGAAGAACCAAATATGCCCAATCTTCACTTCTAAGGACTTCATCGTTGCCCCTATATTGCCCATATGTGTCTCAATGTTGTTCAGCCTCGACTTATTCTTCTCAAACCGCTCTGAATTTTAAGCAATAAACGTGCTAATGAGGTCTTCTAGGGAAGGTTTTTGCTCAGCCCTTTGATTGTTGAAGCTAGATAGAGGTTACAAAACATTCTCTATGTTAGCATATGACAAGTTCGGATGACAGTAGTTAGGTTTAGGATTGCCTCTGTAATTGTTGAAGTTCTGATTGTTCACATAATGGACTTTTTCATATCCTCCGTCAGGTAAAATAATTCTATTAGCAGTAGTAACTTCAATAGATAGTTGGCCCTGTTGACTGATCAATGCTGCTAGATGAGTCGTGAGGGATGACATTTGAGCTGTAAGTGCAACAATAGGATCCACCTCATATATACCAGCCACATTAGTCACAGTAGGGCGTTCACTTGGCCATTGGTAGTTATTGATAGCCATCTCCTATAATAAGGCATAGGCGTCTTCAATAGATTTCTTGAATAAAATTCCTCCAGCAACTGCATCGACCGTGGTTCTATTAGGACCATTCAACCCATTGTAGAATAACTGAATCTGAACCCAGTCTTCAAAATTATGATGTGGACATCTTCTGAGTAGACCTTTAAAGCTATCTCAGGCCTCATACAGATTATTGGTCTATAACTGCCTAAATATGCTAATTTATGTTCTCAGTTGGGCTGATTTAGCTGGTGGAAAGTGTTGGGGCAGTTGTGGAACCCCTAGGGTCGGATCAGTACCCCGGGCAACAGAAATGGTTCTAACCCATGCATATCAATGATATGTCTATTTAAAAAAAAAATTTATGTAAAACTACATTCTGATACGAGTCTCTAGGAAAAAACGGGGACCCAATCGGAGTCCGAAAGTTCCGGAACGGAGAAAATAAGTTTTAGTATGAATCACGTCTGAGAGTCGCGAAGCAAGTGATTGGGAGTCGCGACGCCATACAAAATGCCGAGAGCATGCTGAACATGAATGTCGACACATCACGACATGAGAATCAGGGAGTCGCGATGAGTAGCTCTGTGTCACGATGCGAAATGATTTGTGTCGCGACGCAGCTCAGGTAGTGAGTGATTTTTCATTTCAAAACATTACTAAACACTTCCAATTTTCTCCCAATACTTCAAATACACTTAAAATCCAATTTTAAATTCATAACCACCATCAACACATGTTTTACAACTAGCATATATGTATTCTAAATACTTATATGCATTTGTTCGAATCTAATCACGAACCATTTTAAAATCCCAATTAGAAATGTCTCATGAACAATTCTAGATCACCTAAAGGTGGTGAAGTGAATCTAGAATAGTAACCATAGCTCTAAGCTTTAATCTACAGTTATAAACTCTTATTAATTGTTCCATGTCCAACATGAACATCTTTGACCTAATACATAAGCATGTTGTATTTATACTTCTAAAGAATCCTAACACAATTGATTAGCCTTATTTCAACATTAAGCTATGTGATCATGTATCTAATACATAAATGAACATAACTTAGGAGAAGATCAAGCAATACCTATAAGCTTGATGCAAGATCCAATCTACTTCTCATTTGTTGAAATTGTTGGAGAACATCCAAGGTGTGCAAGCTTAACTTCAAGATCCAACCTTGATTTCCAATGCTATCAAGGTTCATTTCAAGATCAAATCTTCATTTCTCCTAAATGAAATATTTTAGAGACCCCACAAGCTTCTCTAAACACTTCTCTAACTTAGGCTAATCTCTCAATGATTACTTATGTATAGGTTACTCAAGCTTTTGCTTATGCTTATACTTGTTCTTGTACTTGTAATTAAAACCTTCCTTAAGCTTGCTATTTATAGCAAAACTTAGGTAATTTTTAATTAATAAAAGTTATAATCAACTTTTAAGTGGGCTTAATCCAATTTGTCCAAATATGTATAATTAGGTGTGACTAAACTCCATTGTCTACCACTTTAATTTAATCCAATTAAATCAAACCAAGGATTAGGAAATGGATTAGTTCAATATTTACCATGTTGATTTAATCCAATTAAATCAAGCCAAAACCATCTATTATTACATACTTACAATTACTATAATATCCTCAAATGGTAGATATAATTATGATTTTAAAATTAAGACCTTGTGTAATTATTGAATTAATGCAATTAATCCAATTAGGTCAAAGTAAATAATCAATGTTATCCAATATCGAATAAGCCCAGCTAATATGTACGCAATTCGGCCACCTACGAATTTGTGAAGAACACGAACGACTTTCTAAACTATACAAGTCGAGGTCATCACATATGTTTAAAAATTCCTCCATCGTAACCTATCCAAGTTGTTCTTAGGAAACATAGACTATACCCTCAAGTTTCCAAGGCGTACATCTCATGTCGACATGCCCACAATTCTTTGCAACTGATGTGATCCACCCTAGGTGATCGGCTTTGTCCAAAGTCCCTAAGAATCTTGACTTTACTTACATGGATACCTAAACCCCTTATGGTACACATATAGGTCGACATATTCTATCTCACTTCGCACTTGATTACTGAGTGCATCGGTCCACACCTAATGAACATGTAGAGGCCAGACCATGAAAGGTTTTTGACATACATGGCATCAAAGTGTGGAGAATCTCACACAAAATCAATGATATCTTAAAGTGAAAGGATTACATATGCTACTCGACTCGAGGAGATTCCTATTGACAGTGGTGTGTACTTCCAACTATTAGGAATCACCTATGAGTCATTCAGTATTCGCTTCAACAAATACTTGCATGTCTATACGAGTTTCCAAAACTCATGGTACATCGGGTTAAACCATCGGAACTCCAATTCCAATATATGATATGTGCTAGTCTTCTAGGATATAGGAATTCGACCGTATTCTAAAACCAACGACTAGGAATATTTACTTTAAGAATAGTTTACACCTAGTGTCAAGACTATTCTAAGGTCGATGTCATTCTTAGCATATCTATACATCAATCTAATATGCATAATGACAATACCATTATAAGATATGAAATGAAAAATGTAGTTATTTTATTAATAAATAATAAAATGTAAAAATCGGATCCAATCACCAACTCCATCAAACCCCCACTTGCTTAGTGCCAACCTGAATGGCACCGTAGTCCCATCTCCTTCATATGTTTATCGAATAACTTAGGAGGTAAGGCCTTTGTAAGTGAGTCAGCTATGTTGTCTTGTCCTTGAACCTTCAAGACCACTATGTCTTTTCGTTCAATTATCTCTCTAATTACGCGGTATTTCTTTTCCACGTGTTTAGACTTTGAATGCGCCCTCGGCTCCTTAGCCTGTGCGATGGCTTCGTTATTATCACAGTATAATGGGATCGAATCCGCAATACTAGGCACGATGCCAAGTTCTGTGATAAAATTTCTAATCCAAACAGCTTCTTTAGCAGCTTCTGAAGCCGCTATAAATTCCACCTCAGTGGTGGAATCAGCTGCTGAGCGTTCCTTTGAAAATCACCAACTAACAACACTACCATTAAGGGTAAATATGTATCCTGATGTAGATTTTCTATCTTCTGGATCTCCCTGGAAGTCGGAGTCTGTATAACCTTTAACTTGTAGCTCATTTCCTCCATATATTAGAAACTTATCCTTGGTGCCTTTAAGATATTTTAGGATATGTTTCACGGTTGTCCAATGATCATTACCTGGATCAGATTGATATCGGCTGGTCATACTGACGCCAAAATTGATGCCAGGCCTAGTACATAACATAGCATACATTATGCACCCAATACAAGAAGCATATGGCAAGTTAGACATCCTAACTCTCTCTTCCTCAGTCTGAGGTGCCAATTTCTTCGAAAGATATATGTCATATCGGAAAGGTACATTTACTGCCTTACAGTTGGTAAAACCGTACCTTTCTAACATATTATCTATGTACATCGATTGTGACAAACCTATAAGCTTCCTAATTCTATCCCGGTAGAGCCTTATACCTAGTATATAGAAAGCTTCACCCATATCTTTCATGGAGAAGTTCTTACAACGGTAGGCTTTCACACTTTGCATCATCCCTATATCATTTCCTATGATAATGATGTCATCAACATATAAGACTAAGAAAACTATCATGCTCTCACTCACTTTCTTATAAACACATAGTTCTTCTTCGTTCTTGATGAATCCAGATAATCTAATTATCTCATCAAAATGACGATTCCAGCTTTGAGATGCCTGTTTAAGTCCATAAATAGACTATTGGAGCTTACAAACCAAGTTTGAAGTCTCACTGAATACGAAACCCTCTAGTTGTTCCATATAGATATCCTCTTCAAGGAATCCATTTAGGAAAGTGGTTTTCACATCCATCTGCCATATCTCATAGTCGTGATATGCAGCAACGGCTGAAAGAATCCTAATGGATTTTAGCATGGCCACTGGTGAAAAAATTTCCTCATAGTCAATCCCAGGACATTGAGTGTAACCTTCTTTCCACCTTTCCATCGGGCCCTCGCTTCCTTTTGTAAACCCATTTACATCCAATAGGTTTAACTCCTTCATGAAGTTCAACTAAGTCCCAGACTTGATTGGCATGCATTGAATCCATTTCGGATTTCATGGCTTTCTGCCATTTTCCCGAATTGATATCCAATATCATTTCTTTATACATAGTCGGATTTGTTTCCTCCAAGAGGAGAACATCAAGGCTCACATCAGATGTTAAAAATAATCTCTCAGGAGGCCTTGATATTCTATTCGACTTACGTATAACCTGTGTTGTAGATCCTTCGTCTAATTGGATCTCTGGTTCCATCTCAGGTTCCTTAATGTTGGGATCAAACTCATCAAGTTTAATCTCTCTACAATTCCAACTTTCTCTCAAAAATTGCTTTTCAAGAAAAGTTGCAAAACGAACAACAAATACATTTCGTTACTCGGAATCATAGAATTGATATCCTATAGAATTATCAGGATATCCAACGAACCTACATTTATATCCTCTGGGTGCTAGTTTATCCCGCTGCGCAATTCTAATGTATGCAAGACAATCTCAAATCCTTAAATGCCTAAGACTTGGATTTCTACCGAACCATATTTGATAGGGAGTCGTAGAAACAACTTTCGATGGAATCCTATTAAGTATGTAGGCAGTAATTTGAAAAGTGTAACCCCAAAGGTAATAAGAAAGATCTGGATAGCTCATCATGGATTGCACCATATCCAATAAAGTATGATTTCTTCGTTCAGAGACACTGTTGTGTTGAGGTGTTCCTGGTGGGCTATATTGGGCAAGAATTCCATTCTCCCTTAAATAATTTCTGAATTTTTCACTCATATATTCACCGCCTCGATCTGATCTAAGACATTTGATGAATTTACTGGTTTGTTTTTCTGCTTCGTTTCAGAATATTTTGAACTTGTCAAATGTTTCCGACTTATGTTTAATCAGATAGACATATCCATATCTAGACTTATCATCTGTGAAAGTCACAAAGTATGTGGAACCATCATGAGCGGCATCATTTAATGGACCACACACATCATTGTGTATTAGTTCCAATAAATCTCCAGCACGGTGTCCAACACCTTGAAATGGGGCCTTTGTCATCTTTCCTTAGATACATGACTCACAAATCGGATAAGGATCTAAGGTAAGATTTTCAATCAAACCATCTTTTACCAATTTGGATAGACGTCTAACACCTATGTGGCCCAATATCATATGCCATAATTCAGTGTTATTTAATTCAGACTTCCTACTTGTATTTTTCTCTATATTAAAGACATCTCTACATGTTTTCAAAATATAGTGACAGTTTGATAAAGAACATTCACATTTCAATAAATTATCTTTACCATATAAACATAAAGTTTCATCCTCAATGTTTATTTTATATCTCTCTTTATATAACATTGGAAGCGATATTATTTGTCTGATAATTAAGGGAACATAATAACAGTCATGCAAATCTAATTTACATCTATTTGGGAGATCTAGAACAACTATTCATATGGCTTTGACATCTAATGTCTCGCCATTGCCAACTCTAAGCTGGATCTCCCCTATATTCAGCCTTCATCTAACCCTCATTTCCTACAGGGAATTGCAAACATGAGTAGGACTGTCAGTGTCTAACATTCATCCACTATTTGCATCTAAGGCTAATGAGATGTCAATAATTGGAAAAATACAAAGTGTACCTGAGGGTCCTGCTTTTCCTTTTAGCTCTGGACAGTCCTTCTTCCAGTGTCCAGACTTCTTGCAATGTAGACATTGATCGCGAGCTACTTTCGATTGTGTGCCTTTGCATTTATTAGAGTTATTCTTTGATATCTTATTCTTCCCCATCTTGATTTTCTTTGACTTCCCATAAGTCTTTGAAGAGCCAGCTCCACCATGGAGATACAGTGTTGGGTTGCCTTTCTTCAAATCTTACTCTGCCGTGCGTAGCATGTTATGAAGTTCTTCGTATGTGGCTTACATCGAATGCATATGAAAATTAATATAAAGCCAGCATTAGAACTAGACAAAGAAGACAGAATCAAATTACGGCCCAGCCGTTCATCAAACATAATACCATGTCGTTCTAGATATTGAATTTGGTCTATCATATTCAAAACATGAGTGCTGACATCTCCTCCCTCCTTGAGTTCAGCACGGAATAATTCCTTAGATCTTCGATAAAGTTCCATTTCTTGGTTTGCTTCGAACAACTCCTTGGGTGTTCGCATGATGCTCCAAGCATCTGGTACTTCAATGTACCGTCTCAGCAAATCTGGAACCATCGATCCCAAGATGTAGGATTTCACTTTCAGGTTATCATCCTTCCATCTATCAAAAGTTTCTCGCTCTTCTGGAGTGGAGTTAGGATCGATATCAACAGGCAGTGGATTAATCGTGACATATTTTCAGGTTATCATCCTTCCATCTATCAAAAGTTTCTCGCTCTTCTGGAGTGGAGTCAGGATCGATATCAACAGTTAGTGGATTGATCGTGACATAAGTCAACTCTTCAAATTCCAAGACAAGGCACATGTTCATTTCCCATTCAAAATAGTTATTGGCTTCTTTTAGCTTATTGAAATCCAAAAATTTCATCAATGGATTAGCGGTAGCCATCTACAAGATAATATTTTTTAGTAGTAGCACAGCAGTTTTCATTTAAAAAGTAATAACACTAATTGATTAAGGAATTTTAAATCTATTAGTGTTATCCCACTACTTTACGTAATTCCATAATCTCCCTTAACGGAAAAATAGAAATTTAACTATCAAAATTTCATAGCGGGAAATGGATCCCATGACATTTACTCCAGCCTCACACTAATGACGATATTGGCCTTTGTAAACTCATTAGGTAGACCTCCAAGGTCAATCACATCATGTGACTCCTAATTTGGTCCTGAACCGTTTCTTATCCTCACACTAATGACGATATTAGATTAAGACGTGTTCTAGGTATATACTTGTCAATATGCACTAATGAGCTTCGTATGTACACCCTCACACTAATGACGATATTGGATATAAGTAGTAAGAACTCATTCATCTCTGTATCGACAAGAAGGACCTTCCAATAATGCTCCAACATTATTAACACTATTACTTAAATTAAGTAATCACCTAATCATAGGAGATTTATGACAATCAAGTCATTAACTTAATTAGGTCAAAGTTTTAAATTAAAACATGCAATACATATCCAATATGTCTTATGCATAATTAAATTAAAATTATTATGGCATAGATTCAAAAATATGTGTTGTGTGGTTAAGCCTTTGCTACTGATACCATTCTGTTGGGGCAGTTGTGGAACCCCTAGGGTCAGATCAGTGCCTCTGGCAGCAAAAATGGGTCTAACCCATGGATATCAAGGATATGTGTATTTTAAAATATTTTTATGTAAAACTACATTCCGATACGAGTCCGTAGGAAAAAACGGGGACCCAATCGGAGTCGGGAAGCTCCAGAAAGAAGAAAATCAAGTTTTAGTATGAATCAGGTCAGGAGTCGCAATGCAAGTGCTTGGGAGTCGCGACGCCACCCAAAATGCCGAGAGCATGCTGAACGTGAATGGCGACGTGTCGCATTGTGGGAGTCTGGGAGTCGCAACGCGCAGTTCTGTGTCGCGACGCAACTAAGGCAGTGAGTGATTTTTCATTTCAAAGCATTACTAAACACTTCTAATTTCCTCCCAATACTTCAAATACACTTAAAATCCAATTTTAACTTCATAACCACCATTAACACATGTTTTACAACTAGCATACATGTATTCTAAATACTTATATGTATTTGTTCGAATCTAATCACGAATCATTTTAGAATCCCAATTAGAAATGTCTCATGAACAATTCTAGTTCACCTAAAGATGATCAAGTGAATCTAGAATAGTAGCCATAGCTCTAAGCTTTAATCTATAGTTCTAAACTCTTATTAATTGTTCCATTTCCAACATGAACATCTTTGACCTAATACATAAGCATGTTGTGTTTATACTTCTAAAGTATCCTAACACAATTGATTAGCCTTATTTCAACATTAAGCTATGTGATCATGTATCTAATACATAAATGAACATAACGTAGGAGAAGATCAAACATTACCTATTAAGCTTGATGCAAGATCCAATCTACTTCTCCTTTGTTGAAATTGTTGGAGAACATCCAAGGTGTGCAAGTTTGACTTTAAGATCCAACCTTGAATTCCAATGCTATCAAGGTTCACTTCAAGATCAAATCTTCATTTCTCCTAAATGAAATATTTTAGAGACCCCACAAGCTTCTCTAAATACTTCTCTAAATTAGGCTAATCTCTCAATAATTACCTGTGTATAGGTTACTCAAGCTTTTGCTTATGCTTATACTTGTTCTTGTACTTGTAATTAAAACCTTCCTTAAGCTTGCTATTTATAGCAAAAATTAGGCAATTTTTAATTAATAAAAGTTGTAATCAACTTTTAAGTAGGCTTAATTCAATTTATCCAAATATGTATAATTAGGTGTGACTAATCTCCATTGTCTCCCATTCTAATTTAATCCAATTAAATCAAGCCAAGGATTAGGAAATGGATTAGTTCAATGTTTGCCACTTTGATTTAAACCAATTAAATCAAGCTAAAACCACATATTATTACATACTTGTAATTACCATAATATCCTCAAATGGTAGAGATAATTATGATTTTACAATTAAGCCATTGTGTAATTATTGAATTAATCCAAATAATCCAATTAGGTCAAAGTAAATAATCAATGTTATCTAATAACACTTGATTATCTTAGTTGATAATTATAATATTGAATATTATCTTTTATCAACCCAAGTGCTCAACGAGTACACTTTATATTGGGACTCTCTAAGTTCAGACATGTTCGTCATATAAGCCTAGCTAATATGTACGTAATTCGGCCACCTCCGAATTCGTGAAGAACATGAACGACCTTTCTGAACTATACAAGTCGAGGTCATCATATATGTTTAACAATCCCTATTTCGTAGCCTATCCGAGTTGTGTTTAGGAAGCATAGAATACACCATCAAGTTTCCAAGACGCACATCTCATATCGACATGTCCATGATTCTTTACAACTGATGAGATCCACCATAGGTGATCGGCTTTGGCCAAAGTCTTTAAGACTTGTGACTTTACTTACATGGATACATAAACCTCTTATGGTATATATATAGACCGAAAGATCCTATCTTGCTTCGCACTTGATTACTAAGTACATCGGTCCACACCCAACGAACATCTAGAGGCCAGACCATGAAAGGTTTCTGACATACATGGCATCAAAGTGTGGAGGATTTCACACAAAATCAATGTTATCATATAGTCAAAGGATTACATATGCTACTCGACTCTAGGAGATTCCTATTGACGGTGGTGTGTACTTTCAACTATTAGGAATCACCTATGAGTCATTCAATATTCGCTTCAACGAATACCCACATGTCTATACGAGTTTTCAAAACTCATAGTACATCGGGTTAAACCATTGGAACTCTAATTATAATATATGACATGTGCTAGTCTTCTAGGTTATAGGAATTCGACCGTATTCCAAAACCAACGACTAGGAATATTTACTTTAAGAATAGTTTACACCTAGTGTCAAGACTATTTTAAGGTCGATGTCATTCTTAGCATATCTATACATCAATCTAATATGCATAATGACAATACCATTATAAGGTATGAAATGAAAAACATAGTTATTTTATTAATAAATAATAAAATGTACACATCGGATTGGCACTCCAAGCACTAACTCCATCGGAAAGAACCTCGCAAGAAATTTAGTAGCCATGTCCTCCCATGTCATGATGTTTCCCATCGGTATTGATTGCAGCCAACCCCTCGCATTTTCCCTTAAAGAGAATGAGAATAGGCGTAGTCTGATGGTCTCTTTAGTGACTCGATTCATCTTTATGGTATCTGCCATCTCCAAGAACATCCTTAAATGCATGATGGGATCCTTTACAGCTGAACCCCCATGTTGATTAATGCAGGTTTCAGCTCAAAATTATTAGCGTTGATTGGTTGATGGGCAATCCCAGAATAATTTTCATCAATGACTAGCTTAAAGTTATCTCGTATTGCCACCAGGCGTGGTTTATTCTCTCTGTTTTCAGCCGCAATTGCTTCTTTTTCAAGTTCCTTTTCTTTCCTTAGTCTCGTCGTTGTTCTTTCTATTTCAGGATCAAACAAGAGCGAGTTAAGACTTTTGGATCTTCGCATCCACGAAAGCAGAAAAATATAACAGAAAAATAATCAAATAAAAACAAATTAAAAAATCAAAAGCAAAACAAAAATAAACCAAAAATAAAAAATAAATAAAAAATAAAAAATCTAAATTAAAGCTAAGGTTACTTGGTAATAGTATTAATGTGAATTAAATTAACAATCCCCGGCAACGGCGCCAAAAACTTTTTGCGACATTTTATATCGTATCGCAAGTGTACAGTGTCAAGTTTTAGTAAAGATAAGCGAAAGAGTGTCGAACCCACATAGATTGTGTCCAACTCAAAATAAGTATTATAATTTATAATCCTAACTTTATTTAGAAGCCAACTAATTAAGATTAAACTAATATTAAAACTATAAACTAAAGAAACGAGATATCAAAATGTTAAATTAAGATAATCCAATGAATAGAGAGATTCTAGAGTCTGATTTCACCTAGCTATCCCCTATATATTTGTCATGTCAATCAATCCTTACTCAATTGCATTGTTTATAAGTCAAGAATCTTAAAGTATTCAACTCCCTCTCCCGAGCAATAGTGATAGATTATTAATTACCGACTTCGATATCCCTATAAAAATCTAGTAATTAACAATTCATTACGTTCTGTGATTCTTTGTTAACGACTTCAAAGGAACTATAGATTCTCTCAAACTCTATAAAACTCCTAGGTTATATTCTCTAGATCCTATTCAAAATCCCTCTCTCCCGAGCGATAGATTCTAGACATGCATCATCTTAGTTTGTGGCCAACAGACAAGAAGCATTAAACACAAGATAATACAAATAAACTAAATTAAAACTTCATAATAATCAAATTGACATTCAATACATAGGTTCAAGCATTGGCTACATCATCTTCTAGAATTATGGAATTAGTTCATGACTAAAGATAAAAACAATAAAAATATGGTCATGAATCTAATAGAAATCATTAGAGTTTAAAGATAGAAACTAAAAGATAAAATCTGAATTGAATCCCTTCATCTTCGGACGTCACCATCTTCATCTCTTCTTGTTGCTCTTCAATCTTTCTCTTTGGATCTTTCCAAAAATATGTGTTTTTGAGTCTTGAGTAGTGTATTAGCCTCATTTTAGGATTTTGTACGAGCATATGTATTTATAGGGAAGTCCTGGAGTCATTGTGCATCTAAAACCCTAATTTTTGGTGTTTCTGGGTGATTGACGCAGAGCCGCGGCGCCTAACTCTCGAAATTTTTCTATGGCAGAAATTTGAAGGAGCATCGCGACGCCAAGAAGTGGGCATTGCGACGCAAGGCAAAATTTCAAGCTTGTGATTTCTATATTTTTCATTTTTCCCGCATGCTTCCGATTCGTCCGTAAGGTCCCAAAACATGTACAATTGCTCCAAGATCCATGTTCCAATGCTTTCTACAAATAAAACATAAAAGAAACTACAAAATACATTAAATGACATGGAATCTAACAAGATAGTAAGCTAATAATGCAGGAATAAGTGGGTATAAACCGCACTTATCAGAGACGTTTGATAAAATATTTCCGTCATTGAGTCTGATGATGTCTTTAGTTTTTAACCCTCTGTGGTGCTTGATTCTGATATGGGATTCTGGCCATTGGAAAATGTCAGCCCACTACCTTCTATCGACATGATCATGTTCGGACATTGCTCGGTTCTTGTGCGTAACTAAGACAATGGACGTCTGAATAGTTTTGATAATTCTGGATTTTAGAAGCTTCTGATTTTAAAAAGATCATTTTTTGAATAAGTCAGGTTTTAAAAGATGATTATCGTGTAGTGTGATTTCTGATGATGTAGGAGATGACTATATGGAGTCAATGGTATGATTTCTGTTTCTGGCAATAGATATGATTTCCCGTAAAGAATTTGTAATATGTTATTTGTTTGTGATAATGTCAACGTTTGTCTATAAGGAATGCGTATACTGATTTCAGTTTCTGATTGTGAATGAAGTTGACTGTATAGATCTTGTAATATGACTTTCATTTCAGATAACATATGAGTTTGTCTGAAAAGACTTTGTATTGTGCTCTGTTTTTGATAATGAGTGTCATTTGACCATATAAATATTTATTGTGTATGTCTTGTTCCTGTTGTGTGGATGAGACTGACTTTATGACAATCGAGAGGAACATGTGTGCGTGATCTGTTTGCTTGAAGGTTATGGTATGTTTGCTAGGAAGAAGAATTAGAAATATATATGAGATATGTTTGAATGTGTGTATATATGTATGTGTGCATATGTGTATGTAGGGGTGTTCATAGGGTCGAGTCAACCTGCGATCCGACCCAACCTGACCCGACGTCACCCGACCTGACCCGCGCGGATTTAAAAAAATAAAAAAAAAATTCCACCCGACCCGACCCTATAATATTTTTATTATTTTTCTAAAATTTTATTATTTTTCTACAAATTTTATTATTTTTCTACAAATTTTATTATTTTTTTAAAGTTCTTACTATTATTTCATTTATTTATTACTTTTATTGTATTAAAACTTTATATATATGATAATTTTCGGGACATAAAATAACTAATATTTATATTTCAAAATAATTAAATTGTTAAAAAAAATTATTTTTTTAACCGACCCGACCCCGATCGAGTTTCACCTCCGCGTGACGTGACCCGACCCGATCGAGTCTCATAAAATTTAAAAAACCTGATCCGACCCGACCCCTGAACACCCCTATGTGTATGTAACTCGAGATTTGAACGTTCGAAGAAGTTTGAGAGTAAAATTTCTGATCCGCATCAAGTACGTTTCTAAGTATATATATGTAACATGGATGTTAACCGTTCGAAAGGGTATATGTATAAAGGATTTAGTGCTTGACTTGTTTTTAAAGGAAATATTTATGATTTTCTAATTTGATGATATTTTAAATATTTTTGAGATACTAAAGTTTTTGTTTTAAAGTTTTGTTTGTGTATTAAGGAAGCCTTTTGAACTCAGTTTATGGATTAGAAATATGTATGTATTCTTGAAAGACGTTACGTCTAAGAAGGATAAATAATAGTATAAAGTTTAAAGGTTTTCCAACAAATAACTGCATATATGTATATGTATATATGTATTTGTTTGTTTATATTTTTCTGCAATTTATTTTCATTTTTCTTAATGTGTGGTTCCTTATTGGGTTTTATAACTCATATCACCTCAGTTTGCTAGCTTTGCAGGTTGGCAACCAAATCGGTCATCCACCAAGTTTTGGATATTCAAGCTCAAGACGAGAGAGCACCCAAGCTGCAGTCACCTACTCTATAGCCCTGGGGAAATGTTCATGTATATAGCAGTCTATTTGTTTGGTTTTTGTTGGATCATGCAATGCACATATTTATATGTATGTAAATAAAGTTCTGATTTGCACGTATAGTTTTGGGCTTGGAGCCCTTGAGTTTTGATATTGAGAATTTATATGTTTTGGGTTGGGACCAGAGGTCCTTTTAGTATATTTGATATTTGTGACATGTCGTTGTGGTGCTGGACTATGTTCCAATATGTCTAATTTTTAGGACATGTCATGTTCGTTTTTCGTTAGATTTGAGACCTATAGAGGTGAGTTATTCATGTCTCATGCCGGTAATATACTGCCTCTGCCGGAGTGTTACAACAAAACTAACATAGAAGCCAACACATAATAAATAAAGCAAATTCAAATTTAGCTAAAATATCATATGACAAATAGAGGTTTTTAGCTAGAAAGCCTCAATTCATCATGAGATATGTTAACATGAGCTTTGTTTCTATATGTGATCAATAGTCAGCTCATGTTTCTTAATGTGACTTCTCATCATCAAAATTTTATGTCAATACACTTATTTGGCTTCTATTCATGTTTTCAAACCATTGATTAAATTATTTAACCATAAAACTTGCATTATTTCATAGCATGTAAAATGTATCTCCCATATTTCACAAATGTTACTTTATTACCATTCTTTTAATGGATATAAATAAAAATTATCACCCATATGTAGATATATATTCTTTATTTGCTCCCACAACTTTGTTCAACAAAGTTCTTAATAAACCAGATGAAATACTTATTTTACTTCCTATATAAATATTTTAATTTTGGGCGCAAACACATAACATACATACTTTATTCACATAAAGACACAAATATTAACAAAGTTAACAAAGTTGTCTTCTAACCTGTTCTGCATATTTGTGATGAAGACAAATTATTGACGGGTGATTTTCGTTCCAGGGGTAAGTTTGGGATACCGCTCCCAGAACAATCCTCCTTCAACCGTGAATTTGTTTGGTTATGGGGGGCCAAAAGCAAACTTAGCAGGAGATAAAAACAAACACAAAATCGACAAAGGATTTACGTGGTTCGGCGGAATAGATCCAACCTACGTCTACGGGAACAAAGCAGAGTACTGGTTTTATTACTGAACCTAGCTCGGCCGACCTCTTTTTCAAGGGTGGTCAAGTATTACCGAGCTGTTTACTTGGTGTATTTTTTACAAGAAGTAGTGCTTGAGTGAAAATTTTCTAACCCTTACAAATGAGATTACCCGCCCTTTTATATACTAAGGAAAAAATATCACTATTTGTAGGACACAGATGTTGGACGACGCTGTCCCGGGCTCGCGGCCCGGTTGGGAGTACGGAGTAGCCCGCGGGGGACTAAACCGGAGAAATAACATGGAGTCGCCACCCGGTGTGAACCGGGAAAATAATTTAAGGCTGCACTCACCCCTCGCAAAGGAAGACCTCAAACCATTGGGTTCGAAATGGTCCCTTACTTATGCCACTTGTAATGAAATGATTTGTGCAATAATTTAATCGAATCTACGCAACATATTTCCAAGAGTATTTTACTTTTAAGTTCACATGCATGAAAGTAATCATCATAACGGCAAACATACGATATCACACAATAATCTCATGAACATGTTGAATCATCAAACACAAAAGATAAATAAAAACCTAAGGATAAACATAAAGAAACACCTATTGCGAAAGGAGATGACAAGATCATGCATAGAGGAATAACATACTAATGGCTAAATCATGCTTGAGAAACAAGTAACATCCTAACGACCTAATCATGCTTGAACACCATCTCATGAACATATCAAATAGATAAATGTGGGGATACAAATAGATGATAACAGTGAAAGTATCAATAATGGAATGGTATGATTAATTACATGATACAAGAGAAACCACCCAAGAAGCAATTATGCATGAAATGTGATGAAAAGGAATCAATTCAGTGTATGCGCATTTGTGTAGCGTTTGAAAATGCGTTCGAACGGTAAATAGAAGGTTCACGTCCGTGTAGCGTTTGATAACACGTTCGAACGGTAAACAGAAGGTTCGCATTTATGTAGCGATTGATAACACGTTCGAACGGGACAAGACCTGATGAAACAAAATACATGCGTGTTCGAGTAGCGTTCGTAAACGCGTTCGAATGGGAAACAGAAGGTTCACGTTCGTATAGCGTTCGGTAACGCGTTCGAACGGGGCAAGACCTGATGAAACAAAATGCATGCGCGTTCGAGTAGCGTTTGTAAACGCGTTCGAACGGGAAACAGAAGGTTCGCGTTCGTATAACGTTCGAGAATACATTCGAACGGGACAAGACCTGATGCATGATAGACGACGCAAACACATACACATTCACAATGTAGGACCTCGTGTGCCCGATTAAACTCATTCCCAATCAATCGAGTATACCTCGTCCAGCGCGGAAAAATATCGTGGTAAAGGTAGCCTTTAGGCATTTTCCCTCGAATAGAGGACCTTTAATCCACCCTAGTTAGCCCATGCGCACTAGAATGCAATACATGCATAAATAGAGCAATGATATTCGAAAGGTCAATGACATGACAAAAGGCGCGGCAAAACATCGTGGTAAAGGTAGCCTTTTAGGCATTTCCCTCGAATAGATGACCTTTAATCCACCCTAGCTAGCCCATGCGCATTACATCATAATGCATAAAAATGAATAAGACAATAATGTGGACTTCCGTATATCCGATTAAACGTATCTCACATTCAATCAAACACACTTCGTCCGGCGCGGCAAAGTATTGTCGTAAAGGTAGTCTTTTGGACTTTTCTCCCCTCAAATTGAGAACCTTTAGACTAACATACTAAGCCCATGCGCATTATATTATTATGCATGCAAATGAATAAGACAATGATGTGGAACTCCGTATGTCTGATTAAACATATCTCACATTCAATCAAACATACTTCGTCTGGCGCGGCAAAACATCGTGGTAAAGGTAGCCTTTGGGCATTTTCCCTTGAATAGAGGACCTTTAATCCACCCTAGTTAGCCCATGCGCACCGCATCATCAATACACAAACAAATAACTTACAGAAAGTAAATGGCGAAATATAAAATACGGATAATAAACAATCAAGATAAAACGAAGCAAGATATGTGCCGTTTGCTCAAGTGGTACGTGGAGTTGTATCCCATGTACAGACCGCACTACCGTCCATTCGGATTCGGCTACGGAATTTACGTCTGGGTTTCCATCCTATATACCATAAAAGACGACACAGTTCTCATTCATCCAAGGGTCACAACACACATCCACAAGCGACTCTCATGAGAAGAAAATAAATAAAATAATTAAGAAATGAATAAAAATGAATAATAAAAGTGCCATCAGGCCTAACCCTTTAAATCGCCTCTCAGACGTATGATACACGATCGTCGGAAGGGTTAACGCTCCGTAACTCCTCCGGTTCACTGGTTCACTGCTTCCTTTCACTGTTTCATTGTTTGTACCGCTGTCTTTACTCCGTTCCATTGCTGTTTTTGCTGTACTTTTCTGGACTGCTTTTACTGTAGTTTTCTGGACTATTTTTGATGTATTAGCCTACTGTTTTAAGGTATTTGGGCTGTTATTTTTCGGTTGATGTATGGGTTATTTTAAAGGGGATGTGCGGCTGTTTTTGGCTTGTTGATGTGTGGCTGAACTGGTTTTGATGGTGGTTTGGTTGGACGGCAATGTAAGAGATTTTTTGAATGCTTGGAGGTTTCTTGTGAATGTTATGTGTGAATGGACCAAGATTTTTTTTTGTGAATGAGCTAGGGTGTGAAAGTTGGTTTAGGCTTCTTTTTATAGGCAAAGGCTAGGGTTTCTAAGGTTTGAAAGAGGAATGAGATTTGTTAATAAAGGTGATATCTTTTAATTAGTATTTCATAAGGAAAACATCTTTTTATTTAGGGACAAGATTTGGCTAGATTGGGAAGGTGATATGTTTAATTTGTTTATTTAGGTATGTGAATTATTTAGATTGGGATGTGATTTATTTAATTTAGGAAGGATATTATTTTAATTTGTGACATGTTTTAAATGTTTTAATTATTTTTGGGTGGGTTTTGGTGGGCTAATTGGGCTTGGGCGTGAGGCTAGCAACAAAACCAGAAGTACCGACACCGTTCGAACGCCGATTCGAACGCTGCACGAATGCCCGTAATTTGCTTGACGTTCGAACGTGTTCACGAACGCAGTACGAACGAAATCAGTGAAGATGTGAATTGAATCTGATGACATACTTATTCTGAATTTTCCCTTCCGATATTCATTTCCCGCGACTTCCGTGACTTAAAAGGTAGTGTCTCCAAATGAGACTCATCATAGGGACTTATATGCAAAATGCAGTGACTACAGTCGCCCCCACTTTGATGGGACTTGTGCAGTGTGTGATAATGACAATCCTATCAAAGTCGTGCAATGTATTTTTACTTACCTGGCTCGCTAGCTGCCACCTGACTTGCCTGCTGCTTCGAGCTGAGTTGATGACGCAATGGACCTCGATCCTGGGATGCATCCCAATAACTGCAACCGATAACGGGGGCCTCGACCCTGGGACGCATCCCAATACCGCTGACAATGTGGGTCACGACCCTGGGACGTATCCCCGAAACTGATGATGCAGTGGACCTCGATCCTGGGACACATCCCAAAAACTGCTGATGATGTGGGTCACGACCCTGGGACTCATCCCCAAAACTGCTGATGATGTGGGTCACGACACTGGGACTCATCCCCAAAACTGCTGATGATGTGGGCCTCGCCCCCAAACTGATGCGGATGTGGACCTCGACCATGGGACTCATCCCCCAACTGATGCTGACATGGGCCTCGCCCCTAAACTGGTGTTGATGTGGGCCTTGCCCCCAAACCGATATTGATGTGAGCCTCGCCCCCAAACTGATATTGATTCCTTCTTGAAACTGATGACACTGTACTGTTACTGCTTCTGGTTGGCTTGCTTTTCCCGCTTTCTCTTTTTCTTCTTTGAAACCTGTTATTACAAAACAGAACAAACACAAAAAGAATGCAAATATGTTACGTATATGCATGCATGCATGAATGAGTTTCATATCCCGTTGGGTTAGGTTTTCTGTCAATTCCCTTGGTGACTGCTCGGTCTTCTTTCCCTCAGGCAAAATACTGCTTCAATCTATCCACGTTAATCGGCTCGGTGAACTCGTTCCCTTCCAAATCTGACAGCCTTACTGCCTCATTTCCCATTACTTTCTGCACTATGTAGGGTCATTCCCAGTTAGGTCTAAACTTTCCTCTTGGGTCTGTCATCGACGGCCTCAACTGCTTAAGTACCAAATCACCCTTTGTGATCTTAGTAGGACGCACCTTCTTGTTGAATGCTCGAGCTAGTCTCTTCTGATATATCTGCATGTGATGCAATGACTTCAGCCTCTTTTCACCCAGTAGTGCTAACTGTTCAAATCTCTGTGCGGCCCATTCTTGTTCAGGTAACTCTGTTTCTGCTAATACTCTCAAGGATTGTATCTCAACCTTCACTAACAGTACTGCTTTCATTCCGTAGACTAAAGAGTAAGGCGTGGCTCCTATTGCTGTTCTCACTGATGTTCGATACCCCCACAGGGCATACGGTAGCTTGTTAGCCCAATCTTTGCAGTTCTCTGTCATCTTGGCTAATATCTTCTTTACTGTCTTATTGGTTGCCTCAACTGCCCCATTTGCCTGCGGCCGGTAAGGTGACGACTTGTGATGTCTTATCCCATATCTCTGTAGCATTGCCTTCGTTTCCCCTTGAAATTGAACTTCGTTATCTGTCACTACATGATGTGGCATCTCATACCGACATATGATGTTCCGAGCTATGAACTTTGCCATCTGCTTTGCTGTAACATTACGAAATGACTCGGCTTCCACCCATTTTGAGAAGTAGTCCACTACCACTACTATGAAGCGATGCACATTCGATGCATTCGGTCGAATCTCCCCGATCATATCAATTCCCCATGCTAAAAAAGGCCACGGCTCTGATAGCCCATGTAACTCTGTGTGCGGCAGATGATTCAAATTACTGTGTGTTTGACAATCATGACAATGTTTTACCAGCTTTACACAGTCTGTCTCCATGGTCGACCAGTAGAAACCCTGTCTTACAATCTTGCGAGTCAACCCATTCATATGCGGTCCACATACCCCGGCATGTATTTCTTCCATTGCCTTATGAGCCTCTTCTTTTCTCAAACACTTCAACTGAACGCCATTTACATGTCTCTTGTACAATTCTCCTTTCAAAATCACATACTGAGAAGCCAACTTCTGAATGGCTATTCTGTCTTTTCTACTTGCTCCTTCTGGAAATTCTCTGTGTTCCAGATACCTCTGAATGTCATGATACCAAGGTTTACCATCGTCGATCTCTACTTCCAAAACTCTTTCTGTCTCATAGATTGGTTTGCTTGCTATTGTCAGTATCAATGGTCTCATTACTAACTTCTCTGGATTTTCCCAAGTCGCTGCAAATGTAGCTAATGCGTCTACCATCTGATTCTCTTCCCGCGGCAAGTGCTGAAACTTACAATCGGGGATAGATTGTGCCAACTTTCTGAGGTGAAAAAGATAAGGTTTCAACCGTTCTTCCTCCAATTTTGATTCTCCCTGAATCTGTCGGATTACCAACATCGAATCTCTGTAGACCTCCACGCTCTCAGCCTTCAAGGCTATCAGTGCAGTCAATCCATAAGCACATGCTTCATACTCGGCCATGTTGCTGGTTACCCCAAATGTCAACCTCTTGGCCATAGGCAAGGTTTCCCCTTCGGGGGACACAATCACAATACCAATTCCGGCTCCTTTGTAATTCACTGCTCCGTCAAAATACATCTTCCATCCCTGAACCGTTATTGCTTGGATCTCTTCATCTGGGAATTCAAACTTATACTGATCCTCTTCAATAGGTTGTAATTCCAGGAACTCTGCCACTGCTCGCCCTTTGATTACCTTGGAGGTGAGATACTCAATGTCAAATTCTGTCAGCAACACTAACCATCTGCCCAACTTCCCCACTAACGAAGGCACTGAATGTAGATATTTCAAAGGATTCTCCTTTGCCACTACCTAGATCTTGTAAGATTGGAAGTAATGCCGCAGTTTTTTGGACCCTCATACCACTACCAAAAAGATCTTCTCTACTTCTGGATAACGGGCTTCGTACGAAAGCATATTCTTACTAAGATAGTAGACTGCATGCTCTACCCCTGTCTCATATGCCTGTACCATCATTGACCCCAGTGCTTCTGATTCTATGGCCAAATACAATATCAAGGGTTTGTCCGGTCTCGGAGGTTTCAATACATGAGGTTTTACCAAGTATTCTCTGATCTTGTCGAAGGCTGCTTGACATTGCTCATTCCATTTCACTGGCTGGTCTTTTCTCAGCAGTTTGAAGATAGGCTCACATACTGATGTCAACTTGGCGATGAACCGACTGATATACTAAATTTTCCCGAGGAATGCTCTGATTTCTTTCTCTGTCTTTGGTGCTGGCATCTCTGTGATTGCTTTGATCTTCTCTGAGTCTACCTCTATTCCTCTCATTCCCACTGTATGTCCTAGCAACTTTTCTGATGTTACCCCAAACACACATTTCTTGGGATTCAGCCGCAAGTTATATTTGTCAACTCTCTGAAGAAACTTCTACAATGCTTCTATATGCCCAATTCTTGTTTCTGATTTCACCATCATATCATCCACATATACTTCAATCTCTTTGTGCATCAAATCGTGGAATAATGTAGTAGCCATCCGCTGATAAGTAGCTCCTACATTCTTGAGCCCAAATGGCATTACCTTGTAACAATATGTGCCCCACTCGGTGACAAAGGTAGTCTTGTGTTTGTCTTCTTCAGCCATGAGAACCTGATTATACCCTGAAAACCTATCTGCAAATGAATACATGGTAGATAAAGCCGCACTGTCAACTAGCAAATATATATGAGGTATAGGAAAATCATCTTTCGGGCATCCTTATTAAGATCTCTGTAATACACACACATTCTGACTTTTCCGTCTTTCTTTGGTACTGGCACAATATTTGCCAACCACTCAGGATACTTCACCACTTCCAGGAATCCCACATCTATCTGTTTCTTGACTTCTTCTCTGACTTTCTCGGCCCACTCAGGCCTCATCCGTCGAAGTTTCTGTTTCACCGGCTTCATATTCGGATAAGTTGGTATTGTATGTTGGGCGATGCTTCTGTCTACCCCGAGCATGTCCTTGTTGGACCAAGTAAAGACTTTGGCATATCTGACCATTATTTCTTCTAATTTCTCTCGTTCCTCAGAGGTAACCTCACTTGCAATTAGGATTTCCTTGGGACTTTCAGGTGTACCCAAGTTAAATGCATTCGTTTTGGTTGAGCTGATATCAAATATACTCAAGTCATGCAAATGGAAAGGAAGAGACTCAGGCAAGTAAGCAAAATGATTGTCTTTATTGCTAGCAAATGCAGAAGTACACTCAAATAAATCAGGAAGATAAATGTCTTCGTCATCCACAGACACTTCATCCTCCGCAACCGGGTTTTTCTCAGTTTCATCCTCCCCGATAGTCAGGCTCTCTAATTTCATCAACTCTTCTTCCCACTTATCTTCTTCTTTCACAACTTCTTCCGTCAACGGCTTCTCACCCAACATATCTTGGAAGATCTCAAATCCAGGCACCACAATCCCGTTAACTTCTATCGGTTCGGGCTCACCTTGATACCCTGAAGCCTTTACAAAGCATTCCATCAATTTCATTTTTAGCCCTCGGCTTTTCCTCATCAGACTTGTACCCCCAAACCCCTTCGAGTAGTCTGACCTTTAAAGTTAGGCAATGTTGAACCTTTACCCGGCTCGAACTTCATCTTTTCCATGATCCTAGCCACCCTAGGATCCACCCACTCCTCAAAAGTTGCCGACACTTGGAACCTTGTGAAAGGTTGTATTTCCAAAGCGGCCACAACATTATCTACCTCAGCTCGAATGGTGATAATATATCCCCCGTACGGGAACTTAACAACCTGATGCAGAGTGGAGGGCACGCCCCCAAGCTTGTGAAACCAAGGCCTTCCCAATAACAAAGTAAAGGCGGTCGGGATATCCAGGACTGTGAATTCAACCTCATCTTCAATTGGGCCAACTTTGAACATTGCTGCAAAAGTACCCTCAACTCCCCTCTTACAATCATCATAAGCTTTAATAGTCATACTGGAGGGATCCAGATCTGTTACCTTCATACCCAGCTTCGCCAAAATCTTCAATGGGCATACATTGATGGAGGAACCATTATCCACCATCACACAAGAGGTCTTCTTGCCCCTTACTTCAGCTTTGATGAATAAGGGTCTATTATGATTCCTTCCCTCAGCCGGAATTTCCTCCTCAGAAAATGTTATCTGTAAAGCTTCTTTTTGTACTGATCCAACAAACATTGTGGGGTTAGTATCCTCCGGTACTACTATCTTACTCAAGGCCTCAACCATAGAATGTTTGTGCTCCTGTGATGAACATAACAATTCCCAGATCCTGACATGTGCCCGCGTCTTTTTCAACTGTTGCAGCACTACACCTCCCTCAGTATTTTCTATATTCTCAGCCACTTTTCTCCCTTCTGTCAACAATTCTTTACCCTTCTCAGTAGTATCACTGTAGAAACGCCCACTGCGTGTCATTCCTCTTACCTCCTCTTCATCACTACTGGAAAAGTCTACCCAGAAATTCTTCCTCTGTTCTGTTTCATCCTCGCTGTTGCTATCCCAAATTCCCAGGCAAAAGGCTTGGTGGTCAAATAATTTGAGGACAAGGCTTTCGGGTAGGCCAGAGTTTATCATGTAGGTAGGTGGTTGGACAGAGTTGTAATTCGGTAGGGGTTTTTGTGTGTGTTAGGCTGTTCTGTTTCTGGGTCGGGTATCTTTTTGGAGTCTATAAGGTCCTGGATTTCATGGCGAAGACGGGCACAATTGTCAGTGTCATCGCCATTCTGTTGGTGGAAATGGCAATACTGGTTTAGGTTGAGATGTGGTGGTGGAGGGTGTGGAAGTGGTTTGGTTTCTAAGGGTTTCAGAAGTCCCTGTCTCTTTAATTTCTCAATACCTTAGATAAAGGTCTACCCAGGTCGGAGAAACGCCGATTTCGGATAGCAGCAATCTCAGCATAAACAGGTTTAGCACCTGATGTTCCTCCAATGGGCCTCATGTTCAGGCTATAGAACTTTCTGTTCTCAGCTTCTTCTTCTTCTATATCCATGACAGTCTCCCTCAACTGTCGAAAATCAGTAATCATGGAGGTCATCCTCCTCAACTTGCCATAGATTGAGGGCTTAGTACCATTGATAATCATTTTTATCTGGTCCTTCTATGGGGGCCGAGTCTGCATTTTCAAAAGTTGGCTCCTCCAACGGTCTACATATTCCTTGAAGCTTTCTTCTAGCATCTGCTTGGTGTTTTCTAAGTCCCGGAGTGACAAGTCGATCTCCAGATCTGTAACATACTGTTTCAAAAGGCCTCTGCCAATTCCCTCCAATCCTCATTGATCTTCCTCTCCAGGTTGTGATATCATACCACGAGTGCCCCCTCGAGTGACATCCCAAACATTTTCTGAACCTGACGTTTGGATAAACCCACTGAACTCGTAACTGAAACATACTGACGGAGATGGACCCTCGGATCCCCATTCCCGTTGAACTTGGCCATATCAGGCATCTTGAACTGAGCTGGCAGTTGTTCTTCAAAAGTCATCGCTTCATAATCTAACAACTCTTCATGTTTACCCCTCATTTTGTGGGTAACCGTTTCTACCTGATCCCGAAGCTTCTGAAATTTTGCCTGAGACCCAATCATTCTTCATGTCGCATATTCTGCCATGTCATCAACAAAATTGGGGATATCATCCCCCAACCCATTCGGAGGCTCCTCATGCCACACATTCTCAGAATTTCCCCCATCATGGGGCACAGCCATATTAGCCACAGCAGCAGTCAAGGCTTGTAACTGTTCAGTAATCTTGGTGAGACTGTTCTCAAACTGATCCATACGGGATGTTTCATTCTCTGATTCGCTCATGTTTGCTATCGGGCTTTTAACAAGTCTTCCCTTTTTCCCTAACCCAACGGATATCTATGATAGCTCTTAAGACATAAGAGAGTTAACATGATGTGTGTATGCATGGGATGCATGGGATACGTGCGATGTGTGGAACATATAATTCGGCCAATTGTCATTTTAAAGCTTCAATCATATTATTGCAAGGTGCAAACTTGTCCCAGTTGAAAAGGCCCAACAGGTTCACACCTTTGTGACAACATGGTTAAACAACTTCAAATGATAAGGGGGCCTAAACACAGGATGGCTCATCGGCATTTTAGAAACTTTTGGCCCAATTGTCATAGGATACGAACTCGTCCCAGTTTAAATGGCCCAACAAGTTTGAATTTCTGACAAGAAGTCCAACTGCATCCAAATGAGGATGGTCCCCAAATACAATCATAAAGAGATAATTCAAGCATAAAGTAATAAGTTCTACAGAGTGGCCCATCGCCATTTCAGAAACTTTTGGCTCAATTGTCATAGGATACGAACTCGTCCCAGTTTAAATTGCCCAACAAGCTCGCAGTTCTGACAAGAAGTCCAACTGCATCCAAATGAGGATGGTCCACAAGCACAAGGAAATAGTTGCTATAGGTCATACAACTCCGATCTAAGTGTGGGTTTGCGGGAGTATAGACAAAAACTCTCACTGGTGAAGGGTTGCCCACAACTAGGTCTCACCACTCAAGTGTTCGAGCGACCAAGTGAGCGCACCTTTTTATACCTTACGGTACGTGCCAACGAGTTATGGTGTGTGACTGACTGTCAAATGGATTTCCCGTTGTAGATTCCCCAGAGGGAGGGCGGAGCGAACTCTCTTAAAAACCCAAGCTTTTTAGGCTCTTATCGCTTGGTGACAGGAATAAACAACGAGTCCTCCAAATTAGTCCATCACAATAGGCTACGAGTACATGATTATCTAGGTGCCTTCGTAGCTTTTCCTTATAGAAAGGTAGTGAATGAGGGAAGAAACCAAACCATTACCTAGCCTTAAAAATGCCTTTGATTAAACCCATTTCAACCCATGGTAAACACGGTTAATTAAAGTACAAATCCAAACATTAAAAGACATTATTTCGGGGCCAATTCCCTATCCCCAGTGGAGTCGCCAGACTATAGGACACAGATGCTGGACGACGTTGTCCTGGGCTCGCGGCCCGGTTGGGAGTACGGAGTAGCCCGCGGGGGACTAAACCGGAGAAATAACATGGAGTCGCCACCCGGTGTGAACCGGGAAAATGGTTTAAGGCCGCACTCACCCCTCGCAAGGGAATACCTCAAACCGTTAGGTTCGGAATGGTCCCTTACTTATGCCACTTGTAATGAAATGATTTGTGCAATAATTTAATCGAATCTACGCAATATATTTCCAAGAGTATTCTACTTTTAAGTTCACATGCATGAAAGTAATCATCATAACGGCAAATATAAGATATCACACAATAATCTCATGAACATGTTGAATCATCAAACATGAAAGATAAATAACAACCTAAGCATAAACATAAAGTAACACCTATTGCGAAAGGAGATGACAAGATCATGCATAGAGGAATAACATACTAATGGCTAAATCATGCTTGAGAAACAAGTAACGTCCTAACGACCTAATCATGCTTGAACACCATCTCATGAACACATCAAATAGATAAATGCGGGGATACAAATAGATGATAACAGTGAAAGTATCAATAATGGAATGGTATGATTAATTACATGATACAAGAGAAACCACCCAAGAAGCAATTATGCATGAAATGTGATGAAAATGAATTAATTCAGTGTATGCGCGTTAGTGTAGCGTTTGAAAACGTGTTCGAACGGTAAACAGAAGGTTTGTGTTCGTGTAGCGTTTGATAACACGTTCGAACGGGAAAAGACCTGATGAAACAAAATACATGCGCGTTCGAGTAGCGTTCGTAAATGCGTTCGAACAGGAAACAAAAGGTTCGCATTCGTATAGCATTTGGTAACGCATTCGAACGGGGCAAGACCCGATGAAACAAAATGCATGCGCGTTCGAGTAGCGTTTGTAAACGCGTTCGAATGGGAAACATAAGGTTCGTGTTCATATAGCGTTCGAGAACGCATTCGAACGGGACAGGACCTGATGCATGATAGACGACGCAAACACATACACAGATGCACAATATAGGACCCCGTGTGCCCGATTGAACTCATTCCCATTCAATCGAGTATACCTCGTCCGGCGCAGCAAAACATCGTGGTAAAGGTAGCCTTTAGGCATTTTCCCTCGAATAGAGGACCTTTAATCCACCCTAGTTAGCCCATGCGCACTAGAATGCAATACATGCGTAAATAGAGCAATGATATGTGAAAGGTCAATGACATAACAAAAGGCGTGGCAAAACATCGTGGTAAAGGTAGCCTTTTAGGCATTTCCCTTGAATAGAGAACCTTTAATCCACCCTAGCTAGCCCATGCGCATTACATCATAATGCATAAAAATGAATAAGACAATAATGTGGACTTCCGTATATCCGATTAAACGTATCTCACATTCAATCAAACACACTTCGTCCGGCGCGGCAAAGTATTGTCGTAAAGGTAGCCTTTTGGACTTTTCTCCCCTCAAATTGAGAACCTTTAGACTAACATACTAAGCCCATGCGCATTATATTATTATGCATGCAAATGAATAAGACAATGATGTGGAACTCCGTATGTCTGATTAAACATATCTCACATTCAATCAAACATACTTCGTCCGGCGCGGTAAAACATCGTGGTAAAGGTAGTCTTTGGGCATTTTCCCTTGAATAGAGGACCTTTAATCCACCCTAGTTAGCCCATGTGCACCGCATCATCAATACACAAACAAATAACTTACATAAAGTAAATGGAGAAATATAAAATACGGATAATAAACAATCAAAATAAAACGAAGCGAGATATGTGTCGTTTGCTCAAGTGGTACGTGGAGTTGTATCCCAAGTACAGACCGCACTACCGTCCATTCGGATTCGGCTACGGAATTTACGTCTGGGTTTCCATCCTATATACCACAAAAGACGACACAGTTCCCATTCATCCAAGGGTCACAACACACATCCAAAAGCAACTCTTGTGTTAAAAAATTAAATAAAACAATTAAGAGATGAATAAAAATGAATAATAGAAGTGCCCTCAGGTCTAACCTTTTAAATCGCCTCTCGGACGTATGATACATGATCGTCGGAAGGGTTAACGCTCCGTAACTCCTCCGGTTCACTGGTTCACTGCTTCATTTCACTGTTTCGTTGTTTGGACTGATGTCTTTACTCCGTTCCATTGATGTTTTTGCTGTAGTTTTCTAGACGGTTTTTACTGTATTAGGCTACTGTTTTAAGGTATTTGGGCTGCTATTTTTCGGTGGATGTAAGGGTTATTTTAAGGGTGATATGCGGCTGTTTTTGGCTTGTTGATGTGCGGATGAACTGGTTTTGATGGTGGTTTGGTTGGACGGCAATGTAAGAGATTTTTTGAATACTTTGAGGTTTCTTGTGAATGTTATGTGTGAATGGACCAAGAGTTTTTTGTGTGAATGAGCTAGGGTGTGAAAGGTTGGTTTAGGCTTCTTTTTATAGGCTAAGGCTAGGGTTTCTAAGGTTTGAAAAGGGAATGAGATTTGTTAATGAAGGTGATATCTTTTAATTAGTATTTCATAAGGAAAATATCTTTTTTTAATTAGGGACAAGATTTGGCTAGATTGGGAAGGTAATATGTTTAATTTGTTTATTTAGGTATGTGAATTATTTAGATTGGGATGTGATTTATTTAATTTAGGAAGAATATTATTTTAATTTGTGACATGTTTTAAATGTTTTAATTATTTTTGGGTTGGTTTTGGTGGGCTAATTGGGCTTGGGCGTGAGGCTAGCAACAAAACCAGAAGTACCGACACCGTTCAAACGCTGATTCGAATGTTGCATGAACGCCCGCAATCTACTTGACGTTCGAATGTGTTCACGAACGCAGCACGAACGAAAGCAGTGAAGATGTGAATTGAATCTGATGACATACTTATTCTGAATTTTCCCTTCCGACATTCGTTTCCCGCGACTTCCGTGTAGGGATGGCAATTTTACCCACAAACCCGCAAAAACCCGCCCGCAATGGGTAGGATTTGGTAAATATATTAGTGGGTGCGGTGCGGGTTTGGTAATTTAAAGTAGAACCCGCTGCGAGTGCGGTACGGGTTTGGTAATTAAGAAAAAAATACGGGTATCTGTTGCGGGTATCCGCATACCCGCAATATTATTTTTTATTAATTAATATTTTTAGGACAATATAAAAAAACTTCATATAAAAAGAACTAACAAAACCTAAACCTAAAACATTAATCCACAATTCTACACTCCCACTCAGCCGCCCCAACCTGCCCAACTTCAGTAGCTTTCATGTTTCTTCATTACACTTACACCACTTGAGCTTTGTAAGCATCACTTTCATTACAATTAGCATAAAAAATATGACCAAAGATTGATTATTACTTTTTAGCTTATTATCGATTAAGTTGGCTAACTTAGATCATTATAATTATGAAGGGAAGAACTCGTTTTTTATGTTTATATGAAAAAATAAACATATGGTACCGAATCTTTCATACATTATGTTATCTATATATTGTATATACATACATTGCATGTTGTATATGTTAAATGAAAAACAAATGTGAAAACTACAACTAGCAATTAAAAATAATTATTTAATTAAAAAAATTAGATTATTAAGAACACAAAGTAATTCAATATTTTAAAAACCCGTAAAAAATCCGTTGGGTACCAATGCGGGTTTGGTAATTTATTTTTATATGCGGTGCGGGTTTGGTAATGAAAATTAAAATCCGCAACGGGTATGGTGCGGGTTTGGTAATTTATTTACATATGCGGGTGCGGGTTTGGTAATGGCAAACCCGCACCATACCCTACCCACTGCCATCCCTACTTCCGTGACTTAAAAGGTAGTGTCTCCAAATGAGACTCATCATAGGGACTTATATGAAAAATACAGTGCCTACACTATTCTTATATCTTTATGACTTCAGCCACATGATTTTCCTGCCAATTGATGGGCTCTCTGCCCCAACTACCTCGCCAAAAGCAAACCTGCCATCTGACTCTTCATTAAATCATTCTGTTTTGGGCACTGCCACACTCAACAATCAAGAAGACAGCCTGTAAAGATCTTTCAGGCGGCGGTACATGTCAGAGGGAAATGTCCAAACGATCCCGGTCACACATCGGGTATCGTGAGGACGGTCGAACATTGTGCCGACCAAATGCAATTACTTCTAATCTGACCCATAATATCCGAGCTCATTCTTCTATTCCGGGAGAAGATAAAATTAATCCGAGCTACCGGGCAAATATGGTCGGGGTCGGCTTTGCTGTTGTCGGTCTCTGATATCTGTACCATGCTATGTCCTCAGGTTAGCCAAAATCAAGAGACCAGGTCTAAATACCCTTAGAATATTCATCCTCCCAAAAGAAGAAATTCCCTATATGTCCTTACCGAGCCGTTCAAAACACTTGTTCACAAAAATCACTATCAACATATGTCCTCTAGTTCTCGGTTTCAACGAGTGTACAAGTTATTACCGGGGACTATAAATTCAGGGGAATGATGATCAACATGGTGGTGTTCACCTCTGGGAGCCGTAAAAACTTCCTTGGCTATTAATCGGGTCGTCCCCGTTATCTTCATGTGCTCGATTTTTTGAGGGTTCTGATACCCGTCCAAATTGTCCCCTGGCTTGAATCAAATACCTCATTTACCTTTCTGGTAGCCGTCTCTTGAAAACCGTAAACTATCATTACCTCATAAATGCCCATCAAATCATTTCTAAGGTTTAATCTGGCCGCGACACTTATAAATCATCTGTGATTCTCCCGTCAGAACCAAAACAATCAACCGTTCAGGGGCAGTTGAAAGGTTTTTAATCTCAGTTGTTCATTAGAGTGTGAGCAGATGGTATTTGAAAATGACACGTGGAGCGCATCCGAGACCCCCGAGGCCCTTCTCTCTGATCTAACGACCAGTAATGCCCCGAGCTACCTACAAAAATGGGAAGCATCACACATTTCTCTCCTTTACGAAAACCAGTTCTTCCGAAGCACAAGAGATTTCTTCCCCACTTTTCGAGATCAACAGACTTTAAGACCGACTAGACCAACTCTTCATACAACCTCTTGAATCAAGTAAGTCTTCTGCTCGACCTTCTTCTTCCCAATTACTGAAACTTTTTGTGCTTGTCTGCTGCCTGCTAATGTTCACGTATTATTCTTGCTAGTTTTTTTATGCCTTCTATCATGTTCTTATGTTTACGCCTCTATTCTGTTTGCAAATGTGATCTGGAAATGTATAGTGTGATTTTGCGGGTTGGTTGGGTGGTGTAAGATGCATGTGTTTTTTAGGCCGAATGAAGGGTTGTGGGTTAGGACGTTTGATTTTCGGGTTTCCCGGGTTTTCTGTTTAGCATGTGTTTGGTTTGATGTTTTTAGGAAGAGACTTCGGGTGTTTTTGGCCATTGCTAGGATTTTTAGAGACTTCGGGTGTAAGTCCTTGGTTGCTAGAATAGATTTTGAGTGTATGATGCCCCCAAACTGATTTCTAACTGCCCTCATCGGACTCTACCATTGTTAGGAATGTCAGATGCTAAATCATCCTCAGCTCAGCCCCCAATCTTCCATCCTCCTCGTGCTGAAGAGGTTTCCTCAAGCTCGGGGACAGCCAGCTTAGAGGAATTACATACCACTCCAACTCCTTCTCAGGAGGAGAACGACATCTACTGCCACCAAATTCCCTAGAAAATCCTGAACCGGGCGAATTATATCGGTCCTCCCTGGACATGGATCATCCTTCAACCATCACAGAAGACACCTTGAGCATACTCTGCCATCAATACGAAGTCCCCATAAACATAGCGCTTGAGGTCCCGGGCCTCGGTGAGTTTGCAAGTCAGCTCGAGTCTGGTTCTGTGGCCCTTCTCCCTTCATTCTTCGAGTGTGGTCTGCGACTGTCTATCCAGTCCTACTTTGCAAGGATGCTTGCCTCGATGGAAGTTGCTCCCTGCCAGCTGAATCTGAACAGTTGGAGGATACTGGCCGATTTTCATGTGATATGGCACCGAGCAGGCCTAGGGGAGCCGAAATTTGTGGAGCTGTAGAGACTATACAAACTGAAGGCCAACCCAAAATCTCATCACGGTTGGTATTATCTCTCCTCTTATATCGACGTGTCTGCTCTCATCACCGAGCTCCCTCAAACTAATAAGAACTTCAAATATCCCTGGTTCTGGGCCACGGGTGATTGGGGTCGGTCTCGGTCAACAGATTCTGAAGAGATAGACGTCCTAGACGTCTTTACGGAAGAGGTGAGGACCTGATCCCTTATTCTTTTCCGTAAATTTATGAAAAATATATTAATTTCCCAAACCTTTTTAGCCTGCTAGAAGGATCCTCCCAAATTTAGTCACGAGGTCCGGACCAGGATTAAGAAAGCCCGGAGTTTCTCCGGCTCCTAGAAGAGTATTGTCAATGACGCCGCCTTTGTAGAGTTGGGCCTCATCCAGAACACATCCCCACAAGCTCTAGGATGACTAGGTAGTTATCTTCTGACCTGTTAATAAATTTCTTGTACTGAGTTTGAATCTGATTGAAGTTATCTGTACTTAGAAACTGACCATGTCTTCTGCCTTGTATTCTTCAGGAATGATAAAATCAAGCGACGTTAAGGGGCGGATGAAGAGCCTGGCCAAAAAGACTGGCTAGAGGCAGCCGAAAGTTCTCGGTGATGACTGACTACTCCGATTCACCCTGAAGCTAAGGGAAAAGCCAAACTGCTTGCTCATCTGGTGGCACCTCCTCAGTCTTCTCTCACACTGGCTGCTCCGAGCCCATCAGTCCAACTATCCTCTGCCTCACCCAGACCTTCGAGCAAACGTCGCTGTCTACTTGGCGAAGAAGTAGTCGAGCTTGAAGAGAAAGAAGAAACGGAACCCCCCAACAAGAAATCTGTCACCCGAAAGGAGAAGAAAATGGAAGAGGCTACTTCCAGGACCGGAAAAAGTGGGGTGGTGTTGGGGGTGAATGACCTTAATGAGAAGGTCCAGGATGCGGTAGCCCATCCGGTGCCTGTATTCAACATATTGGCTGAAGCGGTCCCCCCCGAGCAGATCCCAAAATATGAGGACATCTCCCCTGATGAGGTGATCTCCAAGTTCTCTGCCCAAATCCTTAGGTAAACGCTCTTTTCTGTTTCCATTCTTCACTTTTACTTGGTGAATCCTAACCCTTTCTCTCCCTTTTTACATATGGGTTACATGATAGTCCGGAACAAAGACCTGGTGATGAGTCTACTGTCTGAGGGGGCCAAGTATAAAGGCTCCAATCTCATATGACCGAGTGAGAGTCCGAACTGGACAAAAAGGAAGAAGAAAACCAGAGGCTGAAAAAGGCCATGGTCGAGGCCACATCGTTAAATGATTCCTTCCGTAATGTCTCCGTCGTTGCAAAGAGAAAGATGGATGCTGCTGAGAACGAGGCAAAACATCTGAGGTGGGATAACGCCAACCTAGACTCCAAACTCAAAGCGGCCATCAAGGAGAAGGATCAAGCCCGAGATGACCTAAAAAATAAAGAGGCCACGCTGGAGGCGGACCTGAAGAAGGCCAAACTCGACGGGATTCAAGACTGTGTGGAGATCATCTCGATGTTTTTGCTTGAGGTGGATATGGGGCCTATCCATATTGCCATCAAATACTGCAAGGGGGAGCTCTCAGAGGACGAGGCCTTTGCTTTACTCATTCCCCCTCCGGAGCAAATTCAAGACCTTGAACCCATATCTGTCGTGCCCGTGTCCCCAGTTCCCGATGAGGCGCAGCCTGATGCCCCCGTTCCCGAGCCAGAAGTGCCCACAGTAGAATTTGAAGCTCCTCTTACCGACCAAACCGAAACCGAGATCCATTATGCCGAGCTTGAGCCAGAGGTTCTACCACTTAAGCCTGATCAAGCTGAAACAGTTGCCCATGTGCGGGCTGAGGAATGAGGGTGACCCCAATGGGACCTTTTGTAACAAACAATATGTATATTTTTGTAATAATTTATACACTTCTTCTCTCATGTATCTTAATAAATATTACTTCTACTTTCAATACTTCGAATAATTCTATTTTTAACTTGCTAACTCGTTCTTCAAAATCTGATTGTGAGGAGAAGTTCTGATCCCGATCAATTAGAATCCGGCCATGGGAGAGATGTTCAGACCCCATGCTGATGAATAATACACTCGGTGGGACACAACCCGACCCCGAGCTTGCAGAATATTTGGCTCTGAGGGGATGTTGATGAGCAGAAAATATATCAATATTTACCGCCCCTTTTACTTAATATTTTGTTTAGTTTCTCGGGTTTGATGAACGTTTTGATGTGTTTTAGTTTATTTTGCGGATAAAAAAATATTGGGACACAATGAAATCATTTAGGATGAAATGTGGGTCAAATAAGGGCAAAAATTGGACTTGACATATTAATTTTGGAGATTGGAAACTTGAAATGGCGTTTTAACGAAGTGCAGTTTTGGAAATTCCAATTTTTACGCATCTGTCGTATTTTGGATATAACGTTTTACTCCAATATCGGATTGAGCTGATTCAAGTTACAGATTAAAGAAGACTCAAATATCTACAACTTTGAAAGAGAAAAAAATTTCGAATTCAGAATATATCATGCCCGAAATTGATGAACCATCCAGAAGTGTGTTGTGTGTAATTATTAAAGTCACTTTCAATCATTTTCAAACCAAAAAATAAATTAATAAATAAATAATAAAAATTATCAAATCACCACCAAACATGATAAGCAATTAGTGGAGAAATTAATAATGGATTTGGTGGAGCAATTAGTGGAGCAATTAATAATGGATTTGGTGGAGGCAAAATTTTGCCTATAAATACCAAGCCATTTCATTTGTAAAATTCATACTTTCTTCTAAGGAATTCCTTAAGAATACTAAGAAGATTGTATCTTGTTTGTTTATTTACACCTTTCAGTAATTAATTTCCGCTTTCGCACTTTCTTTTCTTTACTTTTCAGTTTTTACTTTCCGTATTTTACTTTTACGCACAGTACTTTTCTTTCTTTAATTTTCAGTTTTTACTTTTCAGTAATGAGGAGGTAACTCCCCTTTGCTGGGGTAAAAGGTAAAACTTTTATTACTAATATTTAGATTAATCTCCTTAATTATAATATATAAACTAGTTAAAACCTGACTTAACGAGGATACCGCCATATTGTTCGGTTGGTAATTATTTAAATTGGTTTTAACCTGACTAAACTAGAAACCACCTGATTGGTCGATTGGTAATTAATTATTAATTTGACTTAATCTGGATACCGCCTATATGGCTGGTTGGTAATTATCATGCAAAGTTAATATATTATATTAAGGGAGATATCTAAAATAGAAGTAATAAAAGTGGATCATTTTACCTCAGCATTTTCTTTTATTGTACTTTTACTTTATTTACTTTTCAGCAATTTACTTTCAGCATTTACTTTTCAGCAATTTACTTTCATCAATTTACTTCCAGCATTTACTTTTCAGTAATTTACTTTCAGCATTTACTTTTCAGCATTTAATTTTCAGTATTTAATTTCAGCATTTACTTTCCGTCATTTACTTTTCAGCAATTTACTTTTTAGCATTTTACTTTATGTCTTTTATTTTATTTATGTTTTTACTACCCGTAAATATGTGTCGTAACTAAGCCAGTTATCTGGGATTGTGATGAAATCCAATATCACAGGTTTATAAGGGGTTATTTTATAGTTTGGGTAATTTAAAGGTCTACTTATTTAGTCTTAAGCTTAATGCTTCTTGATGTCTGATCACCAATAAGATTGATGTGGTAAATCTAAAATAAACTTGACAAAGGAATTTTAGGTTTCAGCCTTATACTTAATAGCCCACGATCTTCCTTGAGGATATATAACCCTTTAATAGATTTCCTTACAGGATAGACATATACCTGTCGAGCGGGGGTAGTCATAATTGGAACTTAAACTTAATGAATTCAGGTAATTTGGTTGACATAGGCATATGGTTCAATTGGGTTAAACTGGTATTTGTGTCTGACCATCGACATAGGCTTTCGCATAATTTCGTGTTCCAGGTTAGTAAACCAATTTATTACACAAACATAAAATAATCACTTCATCTTTTAAAAGATATTAGAAAGATTCACAACCCTAGATCTTTGAGTCTTTTGTTATTTTCCTTAGTATTTTCTTTTTTTTATTTTTTTTATTTTAATTAAGGAAAACCACATTCAACCAATCAAACAATCATTCTCTTCTCCATTTAATTAGATATTTGTAAATAAATAGATTCAACAATTAATAACAACAGTAGGAATTAAGTCCTCGTGGGATCGATATTTTTATACTACTTGAACGATACGTGCGCTTGCGTTATACGTGTGTGTTTACGCCGGTCAAGTTTTTGGCGCCGTTGCCGGTGACTTATTTTTCTTGAGTTATTAATTTTGAAGCTATCTGATTTACTTGTATCTAATTTTCTTTATTTTTATCTGTAATTTTTATTTCTTTCTTTTGTTTTCAGGTGATTGAAAAATGGAACATTATTAGGAGGTTGAGAGATCACGAGATTTACTAGAAGATACACCCCAAATCTGGGAGCAACAGTCCGGTTTTCTGAGGCCTGTTGTCCAGCCCAACGACTATCACTGGATGTCAGAATCAAGCAATACTACAATTACACAACAGAACGCAATGGGGAGATGTGACATATGTAATGGTAACAACCCGAGAGATCATTGCGAGTACAACTACAATCCAGGGTGGCAGAGCTATCAAAATCCTTCATGGTACGAAGAACCATCATATTTTCTATCTTATCCACCATCTATCTACGATCTTTATCAAGAACCAGAACCATCAGTGTTGGGGTTGGTGCTCTGAGCGCCAATCCTGATCATATTTATGTTCGAATCATTAATACGAGCAATACATTTTTCCATAATATTACTAATTTAATGGAAGCACCTCTTGTCTTTTATATACGTATTCGATCTAATTTCGATTAGATAAATTAGATTGAAACTAAATCTAGTTTAGTGATATGTATATATATTAGACAAAAACCCTAGGATTTACAACGTAACGTGCAGTTACAACATAGTTTGTAATTGACATTGGGAAGTGTCATTATAAGTTGTATATCCTTAAATTAAGTTACTGGTCAAGATTTACTGACACAGGTCGGTTAGTAAAATCCGTTGAGACCAGTACATATCGTATATCGGACTTGGTCCGATGGTTTATGCCAATGAACCATGAGTCTTAGGAGACTCGTATAGACGTGTAGGTGTTTATTTGATATACACTGAACGACTCACCGAAGATTTCCTAATAGATGGTACACCAATGTCAATATGAATCTTCTCGGGTTGAGTAGCATAGTGATTCTTTGACTTGAGATACCACTGTTGATATATGAGTTATCCTCCACACTTAGATGGCAGTCACGTCACCGATATATTTAGATCATACCTCCGCCTGTTCATTGGGTGTGGACTCATGCTCATGATATCCTGTGAGTATCAAGAAAGGATCCGTCAGTTCTGTGTACAGAGCATAGGTAGTCCAAATGTGATTAGCAATCTGTTAAATCTATGGCCATAGTATACTTCGGAAGTAAGTTCCGAATGTTATTTAGAGATTGCTAATTGATACGTCGACGAGATTATTCTTATAGAGATTTGACGTTTTCATCTATATCTTTGGAATAATCAGGATACCTGTGACGGAGGGATTATACGTATGCAGTGACCTCGACATGTATGATTCAGCGAGTTTATCAGTGGTCGTCATAATTTACGTGTGGGTGAATTATGGACACGAAATTGGATTTCGTGACGGATATGCCTGAATCTAGAGAGTCTTACTGATGAAATATACTTGTAGAGCACTATGGCAACTGTTATGAATAATACTGATTATTTATAACTCGTTTAATGGTTAAACGAATAATACATGCAATCGGGACCTAACGGTCATTTCCGAATTAATGTGTATTTGTATTTAATATTTGATATTATTAAATACACATTAATTAAATATCAAATTGTGATATTTATCATGTATCATTAATATATGTATTTGAGATATTTAATGTAAATATAATACATATATTTGAGATATTTATCTTTATTATTTAATTATTTAATTGTTAAATAATTAATTAATTAATATTACAAATATCTTAAATAATGATTTTTGCTTTATTATGGCAAGTTTCCATTGGAACAAATTTTGATTTGCTTTATTAAAGTTAAAGTGTTAACTTTAATTTTCCAAAAGGTGGACTAATAGAAATCAAACAAAATTAAATAATTGTTATTTTTTTTCCTTAAATTTCGGCCATAGTGAAAGATTGGATATCAAAATTGTTTTGATTAATTTTTCATACTAAGACAACTTCAACAAAATTATTACAAAGAGAGTTGAGAGAAAATTGAAGAAAAAAATGAAGAACAAAGCCAAAAATTGAATTTTTGTAAGTTTCTTACACTTTCTTCTACATAGAAAATGTTTCTATAATTCTTAACTTCAAATTGTGTTGTTAAGTTTGTTTCTCTACTCTTTAAGTTTGTAATTAAATTTGTTGGAAGCTTGTTTGAGGATGTTATGCATGTATGATTAATTTATGAGCTTATTAGTGTAATTAAGCTTAAATAATTAATTAGAAATTAAAGTTGCCATTCTAGAGTTGATTAGCCATTCATAATTAACCTAGAATTGTTCTTGATTAATTTCATGATGGTGAGACTTAATTGGTGTGGTAATTGAAAGATTAAAGTATTGAATTTTATCAATTTAATGTAAATTGTCCAATTTGAGTAATTTATGAAATTAGGGTTCTTAACCCATTCAAATTTTGGGGATTTTCATATATATGATATAATTTGATGTATATTTGATGTGTGTCAAATTTGGGATTGATTGGATTTGATCTTGATGTGTTTTGAACAAATTGAGCCAAATTGTAATTAATGAAAAGTTCAGGGGCTGTTTCGTAATTCTGGAAAATTACCGGGCAGTTTGCGAAAATCTGAAAAATTTTCTGGTTTTGTTGCAAAATTGTAAAAATTATTTTTGGATTTATTTGGAATCAATTAAATATGTAATTGACAGATTTAAAACTAAAATGATTAAATTACAAAACTTTGGGGTCTTATTGTAATTAATGATAAATCTGATTTTTCTGATAAAAATTCAGTTTTTATTTATTGAGTAATAAGAATAAATTATTTTATTTTAATTTCCAAAGAAAAGTATTTATCGGAAATTATTTCGGAGTGAAAATACGCGAAAATGGTGAAAAACGGCGTTACCGGATAACGGCAGCCCAAACAACAAACTGGTCACTGTTCGGGTAGCCTACGTATTGTCCAAATATTTTAGGGGCTGACCTGGGCAGTCCCCATGAGCATTGGTTGGTCGGTTCGGCCGGAAACGCGTTTTATGCTATTTTGCGGAAAAACATTTTCGTAAAAGTTTCGCGGTGTTTCTATATTATTTATATCGTTATTTGATATCGAATAAATATGTTTAGGTGAAATATGAATGAATTATTAATATTTGATATTGAATAATTTATTCGTAAGTTTAAAAATTTTAAACTACGATTTCACCCGAACCGCGCTCCTTCCGCTGCGCCTCCCCGATTGAACCCCAACAAAAATGGTATCAGAGCGAGTCTGATCCTGGACGCCCGATATGAATAGCCCTCTAAAATTCAATGTTTAGTTTAATCATTAATTTATACATGTATTGTTTTATTTAATTTGATTAAATAAAGTAAAAGCATCTTATGTTGGAAAATCCCCGATTTAAATAAGGTTTTAAGAAAGTGACTAGTATTAGGAATACTTGTTTCTTCGTCCGTCTTGTCAATACGGATGTAAATTTTTTCATGATCCTATGGCTGTAACGTGCCAAAGCTGTGCAGTTATAGTTGAAGGTAGTTCATTTGCGTCGGTAGAACTTATGTGATAAGAGACAAATTCAAGTGAAAATGGAAATTGAACGTGCCAAAGCTGTCAGGACTACATCGGTAGCTTGAGTTTGTCATTGACAAGTTTAACCTTGATACGCCTCCTTGTGAACGTGCCAAAGCTGTCATAACGAGAAACGATCAGGACCGAACCTAGGAGTCACAGTGAGTGTGATTGACAATGAGTTGTCTACCTAATGAATATACGTAGGCGAGAACGTGCCAAAGCTGTGAGTCGAAATATATTCATGGGGTCTACTTCCCATTATGGAATTCAATTTAATTATTGAATTCTCATTTCCGTTGGGGATTACGGTATTATGTAAAGTAGTGGGAGGCACTGCTAAGTTAAAAATCCTTAACTTATGTGGTGTGTAATATTATGTAAATTGTCGCTTATGTTATTCCTTATTCTATTTGTTTGATAGAATTAAACTTTTATTCACTGCATGCATATTATATATATGTTTTCTGACTTCAATTATGGTTGCAGATTTCTAGAATAGGTTCTAGATTAGAATAGATATTGATATAATCCTTCTAGACAGAATAGTTTCTTATGCAGTAAAGATTGACATGAATTGGTTCACGTCTCAAAATTCTTCACTGGCATTAAGAAAATCCCATTAGGTATTTGTTTATCTAATAATGACGTTCTATGGCTTTAGTGACATTCGGAGGTCAAGTGTCAGACACTATTTGTTTTTCGATTATTTGCAAAGGTTGTAAATAATTTGAAAGTAAATAATAAAGCTAAAGAAAGAAGATGCGTATAGTTGTGTATAGAAAATATTGATTTTCTTAATACGACAACTGTAGATATTGGATATCAGATCTCTCATCTAGTTGTTTAAAATATTGTTGAATGATTGTTTCGATATTTGATATCAGAACTTGCGACTATTTGATAGTTACTTTTTCTATGCAAACAGTTATTACATATTTAAAATGACTAGTAGTGTCATTTACGAATAGATAAACATTAAGAAAAGTATTCAGTTAAGTAAATAACTTAGAACATTATATTATGAGATTTTATCACTTAAGTATTGGATGTTTATTCCATATAGTAAAGGATGGTCTGATATGAGATCACACCACATATCCTTATCCATTTAACGAATATTGTATTCGGGAAAGTGACTAAATCTCATTTAACCAATGACTGTCATTGGACCACAAAATTTATTAAACTGATACATTGGATGTATGTAATTTAATGAATTGTAAATTGCAGGTAGTTTTCTTTACTTCGTAACTTAGTCAATGAACTGTCGTGACTTAGTTACGTGTTTCTAATGAAACACGGATAGAATATTTTGACTTGTTCAAAGATATTCGATCTGAAGTGTTGAAAACTGTATCTTTAAAATTCATTATGTGTCTTTAAATTGTTCAAAGATGTTTGATACGATCAAACATATGAATTTATGACAATTTGTTCTAAGGTTATTCAAAGAATATGATTCTTACTCAATAAAATTCTTCCACGATTCCATATTTATGGAATTGATTGATGGAAGAAATTAAATCTTATATGATTTGATTCGTTTGATATTGAGAGTTACCGAATTAGTTTCAATACTCTTGGGGTTATGCTCCAGTAACATTAATTCATCATTTTAATTAATGTTCCATTTGTTTCTACAGTTACATATATGATATGTATAAGTAGAAAATTTGAATCTTGAAAAGTTTGAGATTTGATTCTATCTTTTGTATAATAGTTATATAATTGTATTACTTGCGCCTCGGAGGTACGAGTAGAAGTTTATCATTTATTTTATTTAATAGAAAAGATATTCTATTTGATAGAATATCTTTTCTACGATCTCGAGTAATAAAATAGTTTATTACTTAGTGTGTAACATTATATGTTAACTATTGTAGAAAAGACTTGACTTATTGAAGTCAAATACGGTGATAACTGTAATTGGAACTACATAATTAATAAGATGAAAATACCCTTTTATTACTTCCATATAAGTGCTATAGGATGTCAGAATCATTAGCAAAGTATTTGATACTTAATGATTTTGTTGTTTTCTTATCGAAGAAAATTATCCTATAACTTATAGTGGAAAATGATATTTGATATCGATTCCGGAATTTAGCATTAGACCATAGATCTAAGATTGTTCATAGCTTACTATGATCAAGTTTGGAACTTGATTGTGCTTTTATTATGAATCGTTCATAAAATGTACAAACGGTTTACGCAGCAAAAGCAAAGTGAGCTTATTAAAGTTTGACCTTTATAGTATGACAGTTAGAAAAGTTATACTCAGCAATCTATTGTAGATTCCGAGGAAACTTGTCTCTAGTCACACTGATTGAATAATTTAGGATATGATGGTTAATAATGATATTAAATTGTACATTTTAGCTAAAGAATACAAAGTGGCGTTTCTGAATGGTTTCTTCAGATAAGAGATCCATTGTGAGTTCTTAGTTTGAAGAATTCATTTTGGAATGGCCCTAGAGTTTGTATTATGCTATTAATATATTAGCTTATAGAGCCTATTGTAGACTCGGATGAGCTTTCTAGAAATTTGTGTTTTCTAATTTTGATATCAGTCAGATTGTCTGATTTTATCAAATGATAGAGAATACATATGGAATTGAAGGGTTAGTGTGAGCGTACAAATTTCTTTCTAGTATTTTACATCATAATGACATTGTCATTATTAATGTAATAATGAGATGTTTCTGAGGTAAAAGGTTTACCTCAGTCTTATTTTCTCATTTAAAGTAGTGGGAGTAGTCTCTATTATTTTTTATATAAATTTTATATAAGATATAAAACTAAGAGACTTGTGAGATACTTCTGGCCACAACAAGACTATCTGTATGACAGTTAGTATAACTGTTTGACAGTTAGGTGTGTCTTATATATAGTATTCATCTTTCGTAAAGGATGATTCCTTTTTTTCGAAAGAAATATTGATTAGAATGTCTGATCAATCTTATGCATCATAGAATGATGGCATAATGAATACTATATTGAGTGCGATTAGAGATATCAATTTAATCGTAATTGTTACGAGTTATTTTGATATCCTCTAGACCATAAGATGAGTCTTGAAACATGTTCTTTATTATCTTTGAGATATTAAGAACGAGTTTCTAATTAATGGAGAATAAATTCACAACCATTAGAGTTAGATTAGTTTTGAGTCTAATTATGACGTTAGACAGTCTACGTCATAATGAGTCAGAAAATATGCAGTGGGAGTGTCACAGATGATTCCACTACAAGAGTGGAGTTAGTTGTAACTTATGAAGTATTGACTTATGAAGTTGCATACTGACCTCGAAGATTAGAAGTTTGATATTAGTATTGTGTTTGCGGTTGTCTACAAAGTATTTTGGATTTGATTCATAAATACTTAGAAAATTTAGTAGTTTAAGCACAATGTTGATATAGCATCTAAGTCATATTTATGTAGAACTTAGTTTCTACAAAAATATGAATGATGCTTGTTAAGGAAAATGATTGTGTTTGTTGGACAAACTCAATATCTCATAGCGGGCTTACTTGTTGTTACCTACCTCTTGAACGCAATGTGAGTTCTTGAGGGCCATAAATATGTAATACACATTGGGATGTGTATATGTACCATGGATTAGCACTAGAGCAAGTGGGAGAAATTGTTGGGGTTGGTGCTCTGAGCGCCAATCTTGATCGTATTTATGTTCGAATCATGAATACTAGCAATACATTTTTTCCATAATATTACTAATTTAATGGAAGCACCTCTTGTCTTTTATATACGTATTCGATCTAATTTCGATTAGATTGATTAGATTGAAACTAAATCTAGTTTAGTGATATGTATATATATTAGACAAAAACCCTAGGATTTAC
The DNA here is from genome assembly GCA_019454045.1 of Zanthoxylum bungeanum. Taxonomy (NCBI): domain Eukaryota; kingdom Viridiplantae; phylum Streptophyta; class Magnoliopsida; order Sapindales; family Rutaceae; genus Zanthoxylum; species Zanthoxylum bungeanum. Next base: position 80,376 of record SKCR01000097.1, read on the forward strand.
AACGTAGTGTGCAGTTACAACATAGTTTGTAATTGACATTGGGAAGTGTCACTATAAGTTGTATATCCTTAAATTAAGTTCCTGGTCAAGATTTACTGACACGGGTCAGTTAGTAAAATCCGTTGAGACCAGTACATGTCGTATATCGGACTTGGTCCGATGGTTTATCCCAATGAACCATGAGTCTTGGGAGACTCGTATAGACGTGTATGTGTTTATTTGATATACACTGAACGACTCACCGAAGATTTCCTAATAGATGGTACACCAATGTCAATAGGAATCTTCTTGGGTTGAGTAGCATAGTGATTCTTTGACTTGAGATACCACTGTGGATATATGAGTTATCCTCCACACTTAGATGGCAGTCACGTCACCGATCTATTTAGATCAGACCTCCGCATGTTCGTTGGGTGTGGACTCATGCTCATGATATCCTGTGAGTATCAAGAAAGGATCCGTCAGTTCTGTGTACAGAGCATAGGTAGTCCAAATGTGATTAGCAATCTGTTAAATCTATGGCCAAAGTATACTTCGGAAGTAAGTTCCGAATGTTATTTAAAGGATTTATCTGGATCTTAACCTTTAATTTCCTGTAGAATTTCAGCTAACCATGTATTATCTTCTAAACTCTTCTTCTACTGTTTAAGACATTGGGGACAATGTCTCATTTAGGTTTGGGGGAGGGAATTAGTTGATCAGTACCTTGTTTTTAGTTTGTGTGTTATTTTTATTTCTAGTCTAAAATTTTTCGAAAAATACAAAAAAATTGAAAAATTTTCAAAAATTACAAAAATATTTTGCGTTTTTGTGTTTTTATTTTGACTAAAAATGTGAAATTGGTAAGAGATAGCTGAGTAAGGAGTTTCCACTCCTTAGACGTATCTCAAACCTATTTCGGAACAAGTTAGTTTTTGTTTATTTCATTTTGAATTATTTAATTTGTAAATTCTCCATAAAACTGATTAAAATGGATCTTCATATGCTCAGTTAGCAGGTATTATCAACATGCATAGTAACATACGGACATGAGCTGAAATTGAAAAGTTTGTAATATTCAGTGCTCTAGTTTAATGGAGGAAGCATCTCAAAAAGTGATGGAGTAAAAAAAACCATGAGATCTGAGTTATTAAGTCTGTAATTGTGTTTTAACACCTAGTGCCCTAAAGTCAACTGGTTGGGAGTCACTGGCCCAAAGCTCGCTACATGGATCAAGGAGTTAAAATATATATATATTATATATAGATAGATATATCTGAAGTCTGAGTAATTAAGTTTGTATGGGGGTGTCTTAACACCTAGTGCCCTAAAGCAACTGGTTTGGGAGCCACCGACCCAACACTCGGTACCTAGATAAAGATATTATATATAAATAAAAAAAATATAAAATCAAAGAAAAATTAGAAAAATCAGAAAAATTATTCCATTGCTACAAACAGGGTGAATTCTGAAAAACTTTAGGACAAAATAGTATTACTCTCTTATCAACTGCACTTATGACTGTTGTGGGAAAAATGAGTTATTAATATTTTGTTGGCTGTGTAGATGGAGAATGTAAATATAATAGGAGAATTTACTTATTCGGTAATTTAGAAAGAAATAAAACAACTAGTAACTTGGAGTAGAAGTTCACCTGATTAGTCACTAACTTCTTTATTCTCTTTTCGCTTGTGGACCGGCGTAAACACACACGTATAACGCAAGCGCACGTATCGTTCAAGTAGTATAAAAATATCGATCCCACGAGGACTAATTCCTACGTTGTTATTAATTGTTGATACTATTTATACAGATATCTAATTATCGGGAGAAGGGAATTGATTGCTTGAAATGATTTGCTTTGAAGATTGCTAAATAAACTAAAAAAGATAAAAAGACAAAAGAAAATACTAAGGAAAATAAAAGACTCAAGATCTAGGGTTGTAATCTTTCTATATCATTAAAAGATGAAGTAGTTAAATCATAGTTGGGTAAATTATTGAATTATTAATCTGGAACACTAAAATATGTAAAAGCCTCTTTCGAATGATCATTTCAAATACCTAGTATTAATCCAATTGAACCATATGTCTATGTCAATTAAATTACCTAGATTCATTAAGGTTAAGTTCCAATTATGACTACCCCCGCCCGACAGGTATATGTCTATCCTGTAAGGAATCTATTAAAGGGTTATCTATCCTTAAGGAAGATCGTGGGTTGTTGAGACTAAGGTTTTAGACTTAAATCACTATGTCTCTTTCATTTTTAAGTTACTATAATTTTATTAATGGCCAGTTAATAAAAAGCATTAAGATTATGACTCAACAAATATCTCTTTAATTACCCAAACTCTAATCTAACCCTTTTTAAATCCGGTGATATTAGATTTAATCACAACCCTAGATATTAACTTAGTTACTATACATAACTAAAACTGATAAAAACTTAAAAGACTAATAAAATGAATTGCAGAAAGTAATTAAATTGCAAAAGAAATAAATGAAATGCTAAGGTAAAAGGAAATAACTTCTACTATATACTTTTTAGATATCTCCCATAAAATAATAATATATTAACTGTGATATTTTAAACCAACCGTCCGGAATTGGGTATCCTGATTAAGTCAAATTGAATATACTAGCCATAAGGCTGACAGAAATATAAACTTAAACCAACCGACTAGAATGGCGGTATCCTCATTAAGTCAGGTTTAACCAGTTAAATTGAATAACCAAACGACCTAGAATGGCGGTATCTTTTTATTAATTCAGATTTTAAATAATTTATATATTATATTTTAAGGGAGATTAATCTAAATAGCAAAAGTAAAAGTATTACCTTATTACCTCAGCATGGTGAGGTTACTCCCTCATTGAAGAATAGAATTACTACTACAAAGCGTAATAAAACTGAATAAAAGAGACTAAAGAAAGAACTCTCAATTTATTTATAAGGATTTCAGAGGAAGAGGTACATTTGAAACTAAAAATTCGAAATCTATTTATAGGCAAAAAAATCTAATTTTTATTATTATTTTTCTGATTTTTATTTTTTTATTATTTTTCTGATTTTTATTTTTTTATTATTATTTTTTTTTGGATCGCTGAATTTTCGACACGCGGCATGGTGTGCTAAAAAAGACGGCTCGTTGAATCTTTGACACGTGGCATGTGGTTAAATTACCAAAATACCCTCGGTGTCGGGACGCCCAAAATTACCAAAATACCCTTTTTGCCAATTTCACAATTTTGCTCCAAATCACCTCCAGAATATCTTGAAACTTTATTTTGGTGTCGGAATGCCCAAAATTACCAAAATTTGTGTCGGGACGTCCAAAATTACCAAAATACCCCTTTTGCCAAATTTCACAGTTTTGCTTCAAATCACCTCCAGAATGTACTGAAACTTTATTTATCTACAAAATAACACAAAACACATCAAAATATTCACAAAACTCAAGAAACTATACAAAATATTAAGTTAAATGAGTGGGAAATAGGATACTTTATCACTCATCACTGTCTTTTTGCTTTTGTGTGCATTAGTTTTATTATCGTTTTACTTTTGTAAAACGTTTGTGGGTATCGTTGCTGTAAGCCCTCACGAGACTACAACTCGTCCACTAGGGACACCAAGGGGTTTAAAGGCTTGTTGCATATGCTAAATGCAACTGTGATCCCTACGAAAGTGGCTTAGTTTAATTTTAATTGTTTCTTGTATTTTATTTTGTTGTTTTGCTCGATGACTAGCAAAATTTTAGGTTTGGGGGTGTGATAAGTGGAAAATATATCAATATTTACCGCCCCTTTTACTTAATTTTTTGTTTAATTTCTCGGGTTTGATGAACGTTTTGATGTGTTTTAGTTTATTTTGCAAATAAAATAATATTGGGACACAATGAAATCATTTAGGACGACATGTGGGTCAAATACGGGCAAAAATTGGACTTGACATATTAATTTTGGAGATTGGAAACTTGAAAGGGCGTTTTAACGAAGTGCAGTTTTGAAAATTCCACTTTTGCGCATCTGTTGTATTTTGATCATAATGTTTTACTCCGATATCGGATTGAGCTAATTCAAGTTCCAGATTAAAGAAGACTCAAATATCTACAACTTTGAAAGAGAAAATAATTTCTAATTCTGAAGATATCATGCCCGAAATTGATGAACCATCCAGAAGTGTGTTGTGTGTAATTATTAAAGTCAATTTCAATCATTTTCAAAACAAAAAATAATTAATAAATAAATAATAAAATTATCAAATCACCACCAAACATGATAAGCAATTAGTGGAGAAATTAATAATGGATTTGGTGGAGCAATTAGTGGAGCAATTAATAATGGATTTGGTGGATGATTTGATGGAGGCAAATTTTGCCTATAAATACCAAGTCATTTCATTTGTAAAATTCATATTTTCTTCTAATGAATTCCTTAAGAATACTAAGAAGATTGTATCTTGTTTGTTTATTTACAGCTTTCAGTAATTAATTTCCACTTTCGCACTTTCTTTTCTTTACTTTTCAGTTTTTACTTTACGCATTTTACTTTTACGCACAGTACTTTTCTTTCTTTAATTTTCAGTTTTTACTTTTCAGTAATGAGGAGGTAACTCCCCTTTGCTGGGGTAAAAGGTAAAACTTTTATTACTAATATTTAGATTAATCTCCCTTAATTATAATATATAAACTAGTTAAAAACCTGACTTAATGAGGATACCGCCATATTGGTCGGTTGGTAATTTTTTAAATTGGTTTTAACCTGACTAAACTGGATACCGCCTGATTGGTCGGTTGGTAATTAATTATTAATTTGACTTAATCTGGATACCGCCTATATGGCTGGTTGGTAATTATCATGCAAAGTTAATTTATTATATTAAGGGAGATATCTAAAATAGAAGTAATAAAAGTGGATCCTTTTACCTCAGCATTTTCTTTTATTGTACTTTTACTTTATTTACTTTTCAGCAATTTACTTTTCAGCATTTTACTTTTCAGCAATTTACTTTTCAGCAATTTACTTTTCAGCATTTTACTTTACAGTAATTTACTTTTCAGCATTTTACTTATCAGCATTTACTTTTCAGCATTTAATTTTCAGTATTTAATTTCAGCATTTTACTTTTCAGCATTTTACTTATCAGCATTTTACTTTATGTCTTTTATTTTATTTAAGTTTTTACTACCCGTAAATATGTGTCGTAACTAAGCCAGTTATCTGGGGTTGTGATGAAATCCAATATCACCGGTTTATAAGGGGTTATTTTATAGTTTGGGTAATTTAAAGGTGTACTTATTTAGTCTTAAGTTTAATGCTTCTTGATGTCTGATCACCAATAAGATTGATGTGGTAAATCTAAAATAAACTTGACAAAGGAATTTTAGGTTTCAGCCTTAGACTTAATAGCCCACGATCTTCCTTGAGGATATATAACCCTTTAATAGATTTCCTTACAGGATAGACATATACCTGTCGAGCGGGGGTAGTCATAATTGGAACTTAAACTTAATGAATCCAGGTAATTTGGTTGACATAGGCATATGGTTCAATTGGGTTAAACTGGGTATTTGCGTCTGACCATCGACAGAGGCTTTCACATAATTTCGTGTTCTAGGTTAGTAAACCAATTTATTACACAAACATAAAATAATCACTTCATCTTTTAAAAGATGAAAGATTCACAACCCTAGATCTTTGAGTCTTTTGTTATTTTCCTTAGTATTTTCTTTTGTTTATTTTATTTATTTTAATTAAGGAAAACCGCATTCAACCAATCAAACAATCATTCTCTTCTCCATTTAATTAAATATTTGTAAATAAATAGATTCAACAATTAATAACAACAGTAGGAATTAAGTTCTCGTGGGATCGATATTTTTATACTACTTGAACGATACGTGCGTTTGCGTTATACGTGTGTGTTTACGCCGGTCAGATGTTACCTCCCCGGACCAATTGAGATCCGACTATGTGGGAGATGCTCCAACCCCATACCGATGAGTAATCCACTCGGTGGGACACAACCTGACCCCGAGCTGGTAGAATACTTGGCTCCGAGGGAATGTTACCTCCTCGGACCAATTGAGTTCCGGCCATGGGGGAGATGCTCTGACCTCATGCCGATGAGTAATCCACTCGGTGGGATACAACTCGATCCCGAGCTGGTAGAATACTTGGCTCCGAGGGAATGTTACCTCCCCGAACCAATTGAGATCCGGCCATGGGGGAGATGCTCAGACCCCACACCGATGAGGATCTACTCGGTGGGACGTAACCCGACCCCGAGCTGGTAGTACATTTGGCTCCGAGGAAATATTACCTTCTCGGATCAATTGAGATCCGGCCATAGGGGAGATGCTCCGACCCCATGCCGATGAAGATCCACTCGGTGAGACGTAACCCGACCCCGAGCTGGTAGAATACTTGGCTCCGAGGGAATGTTACCTCCCCGGACCAATTGAGATTCGACCATGGGGGAGATGCTCCGACCCCATGCCGATGAATTATCCATTCGGTGGGACACAACCCGACCCCGAACTGATAGAATAAATGGCATTGGCGGAACGAATGTAGCCCCGAGCTAGTGGAATAAATGGTCTCGGCGGAACGAATGCAGGCCCGAGCCAGTGGAATAAATGGGACATCCGTTAGGGAAGATTTTCGACCTCCGGTACTCCGCGGATCCTGGCGCAGGCGTCCATTTGTCGGGCATCCGTAAAAAACAAAAAGTGGTAACAGGACAAGGTTAGTACCGCGGAGGTGACTTAGCACATACCCCACATAGACTCGAAAATGTAACAACTCGGGTGCACCGAGGGAGCGTCCTGCCTGGTGCTTCCCAAAACAACAATTTTGAACCTTACAATTCAGTGTCCCGAGTAACCGGGCTACGGATCAGTGAGCGGCCAAAGCCATGAACCGGGGTCCATGCTGGGCGGGTTTGGAGCCTGCAAACGCTATGGGGGTAGAAATCTCCTCATGCTATGCTTCTCCTGATCCGAGGCGGTTAGGCGGACTATCCACGGGGGAAGAAACCTCCTTGTGTTCGCCATCCCGTAAGATGCAAGAGTCACGGAGGCACTGTGGCCTTCCCCGCGCTGTGAACCCGGTGGTTCTCAACGGGATTCACCAGACAACTCGCAGGGGAAGAAACCTCCATGGGTCCGATTTACCCTAGGTCACAAAGGTCATGGAGGCCATTCGGCCGTCCCTATGTCGTGTGTCTGGTGGTTCTCAACGGGATTCACCGGCCAACTCGCAGAGGAAGAAACCTCCCTGGAATTAAAACAATTAACATTTTTACATCATTATTAACTCATTAAAATAATTAAAATTATATAAATATAATTATATGATATAATATTTTTACATTAAATTATTATAAAAGCTAATTTTTCTATAGAAAATTATTTTATTTAATTATCTTTAAAAAATACAACATAAAAATTTATAGGGAATATACGAGAGATTTCAATATATTTTTAGTTCTTTAGGTAACTTTTTCTTTTTTGTTAAGCAATTAATTTTTTTTTATAAATGTTGATATGATGACATGTACAGTGGAAATATGATATCTTAAAACATGCTAATTTTTTCATTTTCTTTATTTATTATATTGCAGTATAAAACTAAATATGGAAGCATTTGAAATTGAACTAGATTAAAGTGTAATTAGAATAAATATATTAAGATATTTAAATAAAATAAAATTATGTAGAAATATTAGATTTTGTATTAGTAATTAAAAATGACGTAAAATTATTAATTATTTAGGACAAGATAAAGAGATCCTTTTGACTTTTTAACTTATGGAGTACTGTGGTATTATGAAAATAATAAAAGATAAGTAGTAAATGTTATGAACATTAAAGGGAAGTGACCTAAATAAGAGGGATTTATTAAAAAATTTAAAATGGAGAGACTCATTCTCTTTTAGTTCAAGCTCAAAATAGCACTTAGTCCCCCAACATATAAAATAAAAAACACACATATATATAGAGTCAAATAATGTAATTATATATTTGTCACTTGAAAAAAGTAAACGAAACAAAAAAGGAAAACCCACCTTAAGGTCCCTGTACTCTCAATGTTTTTTACATTATACCCCTGTACTAAATTTTCTACACATTGCACCCTTATACTCTCAATATTTTTTACATTGCACCCCTGTACTAAATTTTCTACACATTGCACCCCTGCACTCTCAAAAATTGACATTCCACCTTATTTTAACGGCAAGTTAACAGAGTTGAGAAATATTCTGACATCACCCACCCTTATTTCGGATTGGACCGAGCAAATTTTTTTACTTTGAAGTTATGCTAGGGTGCATAACTATATTATGCATCTTCTGATACATTCAAAATCCAACTAATTTATTGTAAAAACTAGATCAAAACTACGATCTTGGAGTGTTATTAATGAACAACAAAAAACAAACAAAGATGCTTCACGGTTATCAGACATCATTCCTAAAGAACGACAACGAGTATTACATGTCATGCGTGCACATTTACAGCAAACACCCATTTTTTTAGCTCTTCTCTTTTTAGCATAGGTGATTCTTCATAAACCAGGCAGATATGACACAAATAAGGGTGGGTGATGTCATAATATTTCTCAACTCTGTTAACTTGCCGTTAAAATAAGGGTGAAATGTCAATTTTTTTAGAGTGCAGGGGTGCAATGTGTAGAAAATTTAGTACAGAGGTATAATGTAAAAAACATTGAGAGTACAAGGGTGCAATGTGTAGAAAATTTAGTACAAGGGTGCAATGTAAAAAACATTGAGAGTACAAGGGCCTCAAGGTGGGTTTTTCCAACAAAAAAAATAACATGCATGTGTTAAGGAGATGCAAATTTGGTGCCTTTTTTTATTCAATTTTAAATTTATAAACTAATTATCTCCTAAAATATAAAGTGTTTCAAAAAAAATATATTATTGATTTTTAAATCATAAACTTTAAAACAAGTATAATTGTCAATATGTTTCGAGTAAAAAAATATCAACAATAACTCTTACATTTATAAGTTACAAATTAGTCATTTTCAAATATTCATATATCCTTCATCTGAATTCCAAATCATTTTTTTAGAAACATTGGAAACCCCACTGCCAAACTACCCGACCCGAGTTTAAGCGGAGAAGGTAAAACCTCCGGCTGCCTCAAGCTCTTACAAAAAATACACCCACTAAACTTGAATACATGACCTGGCAATCAAGTTGTAAGTCTTTTGCTACCATGCCACACCCCTTGGGGGCCTAAACTCAAAATCACAATTTATAAAATTCTACATATAGTTAACATTTAGAACTATAACTTTTATCAAATAACCTCTCTCAAATTAGGACTTCTACAAGTTCAAAATTAGTTTTAAAATTACTATGTCGTAACAATTATAGTCACAGTCACATATATAACTCAATCAAAATGTCAGTCACATACACAATTTTCAATCACATTTTTTAGTTACAATGACAGTTAACAAATATTTAATCATATTTTCTCAATCACATACACAATACTCAGTTAAATTTCTTAGTTACAAATACTTAGTCACAATTACAATATCAGTTACAGTTTCTGTCATTTTATATGCCTAAAAAATTATTTAAACATATACACCCCTTAAAAAATCACTATTCATATGAATAGTAAATATTTTACCGTTTCACGTGAACATGTATAATTCTAAAACAATTCATTGTTCAAGTAAACAATGAAAATATTCACTGTTCACGTGAACTGATTATTTAAAAAAAAAATTATGGAATGAAGATGTGTGAAATAAATATATAAATATGGTCAAATTCAACTTAGGACTATACTTTGAACTGAATAGGAAGAATTTTAAAAAATTAAGATTAGTTATACAACTCATTATGAGCTTATCCTGATTAGAAATTAATTATAGCATAAATGTTTTTTTTTTAATAATTCTCTATAAAAATAATCACAATAATCTTTTACTATTTTTATTATTCTTTATTTTTTCCACCGCAGTCAAAAGTAATTCTCAAATATCTTTCTTTTGCTGAACACTCAAATTGGAATTTTAAAAGAAGTATGAGATAAAAAATGATTTGGATTTTACAAACCTCTTACCTTTACTAAAATTAAGTATCTAAGTTATTCGAATAACTTTATCAAAATATCTCATAAATTTATATATAAGAATTATAAACTAATTTTTTTTTCTTTTTTAGTGGTATATGGTCATTGTTTCACTTGTGTGATTTATCTCAAAGTAATAATATATATGAGAATGCAGTAATTATAAATTAATTTGAGTCTACCATAAAAGAAATGCAAGCGCGTGCTAGATGGGTGTTGAATAGATGTACTAAATAAAGATGGTAACAGGTCAGGTATAATTAATATTTGTATCTGTTTCATTCAATTAAAGGGTATGATTATTCACCTCTAATGTATCGAGTCTCCGTTCATATGAGAATTTTACCTCTATTTGAACGAGAATATCAATATTCAGACATGACTTATCCAACCAACGTGTAAAAATTATTATCTCATTATCTATCCTTAATGTACCAAGTGGAGATTTTTGCCATCCTTGTGCTAAATGTGTGTTGAAAGTAATTGGGTTTATGTTTACTTGATGAACATGTTGTATGAAGGTACTGCATAAAAAGATTAACAAGATAGAATATGCCTTTTTTTTTTTTTTTGGTTCCCCATCCGGTATCATGTGCCACATTGGGCCTGACTAATCCAAATTCGGACCGAGAACTGTACGGTATGGTCCTCCCAACGATAGTGACTCTAGCGGGACTCGAACTGGGGAGCATACCCAGTCGAGCCTCCTAGGATTGAGCCAGCTACCACTCAACCAACCGCTCGTTGGTGAATATGCCTTTTTAAATGATGGGAATTTTGCATCAAACTTGTCGAAACATGCCAATGGACTACGAGTTCATTGGTGACTCATGAGGGGTATGAATTCGCGTCTCGCATTAGCATTAAAAACTCAATTATCTTCCTCCATCTCATCCAATATATAGATTAAAAGTGGATTTTCCTCAAATATTTGTGGAAACAGAGTAGATCTAAAAGAGTATGTAATTAGACTCCTAATCGGCTTTATGTGTTGTTTTTTTTTTTTTTAAAATAAAAATAAAACCTTGTTTAAAATTGATTCCTTGAAAAGCATTTCAATCAACTTCTGGCGTAAGATCAGGGGAAATATTCTGATGAATGGTGAAATTTCAGAAGAGAATTGGAGAAAATTGTTTTAACCATAGCCGCAACTCATGTTTTAAAATGTAAATGTCTAGTGGTGACCAAGTATTTTTACCAGAGAAAATCATACATATCATGATATTCATAGAGTATCCAATACCCATACTCCTAATAAAAGCCATTCAAAAATAGATATACACCTTTTTGACTTCTGAAGCTTCCAATGATCTATACATACAAATGGGGAAAGTGCTTGTTACAGTAATACACATGTACTTGGATTCTAGTCAAGTTAATAGAAGTTGGTTAGAGTGATAACTGCAGGAACCTGAAATTCGATATGCTGTTGTCATCAGTAGAAACCAAAGTAGTAAATCAGCTGAATTTCCAAAACTTGCTGGTACTGCTTGCTTGTAAAACCCGCTAAATCTATCCAATATATAGAATTGGTTTGATTCCCAGGAGGTTTAGAACTCCTGTTATGCGCCTGAGAGGGGTTTGGATTTGAAGAACCTGGCAAGTTCCTGATAGAGATTTTCCTCTTCAAATGGCTTCGAAACATATCCGTCCATTCCACATTTCAGGCACTCATCAAATGTGGCATGAATCACATCAGCTGTCATGGCTAATATTGGCAAGTGCAACTCAGTATTTTCGGCTGAGCCATCAACCGCAGATCCACTGTTTACCATCTGCTCAATTGCTTTGCTCTCCATCTGCCGGATTTGACGGGTTGCCTCAAACCTGAAAAGAGAAGAAATATAAATGAAGTTAAACTAGTTAATGTACAATTAAAAAACGGATATTGAGTTTATGATTTCTGCATCAAGAAGCATCAAAAGTGTACTGTCAGTTGTATGAGGCTCAAGTTCATATGATGTATTCACCAGAGTTCCAATACCATCATAGAGGCATATAAACAAACGCATATGTTAAATCTTCAAGAGCTATTGAAGAAGGCTGTTTATGTAGGATCAATGAAGAATAATAAAATATGAAAAAATTTATTGCCTTTTTCAGGAGTGGAAAACATACCCATCCATTTCTGGCATCTGAATATCCATGAAACAAGCATCAAAACAATGCGGTAGTTGAAGTTTCTCCAATGCAGCTTTGGCACTGGCAGCACACTCTACATTGGCTCCAAACTTCTTCAGTGCACCCGCAGCAACCACACGGTTAACGCTATTGTCATCAACGACCAAAATCTTCTTTCCACAGAGCAAACCCTGACAGAAACTAGATCCATTGGGTACAGCTTTCCCAGCTTGCCTCTTGTTCTCTGTACTGAGAATCTGTTGAAGACAAGCAGCAATCATACTTGCTCTTAAAGGTTTCATTATCACAGTATCTGCAAAACCTCCAGCCTTGGCTTTATCACATTCATCATTACTAATATTGGTTGCAAGAAGGATCAGCTTAGGCAACTTGAAGACATGTCCATTTGGCTTCCAGTCCAACAGCTGAACTTTCAAGCCAGTATCCTCGCTAGAAATCCAGCAATCCTTCTCAAAGAGAATGATGTCAGGCTGGAACTTATCTCTGCCATATTCAATTAAGGAATACCAAATTACCGATCAGTAGGCTCAATAATTTAAGTTCAACAGCTTACAACACATAATCATTTATCACAGGCCAAAAGCCTGTCATTAAAAAGCGATCACGTTGAGATTTCAGGTAAATTTGAGTTTGGCAAAGTACAATTTACTTATTCTATTCAAGGAATGACGGACTAAAAATTCCCATAGGGTGAAGGAGAATAGGGAATAACATTCTCTACTTCTCCAAGTGAATCCACCAAAAGGAGAAAAAAGATGGAGAAAACAGTACGAGGAAAACAATACCGTCCAACTCCGGAAATTCTACCAGAAACAAGGAATGCCAGTTAATGCTTAATTTAAATTCTCAATCAGAATGATTGGTGAAGCTTGGGAGAATGACAAGTCAATATTTAAGTGAAAATATATCATACATGGTCATTGTGTAGTAAATAAGCTTCCTGCCTCGAACTAAAAGCAATGGCACGAAATAGTGGAACAGAAAAAAGGTAAACAACAGCAATGGTTTCATCTTGAGATCACACAAAAAGGCAAACTGGGTCATCAGCAGTTGACCAACAAGTCATGGAGTAGCCTGTATTATTTCATTACATTTTTTAAATTTCCTCGGAAATTATGAAGATTACCAGTTACAAGTTAACTAGAAAAACTTACCCAGATGATGTGAACCCATTTTTTGTCGTGGAACATGCTTCCTTGACGCTGCTAGATATTTTGACCATGATGCCAAGTCTATTAAAATGGTATTGGGTTACAGCAGCTCTGACTGGTTTTTCATCAACTAATACTGCTTTCAATCCTCTAAAACCAGAAGGCAGATCTTCAGATTTGGATTTTTTAATATCATCAAATGCCTTTTCCTTGCACCTCCCAAAAACAGCGGTGAATGAAAATGTGCTCCCAACCTTAGGGCGGCTTACGAAGCTTATCCGACCACGCATCAACTCAACCAGACACTTACTGATGCTTAAGCCTATACCAGTTCCACCATAATGTCTAGAGGTTGAGCTATCTGCTTGCATGAAGGGCATGAAAACCCGATCCTGGGCAGATAAAGGAATCCCAATTCCCGTATCCTCCACACATACCATCAAAGTAACATCCTCTGAGCCTTTGTTAGATGCCATCATGTTTATAATTGAAGTATTAGACCGTAATCCTTCATTATCAATTAAATGTTTAAATTTATCCCAACTATTCCACTCATCAGCAGCTTCGAGACCACTTAAGGTATTAAACTGGCTGGTGCCAGACCTACGGGCACCTTCGTCTGATCCTCCATTCAACAAAGTTTCATCTTTCGCATCCATTCGGATCGTTGAGTGTTCAGCTAGATGGACTTTAACAAATATATGTCCCCGTTCAGTGAACTGTCATAGATTTAGTATAATGAATATCCAATAATCAAGAAGTTGATTTGTAAAGATTAATAATGATAGTAACGGTCGGAAATAAAAGCAAATCATCATTAAATCAATTCCTCCAAGATTGTATGATACACTCACAGAGTGAGGCTTAAACAATACACTTACTTTGACAGAGTTCCCCACAAGATTCGTGATGATCTGTCTGAATCTGCCTGGATCCCCTACAACAATTTCTGGAACTTTATCAGAAACAAACACCGCCAGCTTCATATTCCCATTTCAGTAGATGCCAATTTCCATCATTCACATATGTCGAACCACCCCCGAGAGAAGGAAAAAAGAAAAAAAGATCAAGTCAGTTCAAACTTGACAAAATATATGGCAGTTGTACTTCAAAAACTGCAAGAGCTTTATGTCACATAGCAACAAACTTAGAAGAACGATGAATATTTTAAGGGACCTTTAATCCATTCATCTAATATTCATCTCAAACAAATGGTATTAGATGAATATGCATGTCGGCATTCATTAGGATTTTGTCAGAATACCTCGATGCCTTTGTTTCTAGACTTCTCAGAAAATAAAGAGAGGACGTCATCTAGTATTGATCGCAGATTAAATGGGACAGCTTCCAGTTCCAATTTGCGAGCTTCAATTTTTGCTCGGTCAAGCACCTCATTTATTAATGCTATCAGTGCCTTTCCACAAATTTGGGCAGTTTGAGCATAATCTCTCTGTGTGGAACTTAAATCCGTATCTAGAAGCAAAGCAAGCATTCCTACAACCACAAAGATATTAAAGGGCATCAAGTACCTCAAGTAAACTAATATTTTGAGGAGAAAAAACTTTATAAACAATATTTGGAACATACCAAGAATGCCATTCATGGGTGTCCTAATTTCATGAGAAACGGTAGCCAGAAACTGGCATCACAAAAACAATTGACAATTAGGCCAAGTAAGGTTTTTGCTAGACCGAGATGAACAGTGGTCCAAAAAAATATTAGACATGCTACCTGGGACTTGGCAACATCAGCTGCTTCAGCTCGAACTTTCAGCTCCTGCATTTTATGGAAATCATCCTCAACTTTGACAATGTGAATGGCCGCACCATATAAAATATAACCTACTAATAAACCGATCACAAAGAGAAAGAATGCAGTGGTGAGTGCTGTCCATGGTGTAGGTGCCTTCTGGTGATATCTACATAGAGTTCAATTTAACCACTATCTCAATCAGAAACCACTCCAAATTCTACATGTTATCAAATAATGAACCATAACTAGATGCACTTGCCTGCATATCATCTTATGCTTCCGAAAAGAATCTCCAAAATCAAGCTTACTCTCATGCAAAAGAGACGTGTCGCCATCTTGGTTTTGGTAACCATACATGATTAACAGATCGGAAGCGTTAGTGATATCATAAACGTTAACCAAAATCGCCTGATTACCAGCGAGCTGCCCAAGTAAATTCTCCACGAGGGACTCCACATCGAAAGGTCCACCAATGTATCTGCTTTCAATAAGAAGTTTATTAAACATAAGGGCATCTAGAACTTACATACTAACAAATTAACATGATTTTAAGAAATGAAAGCCAGGTCTTCTGCCAGTGGAAAAAGGTGATGGATTCAAAATACAGGTCACCTAGTCAGTGCTGCGATTGTAGCAGAGGACATGTTGGTATATGTGGAAATGAATCAATAGCAAAGTGAGACTTGGTATCAGATGTAGCAGTGTTCATGGCACTAGTAGGTTGTTGATTGAATAGCAACAATAAATAAATAGCAAAGTTTTTTTTTCTCACTGATACAAATATATTATACAAAGCTATGAGTGGTCTCCACTAACTTATTTGACTGAGTTTGTCCAAAAGTGAGTATTTATTTTGTAGGCAATCTGATTTGAGTAGGAAAATTCAGCAACAATTTTTCAAATCTTGGCAAACTCCCACCTCCATAGAAAGTGTTTTAAAACTACCCATGTGTCATATTGGCTTGCTTTGGACTTCCATTTACCATATATATGTTCAACTAAAACAAAAGACCAACCTCAAAATGTATGAACATACACCGGGCATCAAAAATATCATGGCAAATACTGAGGCTTACCCTGCTGTTGCTTCAATACGTTCTTTGACAGTTGGACTTGGTGGTAGCTTGGACTTATAAACAGGAAATGTCAACACAACACCAAGATGATGAGAACCCAGCAGCCTAAAAGGTCTTGTTAGTACTGCTTTCCCAGTAGCCCTAGCCCTCAAAATGTTCTCTCTATCCTCCTATATCAAGCAATGTGAGATATTGCATGTCCAATCAAAGGCCAGTTTATACAGCATATTGGAAACTAATTTAATCTACACATAGAACAAGCAATTAAATTAAAGATAATAATTCGACAACATACCTCCCCCGACATCATGTCAAGTGATTTTATGTGGGTTATTGATTCTTGATAAAACATCACCGGAGCATACTCATCTCTTATTGGTGAAGGTTCCCTCTCCATAGTCTTTATGGTCCATCCGTGCTGTCTCTCAAATTGCTCCCTCTGTGCATCAACCACTCTCGGTGCATAAGCAACCCCAGTCAACAACGGCCGCTCAAAAGCTGTTCTGGCCGTGTACTCCGCAAATGTATCCTGCATCGGTAAGAACTAAGAACATACCCATCACCCAAAATTCACTTGAAACAAATATTAATTAATTAATTAATTAATTAAATTAGCCTTGTACCATCATTAACCTAATAGCAGCAAATTTCAAACTGATATTTATTATTTCCCTTATAAAAAGGTAAGCACCAATGGAAAATTTTCCAAATTAAAACTCCTTTATCTAGAATTTGCCTAATAGCCAGGAAAAATAAAATAAAAAAAAATAAAAACAACTCCAGCCTTATGAAAAGCAAATACTCAAAATTTTGAAGAGGCACAAACCTGATCAATTGCAGATGGATTCTTCAAATAATGAAAGGTGGAAACAAGAATGGTAAGAGCATGAACATGATTAACACTAACATTAAACTGATCTTGCAACATTCTTGCCCTCTGATCACACATGCTACCTAATACTTCCTTCCTCCTGATTTTGTTTTCTTCATCCATACTTCTATAAACGGACATGCTGATAAATGCCATAACTATAATCCATAACACCAAGGCTTTAGGGAGCCAAGCTCTGTTCGACTGAATAAATGTGTAGCTTCTTTTGGTCCCCATTTGTTCATTCACTTTCAAAGCCACTGAGTGACAGTGATTCTTTTGCATCTTAACACCCATAAAATCAACCAAAAAAAAAAAAACGCTACAAGATCTCTGCTGCTTCTTCTTCTTCTTGCTCTTTGATAGATACCCACTTCATATCTAAGTGAGAAAACCTCAAGGGAAGATTAAATCAAGCATCAAGATCAAAGCTTTTCTTTAAAAGTACTCTTAATTTATCAGAAGAAAGAAAAGGGTACTGATATAAATGCCAACTAAATTATGATTAGCGTTGTTTTGCGTGATTCAAGACTCCAAAAAAAGACAACTTTCAGGGGAAAAAAAAACACAAACAAAAAAGAAACGATTTTTACTATTCAAGATTGAAACTATGGCTCTCAAAAGACGGAAACCAACCCAGGAACCAGCTCAAATTCCCAGTAAAATTAACAGAACACACTAATCATGTTCTCTTTACAAGCGTGAAGTTTTTTTTTTCTCCCCAGTTAAGAGGAAACAAAACAAAGTAATAGCACGTTCACTGTTTTTTTTTTAATGCAATATAATAATAAAAATCAACCTGCAACTGCAACACTTAACAAAATTGACCCAAAAGAGAAAACACAAGAACACAGACAGCGAAGCACAACAAAGCAAAGCAGAGAACAAAATCTTCAATGTGAAAAGATTTGATTGAAGAAGTAGCGAGGTGGAGTGAAGGAGGTAACATTGAATAATGGTGGTGATTGGTGAAAGCTTAAAAAAAACAATTTGGTCTTTTGTTGAATGTTGGAGTTTATTTTTTATTCATTTCATGTTTTTGTTGTTGTAAGAAAACTGAAAACAATAAAAAGATTTGCTAAAGATTTTTAATTTAATGTTTTGTTTACTTTAAAAAGTAAAACTGAATCGAATTTTAAAGATTTTTTGTAGATACGCAATTGTCTCTTGTCTCCCTCTTGACACAATCTCTCTCTTTCTTTCATTTTTCACATTTAACAATATGAATGCGTGGCGACCACATCGGACGACGAATCGAATTATCATAAAAATCACAAATTTCCAATTTATATTTTGGATGGTGTTTGGATCTCTCTATAATTTTATAAGGTTATTACTTGTGTTAAAAATTTATAAATATTCAATTTAAAATCATATTATATTTAATTAGGATGTTAAAAAATTTATATTCAAAAGTCCATTAATTTTAATGGAGGAATTTTTTAAAAAAGCTAAAATCATTATGGTTCTTTCGATTTAATTCAAATACAAATGATTTTTTCTATTTAGTTCACGTATATATAAAAATACATAAATATACATACTAAAATAATATTATTACAAGTTTGACACTAAAAAAACAAAAAAGTGACACATTAGATGAGAAAATTTGGGTTTTTTTTTTCAATTTTAAATTTAAAGGCTAAATATCTCCTAAAATATAAGGTGTTTTAAGGGAAAAAAAATACATATTATTAATGTACAAATCATAAGCTTTAAAATAAATATCATGTTAAAATAAATCAGTGCCAAAATTGCTATAGCGCAAAAGTCATAATCACAGTCTTACAGTCGCACAATCACGGTCACGGTCATAGTAATATTCTCAATCACATTCACACATACAACTCTATTATAATGTCAGTCACATACACAATTCTTATTTATAATGACAGTTATATAAATATTCAATCACATTTCTAAGTCACACATATAATACTCAATCACATTTTTCAGTTACAATGACATATACAAATAATCAATCACATTTTCTTAGTCACAATTCCAGTCACACACATAATACTCAGTCATATTTCTTAGTTGTAATGACTGTTACAAATACTTAATCATATTTTCTTAGTCACAATATCAGTCACATACACAATACGCAGACACATTTCTCAGTTGTGATGACAGTTATAAATACTCATTCACCGTTATAATATCAATTTACATATTCAAAAATATATTTAAACATGTCCAACCCTTAAAAAACACGTCAACATTGAAATTCAATGTCTACTGTGAAGTATGAACAGTTAATTTCATTATTTACAGTGAAATGTTCACTGCTCTTTGTGAATAGTGGTTTATTAAAATAATGTGGTTAGAAAAATATATAATGTTGACGGCTGATTTTGGTCTCAGGGTAATATTGGAATATCACTCCCGAGAAAATCCTCCTTCAATAGTGAATTTGTTTGGTTATGGGGGACCAAATGCAAACTTAGCAAAAAAACAGATAAACACACCAATCAACAAGGAGATTTAACGTGGTTCGGTGGATTTGGATCCGACCTACGTCCACGGACACAAACGGGGTGGTACTTTTATTACTTAAACACTCTTTTCGGGTCTCTTTTTGTTTTCTACAAGTCAGAGCTTGAAGATTCAGATCCCTCATTTTTGATGCCCCTTACACATATTCTGCCCTCCTATTTATAATAGTACAGAAATCAGACTTCTATTTGCATAAGAATTCCCAATTGGAGATGGTCTCTTTTTCCTATCAGGATTCCTAGTTAAAACTATTCACTTTTCCTATAAGGATTCCTAATCAAAACTACATTTACTTTCTTTATCTTATTAGGATATTAACTTATTACTTTACCCCATTAAAGTAGGACAACTTATCCCTTTTCCGCAAGAATAGGATGCTTTATCTTCCTGAGCACGCCTCGTCATGTGCTCGGTCTTCATGAGGTCGGTCATGATAGCCATTTGAACTGAGAATGTTGTTGTCGATCTGATAATGCCCGGTCATCCGATCTCAAGTGGTCGGTCACCTATCATTAAATGCTCGGTCTCTTACTGTATAGTGGCCGGGTCGGCTTTAATGATCTCGCCCAAGAAGGAAATTACCCTTTTTACCCCTGCCGCACTCCTTAAATAACATAGGTCCTGAAAACACCATCAACATCTGTCCCCTAGTTCTCGGTAACAACGAGTTTGCGAGTTGATGCCGGGAACTATAAAAAAAGATGGTGTGCTGATCGCCTTGCTGGTGGTCGTTCCAGAAATCACAGAGAAATTGCCTTCGCCATCAACTAAGTCTTCTGTTTCTATATTCATATCCTCGGTTATTGGAGATGCTGACCATATTCAGAACGATTCTCCACCTCAAAGCAAATTGCTTACTTGGGTCGTTCCATCAGGAGACGAAGTTCCTCTTGTTGTCCAAACTAAAAATGACTCCTCCTCTGTAATATATGTACCAGAGATTTTGAGGTCTTGACCCCTGACTGATCCAATCTTGATTGTGAGGAGAAAATTTTGCCTCTGAGCTAACGATGATGTGCTCGGTGGCATGTGATCATGTCTCGAGCTGTGAGAGATGCTCGGACCTGGGGGAATGTTACGTCCCCAGTCCGAAGGACTGACTCGGTGGGACGCAACCTGACCCCGAATGAAGAGAGGCACTTGGACCTGGGGGAATGTTACGTCCCAAGTCCGAAGGGCTGACTCGGTGGGACGTACCCCGACCCCGAGCTGAGAAAGACACTTGGACCTGGGGGAATGTTACGTCCTCAGTCCGAAGGGCTGACTCGGTGGGACGTACCCTGACCCCGAGCTGAGAAAGACACTTGGACCTGGGGGAATGTTACGTCCCCAGACCAAAAGGACGGACTCGGTGGGACACGACCCAACCCCGAGCTGAGATGAACACTTGGCCCTAGGGGAATGTTACGTCCCCAGACCAAAAGGACGGACTCGGTGGGACGTAACCCGACCCCGAGCTGAGATGAACACTTGGCCCTGGGGGAATGTTACGTCCCCAGACCAAAAGGACGGACTCGGTGGGACGTAACCCGACCCCGAGCTGAGATGAATACTTGGCCCTGGGGGAATGTTACGTCCCCAGACCAAAAGGATGGACTCGGTGGGACGTAATCCGACCCCGAGCTGAGAGAAACCAAGTGACCTCGGCGGAACGAATCCAGCCTCGAGCCGAATAAACAAGTGGCCTCGGCGGAACGAATCCAGCCCCGAGCCGAATAATCCAAGTGGCCTCGGCGGAACGAATCCAGCCCCGAGCCAGGTAATCCAAGTGGCCTCGGCGGAACGAATCCAGCCCCGAGCCAGGTAATCTTTGGGACTTGCTCAGAAGGGAATTGAATCAACCTTGTGAAGCCCTACCGAATCTGACACGGGCGTCCCATTGCCAGACCAGCGAAAAACAAAATCAAAACTTTGAAAAATAAGACCAAAAAGGTGGGGGTGACTCGGCACTTGTCCCAAAAGAAAACTTTTTACAAATGTAAACAACAGCACGGATGCCTCAAAACAGCGTCCTGGCCGAGGCCTCCAAAACACAATTCTGAATCTTTCAATTCAGTGTCCCGGCGAACCAGGATTTGGATCAGTTGAGCGTTTGAATGGTGAGGGTACATCCCCTACACGTCGAGTCACTGTGGAGCCTGTGTATTGTATGAGGGCTCCTCCTTACCACGCTGGAGCAGGCACACGCTACAGGGGCACAACGCATCCCCGTGTTGCGCCTCTCTCGGATCCAATTGATGAATGGATCAAAGAGCGTCCGGGATACTAAGGGCATTTTCCTCCTTAGGTCCGGTATCACTGGAGCTAGCAATCGTCACGGGGGCCTTATCATTCTCCGTGCTATGCTTTCCCACGGATCCATTACATCGGGTAAGTGAGGATCAAAGAGTGTTCGACAAATCAAGGGCATATTCCTCCTTATGTTCGGTAACACTGGAGCAAGCAATCGCCACGGGGGTATCATTCATCCCCGTGCTATGCTTCTCACGGATCCTATGCATCGAGTATGTCCCTGGGGACCTCGAGCCAAGAGAGATACTTGGTTCTGGGGGAATATCCCGTCCCCAGACCGATGAGCATGACTCGTTGGGACGTACCCCGACCCCGAGCTGAAAAAGGCACTTGGACCTGGGGGAATGTTACGTCCCCAGTCCGAATGGCTGACTCGGTGGGACGTACCCTGACCCCGAGCTGAGAAAAGCACTTGGATCTGGGGGAATGTTACGTCCCCAGTCCGAAGCGGTAGACTCGGTGGGACATACCCGGACCCCGAGCTGAAAAAGGCACTTGGACCTGGGGGAATGTTACGTCCCCAGTCCGAAGGGCTGACTCGGTGGGACATACCCCTGACCCCGAGCTGAAAAAGGCACTTGGACCTGGGGGAATGTTACGTCCCCAGTCCGAAGGGCTGACTCGGTGGGACATACCCCGACCCCGAGCTGAAAAATGCACTTGGACCTGGGGGAATGTTACGTCCCCAGTCCGAAGGGCTGACCCGGTGGGATGTACCCGACCCCGAGCTGAAAAATGCACTTGGACCTTAGGGAATGTTACCTCCCCAGTCCGAAGGGCTGACTCGGTGGGATGTACCCGACCCCGAGCTGAAAAAGGCACTTGGACCTGGGGGAATGTTACGTCCCCAGTCCAAAGGGCTGACTCGGTGGGACGTACCCCGACCCCGAGCTGAGAAAGACACTTAGTCCTGGGGGAATGTTACGTCCCCAGTCCGAATGGCTGACTCGGTGGGATGTACCCGACCCCGAGCTGAAAAAGGCACTTGGACCTGGGGGAATGTTACGTCCCCAGTCCGAAGGGCTGACCCGGTGGGATGTACCCGACCCCGAGTTGAAAAAGGCACTTGGACCTGGGGGAATGTTACGTCCCCAGTCCGAAGGGTTGACTCGGTGGGATGTACCCCGACCCCGAGCCAGATGACCTCGGCGGAATAAGATCCAGCCCCGAGCTGTTCGGAACATCAGAGGGCATATTTCTCTTTATGTTCGGTTTGTTGCATGTCCTCTGGAGTTGTGATGTATGCAGTAAGCCTTTTGGTTCCTCTTGTCCAGGGGAAATCTTCTTTGGTCGGGTTCTACCAAGAGGCCTTTCCCCTGAATTTCCATGACAATCTGTCCCAGTGGTTTCTTTAGGGGGATGTATGCATTTTCCTCGACCACATGATTTACTTGGGTCGGCGGCCTTCTCTCTTGGTTGTCTCGGTGCAGTGGTTTGAACTCCTTGTGTTTTAAGGGCGGCCTTCTGGATTCTCTTTCTACGCGGCGGGGGGCGCCCTCTTTCGTGGTTCTTTCTCTGATGGTGTTCCCTCTTCGGGATATTTTCTCCTCGTTTTCTAACAAAACGAATTTTCGGGCCACCTCCAGGGCGGTTGCGTAGTCCGGGGTGTCTTGGATCCTTAGGTGGGTCCATAGCCTCCCGACTTTCAAGGCTCCCTTTAAACTTTCCAGGGCCTCGGGAGACTCGTACCCTCCGACTTCGAGTACCATATTGTGGTATCTTTCAATAAATATTTTCAACGGTTCATCGTCTCCTTGTTTCATAAGCCTTAGTTCTCCAATCGTTTTCCTGGGGACACAAGCCCCTTTAAAGTGCCGTATGAATGACTTTCTGAGTTGAGTGAAGCTGCTGATGCTTCTTGGGGCTAGGCTTCTATACCATAGGATGGCCGGTCCGGTCAGGGTTAAGGGGAACACTTTGCAAATGGCGTCCCCCGTTACCCCTTGTACCTCCATTAGTAGGACGAAACCTTCAACGTGGGTTTTGGGATCGGTATGGCCTTTGTATGGCGCCATGGTTGGCATGCTGAATCTTTTCGGGAATTTCTCTCTTTTTATTTCTTTTGTGAGGGGGGACTCATCTTTGTCGTCCTGGACATCCCCTCTGTTTGTATTGGGGTATACTCCCCATTTGACCAGCTCCTCCCGCAGCCAAGATTTCATGCTGCTGTCTTTGGTTCCATGCCGCCTTCCGTGGTTTCCTTTCTTTCTGTTATCCTGGGGGTGGTGCTTCTCGTGGTTGGTATCTTCTCGTACCTCTTCGTCATATTCTTTCCCTTTTTTCTTGGCATCGTGAGGGCTATTATAGGAGGAGTTTGGTGACGATTTGTCATCTTCTTCCTCCCACATGTCTTAAGTTTGGGAGTCTTCCTGAACCACTACAGATTTTACCCTGTAGAGGCCCCTTCTCCGGGGTCTGTCGTCCTCACTTGTATCAACAATCCTTTTTCCTTCTGCTATTTCGTTCCTTCGTCGGCTAGTCCCGGCCTCGTCGTGTGCTCCCTCTATCTTTTCCAACCGGTCTACTATGGTTTTTAGCAAGGTTTGATTTTCCTTCATTTCTTTCCTTAGGTTCTCCTCGATCTTCTCCATCCAATCTGCGGCTGAGTTTCCTGATGATTGGTGGTTTCCGCCTTCCGCCATTGTCTTACTACACGAGTTGCTTTTTGTCCAGTTTCCCACAGACGGCGCCAACTGTTGACGGCTGATTTTGGTCTCAGGGTAATATTGGAATATCACTCCCGAGAAAATCCTCCTTCAATAGTGAATTTGTTTGGTTATGGGGGATCAAAGGTAAACTTAGCAAAAAACAGATAAACACACCAATCAACAAGGAGATTTAACGTGGTTCGGTGGATTTGGATCCGACCTACGTCCACGGACACAAACGGGATGGTACTTTTATTATTTAAACACTCTTTTCGGGTCTCTTTTTGTTTTCTACAAGTCAGAGCTTGAAGATTCAGATCCCTCATTTTTGATGCCCCTTACACATATTCTGCCCTCCTATTTATAATAGTACAGAAATCAGACTTCTATTTGCATAAGAATTCCCAATTGGAGATGGTCTCCTTTTCCTATCAGGATTCCTAGTTAAAACTATTCTCTTTTCCTATAAGGATTCCTAATCAAAACTACATTTACTTCCTTTTATCTTATTAGGATATTAACTTATTACTTTACCCCATTAAAGTAGGACAACTTATCCCTTTTCCGCAAGAATATGATGTTTTATCTTCCTGAGCTCGCCTCGTCATGTGCTCGGTCTTCATGAGGTCGGTCATGATAGCCATTTGAACTGAGAATGTTGTTGTCGATCTGATAATGCCCCGTCATCCGATCTCAAGTGGTCGGTCACCTATCATTAAATGCTCGGTCTCTTACTGTATAGTGGCCGGGTCGGCTTTAATGATCTCGCCCAAGAAGGAAATTACCCTTTTTACCCCTGCCGCACTCCTTAAATAACATAGGTCCTGAAAACATCATCAACATATAATATTGCAATAGAGGAGGGTAAAATATGGATATAAATATGGTGAAAGTCGATTTAAAATTATACTTTTGATTAAACAGAAAATTTCATATAAAATTAGGACTACTTGTAAAAGCCATTAAGAGTTTGTTCTTTTTATGAATTATTCATGGTAGAAAACGACTTATTAATAATTCTCTAAATTTTAAAAGATTTTGTTAAATACTGATTTTTATAGGATTATAAAGAGTAAAAAAAATATCATATTGAAATTTTGATTATAACATGCACTACCAAAACTATACGTCTGGATTTTATTTTTAAAACAAATAATCGATGGATTACAAGAAAAATTAACTAATTAGTAAGTGTGTTTTATAAATATAAAGTTCACTGGGAAAGTTATTCTTTACCTAAGATATTTGACATGCATCTCTATTCTCTTACGAACTAAAGTATGTTTTTTTCTCGATATTTCTTTATTTTCTTTTTGTTTTTGTTCAATATCTTAATTTTTATTACATTAGCTAATAAAACTCAATGATTACCGCCAATGTTGATTAAACAAAATTATTGCATTCAAAATTAAGACATGCAAGCTACTTGCTTTTAAGATTCCATTGTATGTGAAATTCTTTGTGAATTTTGATTTCATTATTAAAATTAAGTATTGTGGTTTTCAATTTTTAATATTATAATAAACATAATTTAGAGTTGAAATAATTTTTATTCCTTTTTTAAAATAAATTTTATTTTTTATTATTAAAATAATCCATGAATTTGTTAAAATCCAACTAAATGCTTATAAAATAATTCCTTAAAATTTTTGAGTGTCGGGATGGAATTCAATAATTCATAAATTTAGCAAAATCCATGGATTAAAAAATATATATATATATATATATCTAACACAATTGAATACATCTCATAGAATTCCGTACCATTTGATATTGGTTTTGAGATTATTTTTTATCTTAAATAAAAAAATAAAAATAGTCGGGAATTCATGATTATTTTTCATCAATGCTATTTTTTTTTGTTTAAAAAATTACGAGTCTCAATCGAAATTTAAGTCCTAAACTATTCGATTTAGAATTTTGAACTATTTTCTCTAATTGGTACATGATTTGGGATAATTTTTTATCGCAAATTTATAACTATGACATAATTAACCTATTTTTTTTAACAGTAATATGATTAATTTAAATTTATAATTTATTGATAATTTTGTAAAAAAATTGGACGGAAATGCAAATTTGACACTCCACTAATTCTCTCACACATTATTTTACTCATCTTCGGATGATTGTAGTTTGTGTTAGTGTGTGTGCAGTTTGTAAAAAAAAAAAAAAAAACCATTCACGGTTAGCCGAATTATGCTCAAGAGGCTAACTATTAATATTAAAACCTAAATTAATCAAGGGGGTTTTAATTGAAAACCCAAAAACACAAGTTCATTTCGGGGAAGTAAATTGAAATTAAAAAAAAAGTTACTAAGATCATATTAAGCTCAATCACAATCACATTAAACTTAAGTCATATTAAGCTCAGTTACAATCATATTAAGGTTGATCATATTTTACCATTGTCACATGAAAGTCACTCACAATCCCATTTTACTTAAATTACATTGAGTTTAATTACAGTCATGTTGACCTCGGCTTCATTCATATTTTACATAAGTCGGGTTTTAATTAAGTTTAATTGAGGTCAGTCATAGTTACAGTCATATCGAACTTAAGTCATATTAAATTTATTCACAATCATATTTTACATAAGTCACATTAAATTTAGTCATAATCACATTGACTCAGTCACAGACATAATGAGATTATTCAAACAATATTATTTACTTCTAATCAGGGGGAAAAAATTACTTTTACCCACGGTGAAATATACTCTCACATTATTTTTTTATTTGGACTGGAACTTCGAACTTAAAAAAATTATAAAGGAAATATTAGAAGCCATGTGATCATTAATTTGATATAGTAATTTGAACCTAGTCGATATTTAAACAGATCGAGGTGGCAAATATCAGAATAAGAAATGATTGAATTTATAATTTTGAAACATTGAAATTATTATTTTGTATAATGACAATATTTTTCATCAACCAAATATTTTTGAGAAGTTTTAACCTTTAAAGAGCATGAATTTGGGTAAAAAAAATTAATGAATTATTACATAAATAATGTGATATCATTTGATGTGATCTTAGCAGCACCTGGTTCGGTCCAGACCACAATTAATTCAATTCATGTACTAGTTGGACCAATTACAAGACACAAAGCTTAAAAGATCAAGGACGCTATGGTAGGTCTGGCCCGACGTAATGTAGCTGAATTGAACAAGCACGTTCGAGACCAATTGGACTTGAAGGAAGAGGGTTCAAGAGTTATACCCTTGACCCAAGTCATCGAGGCAGGATGAATCGTTTTCAGTTATTTAGACTTATTTTCATCATATTATTATTTATTTGTATGGATAGAACCAACGTGGATTACCGTTTTATTTATTATTTGGGTTAGTTTATTTTTAATTATTTGTGGGTCAAAATGGGTTAGAAATTAGGAATTGTGGGCTTTTAGTTGGTAATGAGTAGTTTAAGGCTATGTTAGACTTTTGGCTCTATTAGGGTTTGAGCATGTCACTATTTAAACTCAAAAACAACTCTTAATGAAAGACCCAATATTTTGAACGTGAATAGTAACTTTCTTTGTGATTATTATTATTTTTTTTTATCAAAGTTCAGTGATTGAGCAAAGACTTATCAAAGGGTTGGCAACCTTTATGGCGTTCATCTTGCTGGCAAAATTCATCTGAGGCTATCTCCAAGGGTTTTCAAGGACATGTTATTTGGGGTTTACAAGATATTGGATCGTGTTTCGTCATTTTCGTATCCGGTTTCGTATCACCATTATTTCAGTGTAAAATTTTTTAATTTATAAATGTTTTTTACTTATTTATTATTTATTTTTTGTGTTTCCACACGGTGTTTATTTATTAGGCTAAAAAGCAAATGTGAACTTAGAAGTTTTGTGATATCTATGGTGTAGTTGGAATTAAAGTTTGAATGTTCATTAATTCAACTTATCAATTGATTGTGTTTTTGAAGATTAATTTTGTTGGTTGCATTATGGGTTTGTGAACTTATCAAGTTGGAAGAGAGAGTATGGAAATTAATAGAAGAAAAATAAGGGCATAGGAGTCTAAAAATCATTATCACAAATCTTTGCGACAATGACATTCGGCGAGGCAGGGATCTCATTCCCTTTTAAAATTACATAAATCTCCTACACTCTCAACTGAATTACCAAACTGCCCATTACAAATGATTCGACTGAATTATCTTTAATTAGCTGTTTTTTTTTAAAAAAAAAATAATAATTAAACTTTGTAATATTCTAAGTTAGATATTGAATCTTGAAGATAGCCCAGGTATGGTTTGGTTAGGAATAATTATAAAAACAAAAAAAAAAATTATTATTATTATAATTATTTGGGATTTTAAAAAAATAATTATTTGATTTTTTTTTTTAAAAAAAATTATAATTAATTTTAGTTATCGATTTGGTTCGGTTCAATTTGTTTTTTTAAAGTTTTTTTTTAACAATAATAGTAAAAAAATTAAAATTAAAAATTAGTAACATGAATTGAAATATTTATTCAAAAAAATTACATTATACATCTTCTAATCATCACCAACTATACAAATAATTTTTTTTCCACCATGAGAATATGAGATACGATCATCATCTAAATTATTTGAAGTGTAAGAAAATAAAAAAATAATATCCAAAATATAAAAATATAAAAATTTCATGAAATTAATCATAATTAAATACCAAATAAATTCAATAATGTAACAAATATACTATATAAAATAACCACATAACATGATTAGACTTAAACAATTCAATAAATCAAAATTTTCAGTTAATTATGTTTGGTTATTTAGTTACAAAATTATTTTAATTCGGCTTGGTTCAATTTTTTAATTAAAAATTGAACATTTATTTTTTAAATTAAAAAAATTATCATTTCAATTTAGTTTTTCAATTTCAGTTAATTTTTTATCCACCCCTAGCCCAACAATTGGTTTTCTCTATGTGTTGACTCTTGAGCTTGTGATGGATTATATATAATATAATATAATATGTGATAGAGGTAGCCTTGAGACAACTGATACAAACATTGATTGGGTTTCAAAAATAAAGAATTTTTTTTAATTATATAATATGATTTTTCATATTTTTATCCTTGATCGATAGAACCTCCATTTTAATAACTCGCTTAAATCCTTAATATAGAGTAACTAAGGGCAACCTGCTCAGGTTGGTCATCATCCTAAACTATATATAATCTTTGTGTTACCCTTATCGTGATATGCTGCCCTAACGCAAATTTCTTTGGCATTTGACTTGGAGGAACTCAAAGAAATTAAAAATCACCATGTAAGTTAGAGATAAATAAAAACATGTATATGGTCTTCTAGAGCTTTTTCTTTTTTCATGGGAATTTTTCAAATGTTAGAGCAAATGACCTAAGAAAATAAGTTCCAATTTTTGTGTTAAACCCAGCATACGCAACGCTACTTTTCAAATTTGATATGAATTTTTATCATTTAACTAAATATGAACATTTTTTATTTATTTGTATTTCCTTGGTCCTCAATTCTCTGTTTTTCTTGGTAAAATAAAAGAACAAGACTTATATATTCAAGGGCTTGTAAAAACCCACAACCAAGAATTCACTAATTTTTCAAATATATCTGCGCTTCGGCACTAAACCTAATCAGGATTTTTCATCAAACACCAAACATGTTCTAAAATCTTTAATACGCATTCTAAATCCACACTAATTTGAAACTAGATATAATTAAGTAACCACATTCATAGGTCAGATTTTCACGCCCTATGAATGAGTAGAGATAGCAATTGATCAAAAAAAGTAAAATCATCATGAATCTTAGACATTTCGAATGAAAAATCGTCATGAATATTATACCGAATGATACGAGATCTTAAATCCTAATTGGAATTTGAGGTTTTCCATGAGGCATTTTTTAATAAAATGTGTCAAACTATATATTTATTTTACAAAACACAAAAGCTCAATGACTTAAATAATAAAATCCCATTTTGATAAGGTAGTTGGTATGAATGAATGGCAATATCTTTGAATAAGACTTTTAAATAGTAAACTGACGTTCGAATTTCTTCAGGACGAAATCTTTTGACGGAATAAATGGGAGATTTCATGGGGACCATTTTTTTTTTTTTTTTTTTGCTACACAAGCAAATGAAATGAAGGGAAAGTAAAGAAAAGAAAAGAAAAGGCTTTTGGGTTTTTGTTTGATAGCAACTGCTGGGGGTTAAAAATATAAAACTCAAAAAGGTTTTAAATAAGCAAATGCCACTCAAGGTGTGTTAGTTTATGTCGGCCATGTGCAATGGTTGTGGTCAGCTAGTGAAGTAGCCAAGCCCCCACACTGATCTCTCTATCAATTAAAAACAGTTTGTCTATTTACTTTGTTCAATAAAATGATCATCATGTCTCACTCTTCTTTCACTGTGTATGTCACCTCTGTGCCACCCATAACCATGGCCTCACTTGTCCACCACCAGCCACCCGGTGTGCTTGCTTCGCCCCCATTCTGTCCTCTCTTTCTTGGGATCTTCACAGCGGAGCAAAATCTGTTTTAAGTTAAATCGTAACTTATCATACAAATCGATTGTTAGTTATTAGGATTTAGAATCTATTCTATTAAATATTTATTTGATTTGGCACTCTACTTGTTTGAAGTTTATTAGCATGTTTGTATTATATATCTGCTTTATCCGACTATATTTTCTTCATTAGATTTCTGAAAAATTTTCATTTGCTTGCCTGCTAGAGCTCTGTTTTTGGTGCCTTAGGTTTCTTTGAGCCATGTGATGCAATGTGATGCGAGTCCATAATTTGTTTTTCTCGTAATCCAATCCAGTGTCAATTAATCATTAATTTAGCCCTCCCTGCTGTTTAACAAGAAGCTCTTGATCATATGTCAAAATAAATTATCCTAAGAAACTGGTACATAAAACAAACATTACAAACACATTAATATTTTTGATATAAATCGGAAATAGTTCCTTCTAAGAGATGTTGACGGCGGATTTTCGTGTGTGGGGTCAAGACCTGGCTTATTTGGAAAACATGATTAAGTCTTGGTTTAATTGATTCAAATCTTATAAGGTTGGGTCGGTACAATTTCACTATAAGTAGTGTTGACAGAGGAAATTCTAGTCACCCTGGAACGAAATCGCCATAAGACGAAGGGAAGAGCGAATGGAGGAAGGACGATGGAGCGAAGAGCGACGAATAGTCGAGACGACCGAAGTAGCAGTTAGGACGAAAATGCATGATGCAGTCGCTTCCACAATCGCAGCAGTTGGACAGTTTTCCCTCCACAACCGAGCAGTTGAGATACGCATCTCAACGGTTACAGGCACGATCCAGCAACTGCAGGGAGATACTGGAACCGCCCAATTGGTTTACAAGTTTCACTATAAAAGCTCAACCCACGATCAAGCAGTTGAGACGCACAGCCCAACGGTTGAAGGCACGATCCAGCAGCTGCAGGGAGATACTGGGACCGCCCAAGCAGTTTACAAGTTTCACTATAAAAGCTCACTCGGACAGAGAGAAAAGTCAATCAAATGAAGACTCAAACGAGCATTTTTTTTTATCTTTTAGTTTATATAATTTTTAGGACTGTAATTTGTGTGCTTGCGCCAATTGGAGGCTTATTCACTTAATCAAATACCTCTTGCTGGGACTTTGTCTCAGGAGGTTTGAACCTTACACGTTTCTCTTTCTTCTTCGCGCACAAAAATCGCGCAAACAGTTTTTGGCGACCACAGTGGGAGAATTGGTGTAAATAGTGGAGATGCCTCCGAAAAGAAACGCTCAAACTGGCTCGAGCGCGGAGGAAGGAGGACTGGAGCAAACCAACCAGCCCCACGTTCCAGCCGTAGTCGGTCATTTCGAGGGTCTGGCAGACGCTAGTCGATACGAACCTATGAGGGAGCTCGGCCCTAACGCAGTACGCGCCTTGTTCGGTGAATTCACGCAGGATATTGTCGAACAGGTTAGGCTTCAGAATGCGCATGTCATAGAGAAATTCGTATCAATTAGCAACTCACATTACAAAAACATGGCCAAACATTTAAGCTCGTTAAATGAATTAATGGCCAAATGTGTGAACGGCGGGACGACGCTGCCATGGACCACGCCCCTCCCTGCACCAAGCAGTCAGGAGGCTGGTCCTAGTACTGTTCCTGCGCAAGGGACCAACATCCCTACGGTTCTTAGGGGAGGAATAAGTCATAAGGGCAATGGCCCACAATTAGGGTAAAATATGCACCAAGGGCCAAGCATGACACAAGATGAAGTGGTGTTGCCTCAAGGCATCCAGGCTTCTCAGGGGCAGAATCACGATTATGTCCCACTTTTGAGAGGACCGCAGCCGCCGCCCATAGCCGTGCCATTTAATGGCAACGATATATTAAGGAAACAAATGATCGAGATCCTTCAAGACTAATTCGGTCTAGGCATACAGCCAATTCGGCCAAGATATCGGAAGCCATATCCTGATTGGATCGATGTGGCTTATCTGTGGCCTCGAAACTACAAGATACCAGATTTTTCCCTATTTACGGGGTCTGATGAGGTTTCTACCATGGAACACATAGGGCGATTTACCCTTCAGTGTGAGGAAGTCAATGATTTCCACAAATTGAGGTTATTTCACGGCTCATTGTCAGAAGTAGTTTTCTCCTGGTATGTCAGTCTGCCGGCCAATTCGGTAGAAAGTTGGCAGCAAATGGAACAATTGTTCCATGCACAATTTTACAAGGCCGAATCTGAAGTAGCCTTGGCCGATTTGGCAAACCTAAGACAATTGCCAGGAGAGTGGGCCGAGATATTTTTATAGCGGTTTAAGGTAGCCCGAGGCCGATGTTACGTGCCTCTGCCCGAAAAGGAATTTGTGAGAATCGCTCAAGGTTGCCTCAATCTCGATCTAAAAAAGAAATTTCAGGATCGCGAATTTTGGGACCTTCCCCAACTCACCACTAGTGTGGTGCGTTATGAGCGGTTATTACGAGAAGATGAGCAAATAAAAAATTCGAGTAAATGGACGTATTATAGAAACATTGATTATGAAATGGGCGAAGTAGACGTCGAATCGGCCGACTTATGTTTGGCCGAATTGGTTAAGGGGAAGCCTTACATTTGTAAGACGTGGGCGGAGCCCCAAGCCAATGAAAAAAATGATAAAAAGAGTATGAACTTTTCTTTTGATATCACTAAAGTGGATGCCATATTCGACCAGTTGTATAAAGATAAACAAATTAGTTTGAGCGATCGACATACGTTGCCAACAGCCGAACAAATCGATAGTAAAAAATATTGTAAGTGGCACAATGCATGGTCTCATACAACTAATAATTGTCTAGTTTTTCGAAATGTTTTACAGGATGCCATAGAATCTGGACGAATTACGTTCGAGAAAATGATGGCAGTGGATAACAACCCTTTCCCAAAATCGGTGGAATTGAACATGATCAACCCAGACCTTTCCAAGATGAATCTGCTGAAGGTCAAATTAGTTCTAGATGAAGGACATCACCATCATCGTCCAAGCGCTCTGGAAAGGATTAAGGCACCTTCAGAGCATGGAGAACGACCGAATGTTTGTATTCGATGCAAGAGCAATATAGAATGGATGAGGGAGTTAGAAGAGACTTGCAAAAGGCCTGCAAAGAGAAAGCCATCATCATGGCAGCCACGGACTTTCACCCCAAGATTATATGGGGAAAATTCAAATTTCGTCCAAAATGTAAGAACGTTTAGGCCGAAAATTCATCGACCCAATATATGGCATTCATACCGAAGGCCAATGTCAGGACAGCGTCCAGGCAGGAATTATTCCCCCGTGGACGAAATGACGAGGACGCAATTAATGCGACATCAAAGAAACTATGGCCGAATGATGCGCCAACAAGGCGAAGCAAACGCCACCACGGGCTGTAGCCCTCGCATCATGGAGAAATCAGAAGTAAGCAAAAAATGGAGTGACAACAAAAAAAGAGCAGTGACGAGCGGCGATGAACGCACCAAGTTTGACAGGCAAAAGCGGGACGAAACAGACGACGAATAACCTCCTATCGTCATTCAGTTTGGTAGTATGCCACCGGTTGTGGCCAACCATTACTTGTTGCCCGTGAAATTCAAGGGGGATAACATCGGAGAAGCTGGAACAAGCGAAGACGTCTATGAGGGCAACGAAACCGAATTTGCACCGCTCTCAATAACAGATAGGGAGGCTTCAGATTAGGAAATGACCGACATAGAAGAAGAAATAGACATCAAAATCGAAGCAAGGAAAAATGGAATTTCATAAAATCGGCTTCTCAAAAAATTATATGAGGCCGGAAATCCTGCAGTCGGGACGTTGAGAGAAGATTTGGGACGATATCCATTCCTCGTTTTGTATGGGACACCTAAGGTAAAATGGACCATCACCAGAGCCGAAAAACAGAGATTAGCCACATCTCCCGAGACTACGTAGTTCAGGGCTTTAAGTTTTAGCCTTCGATCCTTCCCTCATTCGGGCTGTTTTAGAAACGTCTTGATTTCGCTTCTCCAATCGTCCTCCTTTTCGATTTCAATGGTCGTGACATTTGTCCCTTTCTTTCGTCGCATCAGGACCGACTTCACCTCGCCGCTTCTATATATACCATCTATGTTTGCATGCTTGTACCCGGAAGCTGCTTGGGCTAAACCATTGGCCAATTCGTTTTTTACCTTTGTAACATGTTCCAACTCTGCATGATCAAATCGCTCTACCAACTCTTTGGCTACATCCAATAATGCCACGACTGATGGGCTTTGGCATTTAAAGGTTCATATCACTTGTTGGATTACTAGTTGCGAATCCCCCTTGATGCGAGGTGAAGCCGGTCCTGATGCGACGAAAGGAAGTGACAAATGTCACGACCATTGAAATCGAAAAGGAGGACGATTGGAGAAGCGAAATCAAGATGTTTCTAAAACAGCCCAAAGGAGGGAAAGATCGAAGGCTAAAACTTAAAGCCCTAAACTACGTAGTCTCAGGAGATGTGCTATATAAAAAACGACAAGATGGATTATTGTTGAAATGTGTAGGGCCAGCTGAATCCAAAACTATCATGGCCGAAGTGCATGGAGGTGTTTGTGGGGCTCACCAAGCAGGAATAAAGATGAGATGGTTGATTATACAAAGCGGCTATTATTGGCCAAAGATGGGAGAATTGTGCAGCTCGTATGCCAAAAGATGCATTGCTTGTCAGAAGCACGGGCCTATTCAAAGGGCACCAGCAACCGAGATGATCCCGGTCATTAAACCGTGGCCGTTTATGGGATGGGCGATAGACTTGATAGGGAAGATTTACCCAGCATCAAACAAGAGACATAGTTTCATCATTGTTGCTACCGATTTCTTTACCAAATGGGTGGAAGCTATCCCAGTTGTAGAAATCTCCCAAGAACAGATCATCAAGTTCATAAAAGAACATACAATTCACCGCTTTGGTATACCACAAACAATAGTGGTAGACCATGACACTTCATTAAATGGTGGAAAGGTGAAAGATTTACTGGCCGAATACAGAATCCGATTGGTGAACACTACCCCATATTATCCTTAGTCAAATGGTCAAGCAGAATCGTCCAATAAGACCCTTAAAGGGTTGATTCGGAAGATGGTGACAGACAACGATAGACGATGGGACGAATATTTGAGTCAGACTCTATGGGCCTATAGGACGTCACCATGAACAAGTACTTCATGTTGGAATTTGCTAAGCATCCCAAGATCATATCAAGCAATGAAAATCATGTGCGAATACATCGAGGAAGTTGTAGAATACTTACATTGAGCGGTTGAGCGATGCGACGAACAAAACTCTAAGATTCCTCCAAGGCGGCTCACGATTTTTGCTGCTGTTTTGTCGTCCATGGATTCGGCAATGGTGGGATCTCTCAAGCTCCAAGCTTTGGTTGATTCCATGCTCACGTGTGCGGTTTCCCTATCACCTTCGCAAGACCCCAAATGTGTGATAGCACTCTTGATTTTGCCACAAAATCATCACTCATTTTCTATTTGTGTTTCTCGGTGAAACCAGTGAAGAAAACAGCCCACTTTGGGCGTGAGAGGGAGAGGAAGAAAGAGAGAGTGAGTTGTGTTGGATATTGGCAAAAGTGTATCTAATACTATTTAATGAATTTCCAAATTCATTTTTTTTCAAATTTTGCTTTTCCTAAAAGTCAAGCCTTTAATGCCAACCACCTCCATCAACTATTCACATCACAATGACAAGTTGTCATGTCACTCAAAGTGACTAGACATCACATCAATCGATTGATGTGATTTGTGGTCGCATTCGAATTCGAAATGCGATTGCGTCCACAAACACTCTCGGGCTCGGGTTCGCTAATTCCAAATTAACGAATTTTCCGTTGCGACGTAATTAATTAATTATGCCTAGCAAAATCACTATTCACGTCGCTAACGAATTAATTCTAAATTAACTCGTTTGCCCGAATTAAAATCCAATTTCAATTCCGCGTCGAAATCCAATTTCGTATAATATATCGAATATATTATTTTATCGATTAATTCCAAATTAATCGTTATCTCTCTTTAATAATATTTTATCCCAGATAAAATATCCCCGTAATTAATCCCAGATTAATTTTCTCTCTCATTTAATTAATCCCAGATTAATATAGTGCGAGTCATACGTCATCAGTGAATCAATAGAGTGAATCTTTTATTATTATAATTTAGATTAATCTCCCTTAAATTATAATATATAAATTATCTTAAAACCTGACTTAATTGGATACCGCCATTATGGTCGGTTGGACTTTATTAAATTGATTTTAACCTGACTAAATTGGATATCGCCTTTATGGTCGGTTGGAATTAATTCAAAATTTGACTTAATTAGGATACCGCCTATATGGTCGGTTTGTAATATCATGCAAATTTATATATTATAATAAGGGAGATTTCTAAATTAGAAATAGTAAATGTGGATCCCCTAACCCCCAACATTTTATTTTTATTCTGGGGAAATGATGAAACACAATATTCACATGCTTAATAATTGATTTAATTATATTATGTTTAGTGCTTTAGTTTGTTTATTGAATCTTAAACTTAATGCTTCTTGTTGCCTGATCACCAATAAGATTGATGGGGTAAACTTAAAATGAACTTGGAAAAATGATTTTAGATTTCAGCCTTAGATTCAATAGTTCACGATCTCACATTAGGGCATGATGACCCTTAGATAGATTTCCTTCATGGATAGACATATACCTGTCAGGCGGGGGTAGGCACTATTGAAACTTGAACTTAATGAATTTAGGTAACTTGGTTAACATAGACATATGATTAATTGGGTTATATTAGGTTTTTGCATCTAACCATCGAAAGAGGCTTTTGCATATTTGTGTTCTCATTTAATTAATAGAGTGAATATTTTATTATTATAATTTAGATTTATCTCCCTTAAATTATAATATATAAATTATCTTAAAACCTGACTTAATTGGATACCGCCATTATGGTCGGTTGGACTTTATTAAATTGATTTTAACCTGACTAAATTGGATATCGCCTTTATGGTCGGTTGGAATTAATTCAAAATTTGACTTAATTAGGATACCGCCTATATGGTCGGTTTGTAATATCATGCAAATTTATATATTATAATAAGAGAGATTTCTAAATTAGAAATAATAAATGTGGATCACCTAACCCCCAACATTTTATTTTTATTCTGGGGAAGTGATGAAACACAATATTCACATGCTTAATAATTGATTTAATTATATTATGTTTAATGCTTTAGTTTGTTTATTGAATCTTAAGCTTAATGCTTCTTGTTGCCTGATCACCAATAAGATTGATGGGGTAAACTTAAAATGAACTTGGAAAAATGATTTTAGATTTCAGCCTTAGATTCAATAGTTCACGATCTCACATTAGGGCATGATGACCCTTAGGTAGATTTCATTCCTGGATAGACATATACCTGTCAGGCGGGGGGGTAGCCACTATTGAAACTTGAACTTAATGAATTTAGGTAACTTGGTTAACATAGACATATGATTAATTGGGTTATATTAGGTTTTTGCATCTGACCATCGAAAAAGGCTTTTGCATATTTGTGTTCCAGGTTAACAAACTGATTTATTACACATATATAAAAGAATCAATTCATCATTAGAATAATATTGTGTGAAATCACAACCCTAGATATTTGTGTCTTTTTTTTTTATTTTCCTTAGTATTTTATTTTGTGCATTTATTTATTTAGCAAATCCACATTCAACCAACCAATCAAGCAATCATTCCATTCTCCCTTTAATTAGATACCTGTAAATAAATAATATCAATAATTAATAACAACAGTAGAAATTAAGTCCTCGTGGGATCAATATTTTATACTACTTGTGCGATACATGCGCTTGCGTTACGTGTGTGATTTCACTGATCAAGACCTAACAGACTAAGAGTCATAGATTGGCTCGTCGACTAGTTACTACTCTCTGACTAGGGGACAGAGAGACTACCTTGTAGTTATTCTTCACTTAGAATTTTTTATTATTTTATGTCTCAAGACTTTGGGACAACCCCTTTAATAAACTAAGGTTATTCAAATGTCTACGTCTCACACGACATTTAAGCAACCAAGACTTAGATTTGATCCTAAAGCAACTAGCTCTCACGCTAAGACTTAGCTTTAATCTTAGCCCAAGTCTTGCGTCGACGACGCTACTAATACACCAAAACTTGTCTTCCAACTGAGCCAAGTCATATGTCGATATTAATTCCCGAAAACTAAGGCTCGCTCTCCATCTGAGTATAAATCTTAAGTTGACATGAAAACCATACGACCAACTGTAGTCAGCATCGGGTCCATGCAACAAGTACTCATTCTAATTCAAATATAAGTTAAGTATCATATTCATAAGTTGAGAAGTATTCACAAAGCCAAAAGTATTGAGGGCGGAAAGACTCAAAATAAAATTCTATTGACAGTCCAAAGTTAAGTTTTTACACAATTATCATAACTTAGTTACACGTCAAAGTAATACTAAATAAATGGAATAAAAATCAGTCTTCAACATCATCAGTATGAAACTCACCTCCAGGAGTGTCTCGATCATCGGTGGCTGAAACACCCTCGGCGCCATCAACCCTCGATTTGGTTTCCATCACATCCCCTTCAGTCTCCATGGCCTCTTCTCTAGCGTCCTTGAGAACCTTCTATATCCCGACAGACTTCTATTCAGTTGTAGCCTTCTTCCCTTTAACTTCGTCACATTCTTCGCCCTTCCGGGCTACTTCCTCGCCTTTTTCTACACCGTCATCCTCTGACGAAAGGGAGAGGCCGGTCTCAATCTTCTTATTCAGCCTGATCTATTTCTTTGGGTTCCAAGAGCTATGCTCCATGGTCAGGTATTATTTCATCATGCTACTCCTCTTCTGAACTGTCACTTTGAACGCCACCATTTCCAACAGGTCCACTAATTTAGCCTTCTCACTTTCAAGAGTAGCCAAACTCTCTTTGTAAACCTCTAACTCGTTCGACATCATCTCCCTATCAAGTTTTAAGGTCGCCTTGGCTCCTCTAGCCTCGCCATCGGTCTCATTTACCTTCTTCTTCATAGCCTCCATAAACGCATTGGCCTAGACGAGCTCATTCCTCAAAGTTGTATTAGACTTCTCCACATCTATCGCCATTCTCTGGTTGGCCTCCACATACTACTACTGGTTGAGAACGTACTCTAGAGTCTACCAAAGTAAAAAATAGATCAGTAAGTGAAACGCCTCTCGACAATAATGAAAACCTCAAAATGCGAAGATTACCTCATAAGAATGGGCCACAACCCTTCTCAACGCTTCCACAAGCCCTAAGGCTACCAGCTGAAATTCATCTTCCTTGAGTAGTTATTTCTCAATGAATCCAAAAAGGCCAGAGGGATCCGACATGACCATCTTACTTCGAGGAATCTTGATGATTACGTTCTCGATTCTTACTCAGGGTACATCAGGGGTTCCTCTTCTTCGACGAATGGCCAGCCCCAGTCGATGATTTCACCACCGGTTCAGAGGCAGTCTTAGCAGGAGCACTACCATTCGCCAACAGAGGCTTGGGAACTATCTCAATCTCCTTCCTATTGGACTTTTTATTTTTTATCTTATCCATCATCTCATCCACCGTCAAGAGCTTGAAGTGACCAACCATGATTTCTCTTGCGAACAAAATGTCTTCAGGCGTTAGTGTCTTCAAAAAAATATATCTCTTGTACACGAATCGACATGCCCAAGTGCCCACACTACAACCAAAATAAGTTTAGTGTATTGGAGTTGGTGCTTGGAGAGCCAATTCGAATAATGTATTGTATATTTTATTATTTATTAATAAAATAACTATATTTTCATTTCATACCTTATTAATGATATTGTCATTAATTACGCATATTAGATTAGTGTATAAATAAGCTACGAATGACATCGACCTTAGAATAGTCTTATAGTAATACTGGACACTAGGTGGTCCGACATTGGGATAAGTATTACTATTATCAACTATTATCAAAGTAAATACTTCTAGTCGTTGGTTTTGGAATACAGTCAAATTTCTATAATCTAGAAGACTAGCACATGTGGTATATTGAATTGGAGTTCCAATTATTTAACCCAATATACCATGAGCTTTGGAAGCTCGTATAGACGTATGGGTATTGGTTGGACCGAATACTGAAGGACTCACAAGTGATTCATTATAGTTGGAAGTACATAGAACTGTCAATAGGTATCTCATCGAGTCGAGTAGCATATGTAATCCTTTAACTATAGTATAACATTGATTTTGAGTGAGATCCCCCACACTTTGATGTCATGTATGTCATAAATATTTCATGGTCTGGCTTCTAAATATTCATTGGGTGTGGAGCGATGCACTCGTTAATCAAGTGCGAATCAAGATAGGATCCGTCGGCCCATATGTGTACCATAAGGGGTTTATGTATCCATGTGAGTAAGTCATGATTCTTAAGACTTTGGCCAAAGCTGATCACCTTGGGTGGATTGTATCAGTTGTAAAGAATCGTGGACATGTCGACATGAGATGTGCGTCTCGAAAACTTGATGGTATATTCTATGTTTCCTAAGCACAACTCGGAAAGCCTATGACGGAGGGATTAATAAACATATATGATGACCTCGACTTGTATAGTTCGTGTTCTTCAAGAATTTGGAGGTGGCCGAATTTTATACATATTAAACTTAGAGAGTTCCAATATAAAGTGTACCCGTTGAGCACTTGGGTAGCCGATTAATTTTGATAAAAGATAATATTCGATATTATAATTATCAACTAAGATAATCAAGTGTTATTGGATAACATTGATTATTTACTTTGACCTAATTGGATTAATTCAATAATTGCACAATGGATTAATTATAAATTCATAAATATCTCTACTATTTGAGGATATTTTGGCAATTGTAAATGTATAATTATAGGTTTTTTTTTGGTTTGATTTAATTGGATTAAATCAAAGTGACAAACATTGAACTAATCAATTTCCTAATCTTTGTCTTGATTTAATTGGATTAAATCAAAGTGGTAGGCAAATGTGATTAGTCACACCTAATTATACATATTTGAACAAATCAGATTAAGCCCATGTAAAAGTTGATTACAACTTTTATTAATTAAAAATTTCCTAAGTTTTGCTATAAATACTAA
This sequence comes from Zanthoxylum bungeanum, assembly GCA_019454045.1. Lineage (NCBI taxonomy): Eukaryota > Viridiplantae > Streptophyta > Magnoliopsida > Sapindales > Rutaceae > Zanthoxylum > Zanthoxylum bungeanum. The sequence continues at coordinate 122,591 of SKCR01000097.1, forward strand.
GGTTTAGTAAGGTTTTAATTAAGCTTGAGAAAGTTAAATACAACAATTCTTGAGAAATTGGCCTAAGTAAGAGAAGTGTTTAGAGAAGTTTTGTGAGGTCCTTACAACATTTCATACAGGAGAAATCAATATTGGATCTTGGAGTGAAGCTTGCTAGCATTGGAATTAAGATTGGATATTGGAGTCAAGCTTGCAAACCTTGGAAGTTCTCCAACCATTTCAACAAGGAGAAGGAGATTGAATATTTGTATCAAGCTTACTAGGTAATATTTGATCTTCTCCTAAGCTATGTTCTTCATTAGTGAGTTTTCATTAGTGAGATATATAATGATGAATAATGTATTGGATGCATGATTACATAGGTTAAAGTTGAAATAAGGCTAATAAATTATGTTAGGATGCTTTGGAAGTATAAACAAAATATGCTTGTTAATTAGGTCAAAGATGTTCATGTTGGACATGGAATAATTAATAAGAGTTTGGAACTCTAGATTAAAGCTTAGAGCTATGATTACCATTCTAGAATCACTTGACCACCTTTGGGTAAACTAGAATTGTTCATGAGACATTTCATAATGGGATTCTTAATTGGTTTGTGTTTTGATTCAAATAAATACATATAAGTATTTAGAATACATGTATGCTAGTTTTATTACATGTGTTGATGGTGGTTATGATGCTAAAATTGGGTTTTAGGTGTATTTGAAGTATTAAGAGAAAATTGGAAGTGTTTAGTATTGGTTTGAAGTAAAAAATACTCACTACCTAGGGCAGAGTCGCGACTCTGACTCCTCCGCGTCACGATACAAAGCATAAGACCTATGAGCGTCGCGACGCCCACCCTTTCAAGTCGTGATATAGAGACGTTCAGCTCTCGTAGTTGCTCTCGTACTTTGGAGCGTCTCGACGCCTAAGCTCCTGCCTCGCCATGCGCAGAACTGATGCATACTGAAACTTTATGTTCTTAGATCCGGAGTTTTCAGAGTCCGTTTTAGTCCCCGTTTTATCCTACAGACTCGAAACATAATGTAGTTTTATATAAAAATATTTTAAAATACACCAATGTTAGATATCCATGGGTTAGACTGACCTTCGTTACGCGGGGTACTGATCAGATCCTAGGGGTTCCACATCCGCCCCAATATAGTCAGGGTCAAAGAAGTACCTTCGGTATCGAACAGTTCCTTCCATAGTGGGGTCAACCTCAACTTTTTTCCTCTAAAACAAATATGTAATTCCTCTACAGAGTAGATAGATTCAGTATGTATCTGGTGTTCGTGACAATACCTGGTTTTACGGTGAATTAGCAGCTGCGGGATGAGCCTGTAAATCTCAAAAGAGATAAACATCTATCAAATGATAGTCGTTAGAAGAATTCATGGAAAATAGAAAGACACTCACTCGACGTGTTCTAGTACTTAGTATTCGACTTTCCCCGACCGACCCAAATACACTATCTCCTATAAAAAAATAGAACTTCTGCTAATCTCTCCAGTCGTTTATCGTTAGCCCCGACATCAGATGTTCCCTTTTTTTTGAAGGAACATGTGGTACCTCTATTTTTCAGTCACATGTTCCTTCAATTAGTATGTGTGGAGTAGGTCTTTAACTCCGAACCTTATCCTCAACTCGTACGCCATACACTTAACCGATAATAACACCCTCAAAGTATTGGGCATCAATTATAATGGAGCTAGCTCTTAGTGGTCCAACACCTCCCAGACCAATCTAGGTATGGGGAACCTTAGTCCGTAGGAAAATGGGCGCTCGTAGAACCCAACCCAACATGGTATCTTATAGTCTATTCTCTCGTCTGACGTCTCTAGCCTGACCTCAATTGACGTAGGAAATCAAAACTTCAACTTCATCTCCCCTATGGCATATTCGGTCACTCGACTCGCTCTGTTTTGAGTCAAGATATTCGTCGACTCAAATATGCTGGGAACCTTACTCGACTCGTAATGAGCCGATATGATTCTAATAGGAGCAACATCCATAGGTATTGCTAGTGGAGGCCCCACTGTCACCAAAGTCCTATCATCTTGAGGACTCCCACTTGATGCCTCTATTTCGTTCCCACTCCTAACCGAGACTACGGGTGAACTAACCCTAAATGGAGAGTTAGCATACATCTGTAGAGGGGTATCACTAGAGCTCATCGAACTTTCACTCGATATTATTTCACGCGACAGAGTAGTCACACCTACAAACTAGTAATGGTCCTCGATCTCTACGCCCTGAGGACTAAGCTGTCCTAATTCACAAACAAGGTTCTTTCTTACATTACCCAATCCTAAAGATCAATTATCCTAAGTATTCAAGAAAATATTGAATCTACTTTAAGAACAAATTGAAGAAAAAAAGAAAAAAATGAGAGATTGAAGGATACCTTAGAGATCAAAAGAGCTTTTCCAACTTGCAAACACAAGAAAGTTTTTATGAATAAAGAAAATGAGCCTCTCATACTTAATTATGCTCACTTCCTATTTGGTGATTCATTTTTCCGCCTAACACCTTCTTTAAACTCTCGCTAGGGCTACAGTTGTGAGCCATCAATTTGGGGCCGACCCATGAAAGCCCATCTTCTGAATCTGTCTTACGAAGCCCGGCTAAGTTCGACATGAGAAATAGTTTAGGCAAACCCCATTGTCGACTGAGGAAATCCACCATTCTGAGATACAACCATGTAGTTTGGAGAAGATTGACCTTCCATACCTAAAATTAAGGTCAGAGACGTCCAAATTCTTCAAACGATAGTGACAGTTACTTGTTTGGCTCAGACATCACGAGAGGTAGTCTATCATCATCCCTGTCGACGCAGTAACATACTCATTGACACCAAATAATCCCAGACGATCGATAGGCAACCTCCAACTGCACAATATTCTCTAAACTGCACAAGATTACTATCGTTATCCTCAGTCAAACTAAAAGGGCATTCAGTGGCATCGAGACTTTCTTTTGGTCTATAAGATTCATAAGGACTCTCATATATGCTCCAAACGACATAGTGTGGCCATTGCATTGGCATGCTTCCAAATTCCATCAATTACTTCAGATGGCACGATCTCCAGCCGATAGGTAAAAGTGTTATGTCCTTATCACTGTAACGACCCCAATTGTTTAGCTCACGCTTTGAAATTTTTTTCTTTTCCGGGTTAGTAAGTAATTTCCGAAAATCAATTACAATAATATATATTTATCCAAATCAAGCGCAAATTTTCTTTGTTTTATTCAAGGCCCAACGACAAATTAAAAGAAAAGAAAACGAGAAGCCTAAAGCCAACTAATAAATTTGTCTACATTATTCTAGAAACTTAATAAGTTAAGAATAATTCAACAAAAAAGAGAGAGAAAAGGCTCCTATTTTCTTTGCTTTTGCCGTGAAGGTGAGAAGAGAAAGAGATAGAGGGTTTGAAATTTTGCTTGTCTCAAACTTAAGGTAAATCAAGACAATCAATTGAAGCTAAGTCAAGAGAGAGGATAAAGGAAGTTTGGTGCTTTGCTAAGAAGAAAAAGATTGAACTAAGGTAAAATGTTCTTGACCCAAATTTTAATAATTTAAATTTTGGTGATTAGATGATTGGAGTATATTGTTGGGTTGATGAGGATGGAGTTTGGATGATTGTTTGTGAATGAGTTGATGTGGGTGTGATGTTTATGTCTTGTTTTCTTAAGTTGAGGAATATGAATGAATGATGAATTTTGGGTAAAGATGAGATGATTGGAGTATTATGTGATGGTAATTCATGATTTGAAATTATTTTGTGGAAATAAAATGGAATTTGGGAACAAGTGTGGGCGAGGCAGAATCTTCCCCTGGAAAACGACGACGCTTCGCGACGTGTAGCTTATGTCGTGACACTGGTGAGATAAAGAAGAACAAGAACTTAGCGTTAACGCATCGCGACACGACGACCAAAAATCAGAATTTTCTTTAAGAAATGCAACGCGTAACCAAGTCTGGATATTGTTTTGAAATTCATTTGAGGAATAGAAAGGTTCTAATAGGGTAATCCAATTAGGTTAAGGAATTTTATGTGATTATGAACCATATTTGTAACTAATGATTCTAACTCCATATATTATTTATAGATACTCGACAGGAGCCGAGCTCGCCCCCATCGACGTGAAGGGAACTTAGCTGGACTTCAAATCTGTGAGTGAAGATTTATTTTTCTTTTCGCAAGCTGATTTTATAATTACTTGTTTCAGATTAAAATCTATTTCAAGACTTATTTTTAAAAGCTTTAGGGCGTTAGCCTTGTTTAATTTTCAGTTACATATTAAATGAGATTTGATTTAAAAGTTTTAAAAGTTTATGAGCAGTATTTTTATATTTTTCGAGGCATGGGGGAAAACCCACCTCAACTCTTACTTATGGAATTAACGGACAGAGACCGTGTGTACAGGTAGATTAGGGCTAGGGGGACGGCGATACGTAACGCCCCTAGACCCTAGTTTCAGAGTTTGGAGGGTAGCATAGATCCGCACCCCCAGTTCTAATTTGTGGCTTGGGGGACGACGATACGTAACGCCCCAAGACCACCAGTTTCAGGGACATGAGTGGCATGCTTTGGGGGACGGTGATACGTAACGCCCCAAAGTCATGGATTTGCACATCTGGCTCCAGTTAGGCGTATGTGGGGATGACGATACGTAACGCCCCCATACGTCCAGTTTTTCTACAGCATCAGAGTTATCTTTCTCAGAAAGTTTTTAGAAAAATGTTTTCCAGTTAAAAGAAAAGTTTGAGTTTCAAGAAACTTTTCAGAAAAACTTTAAGTATAAATGGTTTCTTATGATGTTCTGATTCATTTTTTTTTTATATTTTGTAGCTCCACTCACTGAGATCCTCTGGACTCACCCCACCACTTCCCAGTTCTTTTGCAGGACACTCCTTTTGGTGAGCCATGTGCCGTTTTGGAGACCCAGTTCAATGACAAGTGTTACACTGTAGTCACTAGTCGTCGGGTCCATCATTCCAGAGCTATATTCATTTAGAATGTAGTTCTGAGGAGTCATTTTGTTGTATTATTGACATGAGAGTGATGTTGTTGACACATTGTATTTACTTTAGTCCATGTATATATGCATGAGTTTCTATTTATGATCTTGCATTCAAGTTGATTCAAGCATACAAGTTTGCATGTGTGGTTTAGAGAATATTGCATAGCATAGAGATAAAAGCTAGTGTCATAGTTCATGAGTTAGAGGCTTAGGCGACAGTGGGATCTGTTGTCTGCCAGTAACATTCCCGTATTGTGGATGTTACAAAGATGGTATCAGAGCATGGTCTATGGAGTCAGTGACTGCATTAAGGGGGTAGCAGTGGCTTGTATATGTGGTATACCTGGGGTACTACTATATATGAGTGATGTTCACTCTAGTAACCTTGTTTCAAGATATGTCTCATTTTGAATTACTTAAAATCCATTTACGTGTAATTGACTATTTCTTTTCTTTCTTAAATTGTTAGATATCCATGCCACCTAAGGGAAGAACCGGAGTAAGGGGTAGACCCAGGTGTGGTAGGGTGCCCCAAGTCATAAATCTGGATCAGAGATCAGCAATACCTCCCATGAGCTAGATAGGGGGCAAATAGTGGAGTCTGTTCATGAGAGTGTTATGAGGGAATGTAGAGTTGCGCCAGTGGATCAGCCTAATGACCCAGTAGTTGATTTTTTACAGCAGATACAACAGTCAGTAGTAGCATTAGCCCAGTTGATTACCCTTCAGCCGCAGCCACCAAGCCCAGAGCCGAGAGCTGCAGAACCTACCGTTCCTGTTCCACCACCACCAGTGGGAATACCCATGTCTCACCAAACAGTACCTCCTCCAAATATACCATACCCCACTACATACTGAGATGGACCTTCTGTTATGCCTCATGAGCCACCCCCAGTGACGGTTCAGGTCATGTAGCGGCAAAAGCTACTTGTATCATTACATGACTTCCAGAAGCTTCACCCTCCCACGTTCTCAGGAGTAGAGACCTCTCCAGATCCTTGTGGTTTTATTGAGGAGTCAGATCAGATATGTACAGCTTTGGGATATTCTTCGGAGAGAGCGATGGAATTAGTCATTTTTCAGTTGAGAGATGTCACCAACACATGGTTTATATCTTTTTGGGATGGTAGGCGACGAGATACCCCTCCTCTGACGTGGACTGAGTTCAGTACGACCTTTTTATCTAGATTCTCAGGGATGTCAGAGCCCGTGAGTATGAGCAGTTAATACAGGGCGAGAAAATGACAGTTTCTGAATATGACATACGGTTCACACAGTTGTCTTGCTATGCTCCATATTTGATTAGTACTGAGGAAATGAAGGTGAAGAGGTTTGTAAATGGGCTTCGGGACAACTTATTTCGCTCCATTCATTTTACAGAGACCACTACCTACACCCAAGTTCTAGGTGCTTCCTTGCGGTTTGAAGTGCGAGTTAAAGTAAGACAAGCAGAGAGGGAGTCTCGAAAGAGACCTAGATCAGAGGAGAAGGCGAGGCCTCAGCAGAGTAGGCCTAGTAGAAAACATCAGATGTCAGCTCCGCCTACGGCCCGCAGAGACATGGGTTCAGTTTAACGGCGTCAAGACCGTAGGCCGGGTCAGAGTGTTGCTTCTCGTACAGTTTCCTCCCCCTCAGTAGCCCACCCTGGGAGAACCCTACCACAATTACATGTTTATGGACGAGCTCATACAAGGACTTGTAGATCTGGGAGTAGGGGTTGTTATCGATGCTGACAGATGGGTTATTTGAAGAGAGACTGTCTGGTACCAGTAGAACAGTTGCCATATTTCAGTGCCACCCCATCTACACCCCATCCACAACCTAACAAAAATGTTGGAGGAGGAGAGTAGAGGCCGGTGAGCAGATGACAGACAGTTGGTGAAAGGGGACAACCAGTTGGTGATCAAGGATAGGCTTCTTCCAGCAGAGTTCAGGGCAGGGTGTATACTCTTAATCCCCATGAGGCACATGCGTCTAATGCGGTGGTCACATGTACATTGTTGATTGATTCTATGTAAGCAATAGTATTATTTGATAATGAGCTACACATTCCTTTGTGGCACCATATTTTGTCACTCATATGGGTAGGCACAATGAGCTTTTAGACTCCCCTATCATTATAACTACACCAGTAGGAGATCCCATGGAAGCTACACAAGGTGTGAGGCAGTGTTCTATAGACATCGACGAATACCTTTCCTATGCCGATTTAGTAGTATTGGGTATTTTGAGCTTTGATGTCATTTTGGGGATGGATTGGCTAGCTAACCACCATGTGGTACTTGATTGTATGGAGAAGACCATTACACTACATGTTCCCGGTAGACCGGTAAAGGTTTATCAGGGAGATAGGATGGCGGTGCCTCACAATTTGATATCAGCTATCCAGACATTTAAACTACTTCAGAAGAAGAATATTAGTTATTTGGCTTATGTGACAGATAACAGAGCTGGGAATAAAGACCTTGAACAAATTTCGGTGGTGGAGGAGTATCCTGATGTGTTTCCAGATGAGTTACCAGGATTACCACGAGATAGAGAGATTGAGTTTTGTATAGACGTCTTGCCCGAGACGCAACCTATATCGATTCCTCCATACATGATGGCTCCTGCAGAACTCAGAGAGTTAAAGGCGTAGTTGCAAGACTTGTTGGACAAGGGCTTTATTCTAGGGGTGTCAAAACGAATCAACGAATCGAATTTGTATCGAATCCTAAACGAATCGATTCAAAATATGTTGGATTCGTATTCGATTCGTTTATTAAACGAATACTAATATCAGGAATTGTATTCGATTCGTTTATTAAACGAATCGAATACGAATATTCGTTTATTCGTTTAGTCAATGATATTATTTAATAAAATAATTTACCATACTTCATTTACATTAATTCTTCATAAATATATACATATGAAATATGTAATTAATATATTTACTAAACATACCTCACCAAATATCGAAATATTACTTTTTCTATGATAATTAGCTATAATTTCTCGAATCTTAATTGAAAATTAACAAGAACTAGTAAATAAAAATAATAAAACAAATCTTAAACGAATAAACGAATCAATGAGCTTAAATTTGTATTCGATTTGTTTAATAAACGAATCGAATCGAATTGACCAATTTATTAAACGAATCCATTTTTTCAAACTCGTATTCGCTTTAAAGCGAATCGAATCGAATGAATAAACGAATCCTGACCCAAATTGCCACCCCTAATTTATTCCCCCCAGTGTGTCTCCATGGGGTGCTCCAGTGTTGTTTGTGAGAAAGAAGGACGAGACGCTGGGATTATTTATAGATTATCAGTAGTTGAATAAGGTGACGATCAAAAATAAATATCCACTGCCAATGATTGACGATCTATTCGATCAATTGCAGGGGGCGCAATGTGTCTCAAAAATTGACATGCGCTAGGGATATCATCAATTGAAGATAAGAGAGAGTGATGTTCCAAAGACAGCTTTTCGAACCAGATATGTGCATTACGAGTTTTAGTAATGTCTTTTGGTCTGACCAATGCCCCTGCAGCATTTATGGATCTGATGAACATGGTGTTCAGACATTTTCTAGACCGATTTGTGATAGTCTTTATTGATGATATTATGGTGTATTCACGTAGTGAGCAAGAGCATACGGAGCATTTGCATCAGATGCTGCAGACACTGAGGGAACATAAATTATACGCTAAGTTCTCGAAGTGTGAGTTTTGGTTGAATAGTGTGGTATTTTTGGGGCACGTGATGTCCAAAGAAGGGATTGGAGTAGATTCTCATAAGATTAAAGCTATTCAAAATTGGCATTGACCAAAGAGCATTACAGAGATTCGTAGATTTTTGGGATTAGCAGGGTATTATAGGAGGTTTGTAGAGAATTTCTTCAGACTAGCTGCTCCATTAACGCGGTTAACTCAGAAGAATGTGAAATTTGAGTGGTCTGATGCACGTGAGAAGAGTTTTCAGGAACTCAAGCGCCGATTGACTACTGCTCCTATTCTTGCATTGCCAGCAGGATCAGAACGATCTACAATATATTGTGACGCGTCCGGAGTGGGTTTGGGTTGTGTATTGATGCAGAGAGGGAAAGTAATTGCTAATGCCTCCAGGAAATTGAAGCCTTATGAGCAAAATTACCCCACTCGTGACTCAGAAATGGCTGCAATATTTTTTTCTATGAAGATATGGCGGCATTATTTGTACGGTGAAAAGTTTGAAGTTTTCATTGATCACAAAAGCCTTAAGTATATCCAGAGCCAAAAGGAGCTTAATCTGAGGTAGAGAAGATGGCTAGATTTTTTAAAAGACTATGATTTCTCCATTCAGTATCATCCGGGTAAAGCTAATGTTGTTGCAGATACCTTGAATAGGAAGTCTATGGGGGAGTTTGGCTCATTTGCCGGTTGAGAGATGGCCTCCCAACCAAACTGATACAAAGTTGTATGCGGGATGGAGTGAATTTTCAGGTGATGGCACAAGGAGGGTTGTTGGCTCAGATTCAAGTTAAATTCACTCTTGTTGATGAAATTAGAGTTGAACAAGAAGCAGACCCTGAGGTGCAGTGGATTAGATGCCGATTACAGCAAGGTACTGAGGATGAGTATTATATAGATAATGAAGACCTCATAAGGAATCATAATAGAATTCTTGTGCCTCCAGTTCCAGAGTTGAAACGCTCGATATTGGAGAAGGCCCATACTTCATCTTATACTATGCATCATGGGATCACAAAAATGTATCACGACCTTAATGATCTGTATTGGTGGGATGGCATGAAAAAGGATATAGCTGAATTTGTCACCAGATGTCTCACTTGCCAGCAGGTTAAAGCTGAACATCAGAGACCAGCAGGAAAGTTACAGAGTTTAGAGATTCCAGAGTGGAAATGAGAGGAAATCACCATGGACTTTGTCGTTGGGCACCCGCGTACCTCAAAGGGCTGAGATTCTATATGGGTGATCGTAGATAGATTAACCAAGTCAGCACATTTTCTTCCAGTGAAGACTAGCTTTACAGCAGCCCAGTATGCCAAACTGTACCTTGATGAGATAATGTCATTGCATGGAGTTCCTATCTCATTTGTCTCCGATCAAGGCCCTCAGTTTATCTCTAAGTTTTGGCAGTCATTTCAGGAGGCTTTGGGTTCACAGTTACGCTTTAGCATAACTTTTCACCCTCAGACGGATGGCCAATCAGAGTGCACCATCCAAACTTTAGAAGACATACTTCGGGCTTGTGTACTTGATTTTGAGGGCAGTTGGGATCAGTACTTACCACTCATAGATTTCGCCTATAATAATAGTTATCAATCAAGTATTCAGATGGCGCCGTTCGAGGTATTGTATGGACGAAAGTGCAGATCACCAGTGGGATGGTTTGAAGTCGGGGAGCAGAAACTACTAGGACCAAATTTAGTACAAGATGCCGTGAAGAAAGTAAAGTTGATCAGAGAAAGATTGAATACAGCTCAGAGCCGTCAGAAGAGTTATACAGACCACCAGAGGAAGGATTTGGAGTTTTAGGTGGGGGATTTTGTGTTCCTAAAACTATCTCATTTCAAAGGTGTCATGAGATTTGGTAAGAAGGGTAAACTTAGCCCTAGATTTATTGGGCCGTTCCAAATACTTTAGAGGGTTGGAGGAAGAGCGTATGAACTGGCGCTTCCACCAAGTATGGACATGATACATCCAGTTTTTCATGTGTCTATGCTACGGAAGTATTTGCGAGACAAATCTCATGTGTTGGAGCCTCAGACAGTTGATATCCATCAAGACTTATCTTATTCAGAACAACCGGTAGCTGTTGTGGGTAGAGAAGTAAGAAAGCTACGATCGCGATGGGTTCCTTCAGTCAAGGTGATTTGGCAGCATCACAAAGAAAAAGAGGTTACTTGGGAACCGGAAGAAGACATTAGAGAGCAATACCCTCAACTCTTCGCGGATGAAGCTACACGCTTTATTCCTAAAATATTTCGATTCGAGGAAGAATCATTTTAAGGGGGGAGAATTTGTAACGACCCCAATTGTTTAGCTCATGCTTTGAAATTTTTTTCTTTTCCGAGTTAGTAAGTAATTTTTGAAAATCAATTAGAAATAATAAATATTTTTCAAAATCAAGCCCAAATTTTCTTTGTTTTATTCAAGTCCCAATGATAAATTAAAAGAAAAGAAAAAGAGAAGCCCAAGCCCAACTAATAAATTTGTCAACATTATTCTAGAAACTTACTAAGTTAAGAATAATTCAACAAAAAAAAAAAAAGGATCCCATTTTCTTTGATTTTGCCGTGAAGGTGAGAAGAGAAAGAGTGAGAGGGTTTGAAATTTTCTTGTCTCAAACTAAAGGTAAATCAAGACAATCCATTTGAGCTAAGTCAAGAAAGAGGATAAATGAAGTTCTTGGTGCTTTGCTAAGGAAGAAATAGATTGAACTAAGGTAAAGTGTTCTTGACCCAAATTTTAATAATTTAAATTTTGGTGATTAGATGATTGTAGTATATTGTTGGGTTGATGAGGATGAAGTTTAGATGATTGTTTGTGAAGGAGTTGATGTAGGTGTGGTGTTTATGTCTTGTTTTCTTAAGTTGAGGAATAAGAATGAAAGATGAATTTTGGGTGAAGATGAGATGATTTGTAGTGTTATGTGATGGTAATTCATGATTTGAAGTTGTTTTGTCGAAATAAAATGGAATTTGCGAACAAGTGTGGGCGAGGCAGAATCTGCCACTGGAAAATGACTACGCGTCGCGACGCGCAGCTTATGTCACGATACCAGCGAGACAGAGAAGAACAAGAACTTAGCGTTAGCGCGTCGCGACGAGCATGAGGCTTGTGTCGTTACGAGACGACCAAAAATCAGAATTTTCTTTAAGAAATGCGACGCGTAACTAAGTTTGGATATTGTTTTGAAATTCATTTGAGGAATAGAAAGGTTCTAATAGGTTAATCCAATTAGGTTAAGGAATTTTATGTGATTATGAACCATATTTTATAACTGCTGATTCTAACTTCGTATATTCTTTATAGATACTCGACATGAGCCGCGCTCGCCCCCAGCGACGTGAAGGGAACTTAGCTGGACTTCAAATCTGTGAGTGGAGATTTATTTTTCTTTTCGCAAGCTGATTTTATAATTACTTGTTTCAGATTAAAATCTATTTCAAGACTTATTTTTAAAAGCTTTAGGGCGTTAGCCTTATTTAATTTTCAGTTACATGTTAAATGAGATTTGATTTAAAAGTTTTAAAAGTTTATTAGCAGTATTTTTATATTTTTCGAGGCATGGGGGAAAAACCCACCTCAGCTCTTACTTATGGAATTGATGGACAAAGACCGTGTGCACACATAGATCAGGGCTATGGGGATTGCGATACGTAACGCCCCTAGACACTAGTTTCAGAGCTTGGAGGGTAGCATAGATCTGCACCCATAGTTCTAGTTTGTGGATTGGGGGACGGCGATACGTAACCTCCCAAGACCACCAATTTCAGGGACATGAGTGGCATGCTTTGGGGGACGGCGATACGTAACGCCCCAAAGTCATGGATTTGCACTTCTGGCTCCAGTTAGGCGTATAGGGGGACGGTGATACGTAACACCCCCATACGTCCAGTTTTTCTACAGAATCATAGTTATCTTTCTCAGAAAGTTTCCAGAAAAATATTTTCCAGTTAAAAGAAAAGTATGAGTTTCAAGAAAGTTTTAAGAAAAGCTTTAAGTATAAATGGTTTCTTATGATGTTCTGATTCATTTTCTTATTTTGTAGCTCCACTCACTGAGATCCTTTGGACTCACCCCACCACTTCCCAGTTCTTTTGCAGGACACTCCTTTTGGTGAGTCATGTTCCGTTTTGGAGACCCAGTTCGAGGACAAGTGTTACACTGCAGTCACTAGTCGTCGGGTCCATCATTCCAGAGCTATATTCATTTTGAATGTAGTCTTATGAGGAGTCATTTTGTTGTATTATTGACATGAGAGTGATGTTGTTGACACATTGTATTTACTTTAGTCCATGTATATATGCATGAGTTTCTATTTATGATCTTGCATTCAAGTTGATTCAAGCATACAAGTTTGCATGTGTGGTTTAGTGAATATTGCATAGTATAGAGATAAAAGCAAGTGTCATAGTTCATGAGTTAGAGGCTTAGGCGACAGTGGGATCTGTTGCCTGCAGGTAACATTCCCGTATTGGGGATGTTACAATCACTTACCATGTATGTGGTTTTAGTCTCACGGGCAATATCATACGATATGGTGGTTCTAGTCGACACGACAGTACTAATCGACAGAGTGGGACCAACCAACATCATCCCTTTTATGACACTATAAGTTCAATCGATATTTGTTGTATGACAGATCAAGTTGAAGACATGGACCTTTATCAGGTCCAAACGAAATAGAAAACTCCCCTGGACCTTTTTCAGGTCTAGTCGACTGGAGATTATCCTGGACCTTCATCTGATCAAGTTGACATGAACATTCCTTAGGACTCTTGTCGAGTCAAGTTGAAGACCTGGACCTTCATCTGGTCCAGACGACATTGAAGACTCCTCCGGACCTTCTTCAAGTTTAGTTGACTGGAGATTATCTTGGACCTTCATCTGATCCAGTCGATGAGAACATTCGCCATGACTCTTGTCAAGTCAAGTTGAAGACTTGGACCTTCATATAGTCTAGACGACATTGCAGAATCCTTTAGTCATTCTTCAGTTCTAGTCGACTGGAGATTATCCTGGACCTTCATCTGGTCCAGTCGACGAGAATACTCCTCATGACTCTTGTCGAGTCAAGTTGAAGAGCTGGACCTTCATATGGTCCAAATGACATTAAAGACTCCCCTGGACCTTCTTCAGGTCTAGTCGGCTAGAGATTATCCTGGACCTTCATCTGGTTCACTCGACGAGAATATTCCCCATGACTCTTGACAAGTTAGATTGAAGACCTGGACCTTCTTCTGGTTCAGATGACATTGAAGACTCCCATGGACATTTTCAGGTCTAGTCGACTGGAGATTATCCTAGACCTTTATCTAGTCCAATCGACGAGAACATTCCCCATGATTATTGTCAAGTCAAGTTGAAGACCTGGACCTTCATCTGGCCTAGACGATATTGAAGACTCACATTAACCTTCTTCAGGTCTAGTTGACTAAAGATTATCCTGAACCTTATCTGGTCCAGTCAACAGGAACACTCCCTATGACTATTGTCAAGTCAAGTTGAAGACCTGGACCTTTATATGGTCTAGACGATATTGAAGACTCTCTTGGACCTTTTTCAGGTCTAGTCAACTGGAGATTATCCTGGACTTTCATCTCGTCAAGTTGACGAGAACATTCCTTATGACTCTTGACAAGTCAGAGTGAAGACCTGGACCTGCATATGGTCTAGAAGACATTGAAGACTCTCATGTACCTTCTTCAGGTTCATTATACTAGAGATTATCTCGGATTTTCATCTGGTCCAGACGACAGTGAAGAATCTCATGTACCTTCTTCAAGTCCATTCTACTGGAGATTATTTCGGACCTTCATCTGGTCCAGTCAGATATTACCTAATAACCTTCATAGGGTCTGAGAACCTCTTGGACCATAATCTGGTCCATTCGACTGAGAAAACTCTTAAACCCTCATCTACGTAGCGTGACCTTAATCTGATATATAGCAACGCCGATATTCCAAATGACATGATGATTTCATACGACATTCTCGCAATGATACTCTCCAAGCCAATGACTCATTGGCTTAGAGAGTATAGGAAAAATTGTACGGGTCAATTTTGGGCCAATAATCCAAATGTCATTATATTTTAGGTCTATGCATCAGACAAGGTCCAATCAGCGCAAGGCTACCAATAGCCATGAGTCTACGCACATGGCTTATATGTAGGACCCATGAGCCTATAGGCCCCAAATGGCAAAGGTCCAAACGACCTAGAGGTCTCTAGGAGCCCATACGACTTATAAGGTTTCAGCAAGATCCTAATCATGTTACTTATGTCTCGTTCGACGTTATCGGATCAATCTACGCCCTAGTTCATTCTTAATAAAAAGACTAAGTCTTTAAATTAAGGTAAACTACCTACAAACATTGTGGTATAATCCAAATACCATAAGGATTACACCTAATCTCGAATAGCTATGCACTCATAATTCAACCCTAATTTAACTACCATTTCTTAAATAAAGTTGGTGTACGACTCTTTCAAGGAATCCTAATCCGACTTGAAGGCTACTTCACAGCCTATAAATAAGGAGGGGGTCCAAGAGATTTATTAATTCAAGATTTGTCTCTCACACTCGAGTTCTCGAAGCGTATATTACCCCCTAAACACCAGCCCGCCGCGCTCACAATGATTTACGAAGACCAAAATAACCCTAAACTTTATTGTTCCCTCTCTTTTCGCTTATCTACGTCACTGATTTGAGCGTCGAAGTGCATATGACATCCACCGCACCAGTGGGTAGATACTTTACGCTCGCTTTGTCTTTATTTTACCGGATCGTAGTGTCTCATCATACAAATTCTTGATTGTGGCTCGAATGTGAAATCCAGTGTCTACACTCACTAGTGTCTACACTCACTATAATTTGTTCATTACTTGTTTGATAACCATTTCTTACCCAACTAATATCTAGCTGTCCCGTATTTAATTTCGACATACAACGTTGATGATTTTGAAAATTTTCACGTGGAATTGTTCTGTTAAGTTTCTAATGGTATCACAGAAAAATTGGAGCCGAGCTCTAAAGTTGATAAAATTAACAAAGAACGAAAATGGTATAGCCTTTCATTGTCGAAGGAGCCATTGAGTGGATTCTGATCAAATCTTGGTAACCCAATTTAGCAAAGATACGATTCCCTTCTTTATAATTTCAAGGACTGATGCTTCCTCGGCTCTTTGTGTTGTTGTTTTGTTTTGTTTTTTTTTTTGAAAAACTCGGTTCTTTGTGTTGACTACTTATAAATTCTCCCTTTTTCAAATCAGAATTAGGAGGCCCATTTCTTGAAAGCCACTATCTTTGACTCTTTCGAGATTCTTTCTTTATTTATTTGCTTTTATCTTTATTCATAGATCAAATACCTCTGCTTTATGGCAACACTTTATAACCTGATAATCATTTCTGTAAATACAAATTTCACAAAGAAAAATACTATGGAGACACATAAGGTAAAATGGAGACCAAAGTACAATTAAAACCACGTCATTTGGCTATGTTTTTATTCATTGTTTGTCCCATTTTTGTCTTCATATCAATCCGTTTTGTCAAACCGTACTCATTTACAAGATGCCATTTGTGTTCGATTTTTCACCAAGTCTCGCAAAATTTCATGATAGACACTAGGGGTGGACAAAAAAATCGACCGAACCGAACCGGACCGAATTTACGGTTTTTTTTCTAACGGTTCGGTTTGCGGTTCGGATTGGTCCACCCCAAACGGTTTACGGTTCGGTTTAGAAGCTAATCCGAACCGCACCTGTTAAACCGAACCGAACCGTTATAATTAAAAAAATTATATATTTTTATAAAAAAAATTGTATTTTTTTTTAATTTTATTCTATGTTTTCTTTTTATTAGTATGTTAATACTTTTATTCTTAAATTTTTGTTAATACTTTTATTCTTCAATTTATTTGTTAATACTTTTATTCTTAAATTTTTTATTTTATGGAGCATCATTATTCTTGAAAGTAAGATGTTTGATTTTTCTTTTAATTAGAATGATGGTAGCATCATTATTCAAGGTAATTTTTAAAAAAATACAATAATTAATTGTGCCTCATTTTTCAATCTTTAATGGAGTGCATGTGTTACCTGGAGTCACAGCTTACACCCTAGCACTTCATACTATTTGTTGGATAGACTAGTTTTTTTTTCTTCACTTAAGTGGATGAAAATTTGTTTTAAATATAATAATCCGTAAACCGAACCGAACCAATCTGTAAACCGCTGGTTTAAAAAATTTTCAATCAGAACCAAACTGTTATTTAATGGTTTGGTTTGAGAGGTAAAAAATCCGAACCGTAAAATATGATTTGGTTCGATTTTTAGCAAAAACCGAACCAAACCGAACCACGCCCACCCCTAATAGACACAGGTACATGGTGTGTCTAGATATTTGGATTATGTACATGGTATGTCTATTAAACCATGGAGCACTATGGAGTACTCATACATGCTGCACTTGTAGTGTTAGATATATTTATTTGACTAAAATGCTTTTCTATAAATTACTGAAAAGTGTTAGGGTTGATGTTCAGAGTGTCAATCCATATCGTAATTTTGACTTTGTCATGAATACAAATAGTTCATTTTCCATAATATTAGTTATTAATGGTATTACCCATTGTCTTTTGTATACATTATTAATCTAATTAAATTTAAATTGATACTAACATAGGTTTAGTGATGTACACATTAGACAAATAACCGAGAATATTTATTATAGTGACACAATTACATGGGGTATGTAATTTATATTGAGATGTGTCACTATTTAGTATATTCTCAAATTTTAAGTTCCTGATCAAGATTTACTGACACAGGTCAGTTAGTAAATCTAATGAGATCAGTACATGTCGTGTATCTGATCGAGATCCGATGGTTTCATCTAAATGTACCATGAGTATCTGAGACTCATATAGATATGTAAGTGTTCATTAGATGAATAATGAACGACTCATTGATAGATTCCTAAAAGGTAATACACCAACATCAAAAGAAATCTTCTCGAGTTGAGTAACATATAAGATCCTTCGATTTGAAATACCACCATTGATATATGAGTGATCATCCACTCTTAAATGACAGTCACATCATCGATATTCAGATTAGACTTCCGCCTATTCATCAGGTATGGACCAATGTTCATGATATCCAGTGATGTATATAGAGAGGATTCGTAAATCTGTATACATGATTTGGCTGTCGCTTCATGGATTTTTTTAATACGTGGTCGCGGTACATTCTGGAAATGAGTTTTGAATGTTGATTAAAAGATCACGAATATATCGCGACACATATATTTAGAGATTGAACATTGGATATTTGGCATTTCATCTATATCTTTGGCACAGTTCGGATAGCCTATGCGGAATGATTGTATATATACAATTACCTCAACTTGTATGGTTCAACATATTTATATATGGTGCTGTAATTGTGTGAGTTGACGAATTACAGACACATAAATCGACTATGTGATATACATGAACCTAGACAGTCCCACTATATAAAGTGTACTCGTTGAACACTTGAGCAATTAATTATGAAGAATACATTTTATTCATAATTGGTACACATGCCGAGCAATTTCGTATCTGATGTGTATATGCATTTGATATGTAATTTGATTAGATGCACATTAGATTAAATTCGAATTTAGATAAATGACACGCTTAAAAAATGATTTTTTACTCCTAAGTATAAGAGTGTTGAAGTAATAAAATAACTCGGTAAGTCCGGGATCGATCCACAGTGAATAGATTTAATATGATGAAATAATAATGTAACTAATAAAATAAAAATAATAAAATAAAATACTAGGGTTAGGGGATCCACTCTTGATATTTCAAATATAAAATAATTTTTACTTTTTATAAAATATAAATTATAATTATTTCCCAATCAATTTATTTCATAATTATCATGTATTAATTATACCAACACATGTAATTTGTCCTGCCAAGGTACTAATTATGCCAAAATATATAAAATTAGCCATAAAGGCGGTGATAATATTTATCTATAACAAGTCCAATTAGGTACTCAATTATGTCAAATATATAAACCATCCATATAGGCAATACCATATTGTTTATAATTAATCCAGATCTTTAATAGTTCACTCTCTCTTATTTATGGGATTCAAGTATTATCTGTGACAATTGGGGATTGTCTACAGCTAGTCAAGAGTCATAAATAATTTTATTTGAGAAATTATTACAATTTATAAAATATAATATAAATAAAAAATGACCTATATTTTCATACCACTAGCTTTACCCTTTACCCCAGCATGATAAAAAATAACAGAACAAGATATAAATAAACACACTCATAATTTTATTAACAAAAGAAAATACATACAAGAGCTCGTCCCACAAAGTCTCAGAGAGACTTGTGGAAATTTGCTGAGGAAAATGAAATACTGAGCACCTCTTATGCAAATTGCAAATTAAAAGAAACCACTCAGTTCTTTTTTTTTTTTTTTGTCCTTACTTGTTTGTCAAAGCATCCAAATTTCTTTACATGCTTTGACAAATCCACCACTTTTCGGTGGAAAGGTGGAGGAAAATTTATATTTTATATTTTAGATTTTATATTTTTGTCATTTCTTGTTTGTTTGTGTTTTTAATAATTACATATAACACACTTTGGATATTTCATCAATTTCTGTAACATCCCACTTCCGGGGATTGCTACCTGCAGGGAATAGGCCGTTCTATCCACATGAGCCTCTGACTCACTGACTGTATACATCACTAATAACTCATCTAAAAAATAGACTCATGCATAGAGACATTTGACCAACTCATTAACATGAATGAAACTTAAGACTAATAACGGTGTACTCATTATTATTTCTCTATGCAACTTTGTTCTTGAACACATTTAATAAATCTCAAAGACTTATACATTACTAACAACTTATATGCAACTTTACTTGACGCTGACTATGCTGAACTTATGTACACAACCTGGTATACTCATCACCCTAGTGACTGCCATCAGTATCCATCCTCTCGAGCTTTTCCTCCGGGTATACCTGCAAAACAGAGAAACTGAGAGTGAGGGGGGTTAGATCGTTTGAACGACCTAGTGAGTGGACAGTTTAAAACATAAACTAAAATATTTTGAAAATCCATTATTCTAAAACCAAAGTCATCTCAAGGAAATCATTCTTTCTTGAAATATCTTTACTTATCTGAAAACAATTCTCTTTCTGGAAAACGTTTTTGAAAACTTCTTTTCGTTTGTAAAACTCTAAGTTTCTCATAAAACTATTTTATAAACTATCATTCTGAAAACCATGTCTTTGAGTATCTGTAAAAAACCTGACGCATGGGGGCGTTACGTATCGCCGTCCCCCCATACGCCTAAACTAATGGTATTGGGACGTTACGTATCTCCGTCCCCTAAGCCACTAAACGGGAGCTAGGTGTGCAAATCCATGCGATGATCTATAATTCAGAAACTTAATTAGAATATAAGGTGTGAAACATGCTTCGAAATTAGACTAAACTTCTTAATTCCACTAATCCATCAACACCACATGATGCATTATGCTTGCGACTTATCATATTGCATGCATGTGCCTCAATATGAAACTCTTAGGGTGGTCCCTAACATCCTAAGTTGAAACTGAAATGGTACAGAATTATTTTTGTATCGCGTCGCGACGCCAGGTCTGGCGCGTCATGATGCCCATGCAAGCAGGTCCAGACAGATAGTATGTTTTGTTTCGTGTCGTGAAGCCAGACGCTGTGCGTCGCGACACCCACCAAATCAGACCCAAGACAGAGCCTCTGCTTATCACGCGTCATGACTTCAAATGCTGAGTGTCATAACGCTCATAAGTGAAGGAAATTATTTTCCTTAGCGCGGTGGAAGTTGCTTGTGGTGGCACCGGCTCCGGTATAGATTTTTAAAATTTACTTTGCCTTCTCCCATTGTTGTAGTAGCCAAGATCAATCCATTGTTGTCCAACACTTGGATCAACCACTCGATCTTCCGAACTATGACTCGAAACCAACAAATCGAAAGTGTAGGCTTCACTCACAAAGATTAAACTCTAAACGATTTAGAGAATCAAGATGTCACAATTGGTGTTTGGCTTTAGGAATTTTAAACACTCTCACAACACCTGTGAATGTTTGAACTCTCTCTATTTTCTCTCAAATCTTTCTCACAATAATTGTGTGAATGTTTGCAAAATATTAACTTGAGGAAGTGAGAGAAATGGTAGAGACTATATTCTCTTACACAAGCCAACTAACCTTGTCATTAAGCATCTAATGCTTTCTTGCAATGGCCAACACAAAAATGTGAATGTCATACAAAAGCATAAGAAATGAGAAGTTAAAGACAAGGACTTTGTCATTAAGCAACTAATGATTTCTTTCAATGGCAAACACATAAATGTGGAGGCCATACCAAAGAATAAAATGCATTAGCTAATGACAAATACATTAGGTGTATACATATTACCTAATAGACATAATTATTTGGATGACATGGTAAGCCATATGGCTTTGTCTCCAATGGTAAATAAAAATCAATATCTTAATAATGATTTATTTACCTTCAATTATGTTGTAGTAATTATCTCATAATTATTACTAACTTGATTATCTCATAATCAAGACTTGATTATCTCATAATCAAATAATTCTAGAAAATATTAAGTTAAACTAATTTAACATAGTTTTCATTTATGACAATAAATATTATTAATCTCATTAATAATATATAAATATAAAGTGAGCATATAATTAGACAATCTAATTATATTAGGTTTCCTACAGTTAATCGAGTTAGCACGGGGACTAAATGGATCTACAGTTCCGAGCTCCAATAATTATGAAATATTAATTAAACTTTTTAATCAAATATTACAAATTATTAACTCTGTGTTATTACAATAATCAATTCCGCTTTACAATACATGAAGCTTTAGGACATAAATCCCAACAATCTCCCACTTGGACTAGAGCAAATATGACATGTCATGTAATCCTAAACCCTTTAGGTGACCTTAAAACACTTTAGCCGATAAGGTCTTTGTAAACAGATCAGCCAGATTATCTGCGGATGGAATCTGCGTGACAGCGACATCTCTTCTCTGCACTATCTCCCTGATGAGGTGATATTTCCTCTCAATATGCTTACCCATCTTGTGGCTTCTTCGTTCTTTGGAGTTCGCCACTGCACCACTATTATCACAATAAAGTTTGAGCGGTTTATCCATATCTAGAATAACTTCCAGATCTGTCAAGAACTTACGGAGCCAGACTGTTTCCTTAGCTGCTTCAAAAACTGCTACATATTCAGCCTCAATAGTGGAGTCAGCAATACAAGATTGCTTTATGCTCATCCATACTATAGCCCCACCACCTAGGGTGAACACTGGTCCAGATGTTGATTTCCTAGAATCAACATCCGTTTGAAAATTAGAGTAAGTATATCCTCTCAGAATCATATCATGACTTGTATATACTAGCATATAATTTCTCGTTCTCCGAAGATACTTGAGAATATGTTTCACCGCTACCCAATGATCTAATCCTGGATTAGATTGAAACCTACTGACTACTCCTACTGCAAAACAGATGTCCGGTCTCGTGCATAACATAGCATACACAAGACTTCCAACTGCTGAAGCATATGATATATGTCTCATCTCCTCAACTCCTTGAGGTGTCTTAGGAGACTATTCCTTAGACAAATGAATTCCATTCCTGAAAGGTAAATTACCTTTCTTGGAATTCTGCATACCAAATCGCACAAGAATCTTGTCGATATAGGTTCATTGAGATATTGCTAACAGTCGTTTCTTATGATCCCGAATGATCTGGATCCCAAGTACATAACTTGTCTCACCCAAATCTTTCATTTGAAATTGGTTAGCTAGCCAGATTTTTATGTCCGATAATATCTTTACATCATTCCCAATGAGTAAAATATCATCGACGTATAACACAAGGAAAACCACCTTCCCATCAATTATGCGCTTGTAGACACAAGGCTCATCGATGTTCTGCTCAAAGTTATAAGACTTGATCGTAGTTGTTGAGGCAGTTGTGGAACCTCTAGAGTCGGATCGGTGCCCTGGGCAGCGAAAATGGGTCTAACCCATTGATATCAAGTATAGGTGTAATTTTAAATTATTTAATGAAATAATATATTCCATTACGAGTGTATAGGAAAAAACCAGGACTGAATCGGATTCCGGAAGCTCCAGAACGACCAAAAACAAAAATCCCACGCGTGCACTGTGCGCGCACTGTAGCGCATGACATCCATTTTTTTTGTTTTTCAATTGCTTTCAAAAGTACAGCTCTCTGAAAATTTTCTAGAGAGTTGATGCTATTAGGGTTCATTACCCTAATAGCTTCCGGTCTTCCCTAAACACTTCAAAAGCACCCAAAATTAATTTTTAATTTCAAAACCAACATAAACACATGTTATAGAATAAAAATCAAGTTTTTCAAAATATCAAATATTTTTACAAAAACATAAATTTATTCTAAATACGTATTTGCGTAAATTTTGAATCCATTACACAAACCAAATTAGAATCCCAATTAAAAATGTCTCGTGAACAATTCTAGGTCACCCAAAGGTGATCAAGTGATTCTAGAATGGTATTCATAGCTCTAAGCTTTAATCTAGAGTTCCAAACTCTAATTAATTTTTCCATGTCCAACATGAACATCTTTGACCTAATTACAAGCATGTTGTGTTTATACTTCTAAAGTATCCTAACACAATTGATTAGCCTTATTCAACATTAAGCTATGTAATCATGCATCTAATACACAAATAAACATAGCTTAGAAGAATATCATGTTGGGGTTGGTGCTCAGAGTGCCAATCCAGACCGTATTTATGTCTGATTCGTGAATATGAACATCCCATTTTTCTATAATATTACTTTCTTATTGGTTGCACCTCTTGTTTTTATATACGTATTCGATCTAATTACTATTAGATTGAAACTAAATCTGATTTATTGATATGTATATATTAGACAAAGACCCGATAATATATAATGTTGTGCGCAGTTACAAAGTAGTTTGTAATTGACATTGGGAAGTGTCACTACTATAAATATATTATCAAATAAAGTTCCTGGTCAAGATTTACTAACACGGGTCAGTTAGTTAAATCCATTGAGACCAGTACATGTCGTATATCGAAACTTGGTCCGATGGTTTATCCCAATGAACCATGAGTCCTGGGAGACTCGCATAGATATGTAGGTGTTTATAGTGGATAAACACTGAACGACTCACTAAAGATTCTTAATGGATGGTAATTGGGTAATTAAATAAATATATTTATTTAATTGATCCAAGAAAACTTTTGAAATCGGAAAATTTTGATTTTCCGTGATTCCGCTGCGTTACCGGATTTCCACCATAAAACCCCTATAGATCAAACATTACCTAGTAAGCTTGATGCAAGATCTAATATACTTCTCCTTTGTTGAAATTGTTGGAGAACCTCCAAGGTGTGCAAGCTTGACTCCAAGATCCAATCTTGTTTCCAAAGCTTCCAAGATTCACTTCAAGATCCAATCTTGATTTCTCCTAGATGAAATATTGTAGAGAACTCACAAGCTTCTCTAAACACTTGTCTAACTTAGGCTAATCTCTCAAGAATTTGTTTATGCTTGTTATTTTTCCTTGTAATTAAAACCTTCCTAAAGCTTGCTATTTATAGCAAAACTTAGGCAATTTTTAATTGATAAAAGTTGTAATCAACTTTTAAGTGGGCTTAATCTAATTTGTCCAAATATGTATAATTAGGTGTGACTAATCTCCATTGTCTCTCATTTTAATTTAATCCAATTAAATCAAGCCAAGGATTAGGAAATGGATTAGTTAAATATTTGCCACATTGATTTAATCCAATTAAATCAAGCCAAAACAACCTATTATTACATACTTACAATTACCATAATATCCTCAAATGGTAGAGATAATTATGATTTTACAATTTAAGCCCTTGTTTAATTATTGAATTAATACAATTAAGTCAAAGTAAATAATCAATGTTATCCAATAATACTTGATTATCTTAGTTGATAATTACAATATCGAATATTATCTTTTATAAAAAATAATCGGCTACCCAACTGCTCAACGAGTACACTGCATATTGGGACTCTCTAATTTCATACACGTTCGTCATATAAGCCTAGCTAATATATACGTAATTCAGCCAACTCCGAATTCGCGAAGAACACGAATGACCTTTCTAAACTATACAAGTCGATGTCATCACATATGTTTAACAATCCCTCCGTCGTAAGCTATCCGAGTTGTGCTTTAGAAACATAGAATACTCCGTTAAGTTTCCAAGGCGTAAATCTCATGTCGACATGTCCATGATTCTTTATAATTGATGCGATCCACCCTAAATGATCGGCTTTGGCCAAATTCTTTAAGAATTGTGACCTTATATACATGCATACCTAAATATCTTATGGTACACATATGGGCCGACAGATCCTATCTTGCTTCGCACTTGAAAACTGAGTGCATCGGTCCATACCCAACGAACATTTAGAGGCCAGACCATGAAAGGTTTCTGACATACATGGCATCTAAGTGTGAAGGATCTCACACAAAATCAATGATATCCTATAGTCAAAGGATTACATATGCTACTCGACTCGAGGAGATTCCTATTGACAGTGGTGTGTACTTCCAACTATTAGGAATCACCTATGAGTCCTTCAGTATTCGCTCCAACCAATACCCACATGTCTATACGAGTTTCCAAAACTCATGGTACATCACGTTAAACCATTGGAACTCCAATTCCAATATACGACATGTGCTAGTCTTCTAGGTTATAGGAATTCGACTGTATTCCAAAACCAACGACTAGGAATATTTACTTTAAGAATAGTTTACACATAATGTCAAGACTATTCTAAGGTCAATGTCATTTTTAGCATATCTATACATCAATTTAATACGCATAATGACAATACCATTATAAGGTATGAAATGAAAAATGTAGTTATTTTATTAATAAATAATAAAATGTACAAATTGGATTGGCACTCTAAGCACCAACTTCATCAGTAGTATCAAATCTTATTTTCCAAGATCTATATGCTTGTTTAAGTCAATAAATGGACCTTTGCAACTTGCAAACTTTTTGCTCTTGACCATGGGTAATGAACCCCTCTGGTTGTACCATATAGATACTCCCATCAAGATTTCCATTCAAGAATGCAGTCTTGACGTCCATTTGCCAAATCTTATAGTCATAATATGCGGCAATGGAAAGAAGAATCCTGATGGATTTAAGCATGGCTACTGGCGAGAGAGTTTCTTCATAGTCAACTCTCTCTTTCTAGGTATAACCCTTTGCCACTAGCCTAGCCTTGAAAGTCTATAATTTCCCATCTATTCCTCATTTTCTTTTGTAGATCCACTTGCAACCTATGGGTTTTACTCCATCAGGTTGGTCTACAAGCTCCCAGACTGAGTTAGAGTACATAGACTCTATCTCGAGGTTCATGGCTTTGAGTCATTCCTCTTTATCTGTATCTTCCATTGCACTACGATAGGTCAATGGATCATCTATACCATCACACGATGCAACAACTTGCACCTCACCATTTTCTAGATAGCGTTCAGGTTGTCTCACAACCCTCACACTACGTCTATGTGGTATGGTATCCTGATAAACTTGCATCTGACTTTCAGATCTAGACGGTGTAATGTCTTTGTCAATATTTGACAATGGTTTACTAGTCGTACCAGCAAGTAACTCCTCAAATAACACTTTACTTCGAGGTTTAAACTCTCTTATATAGTCCTCATCAAGAAATGTAATATTTGTCGACAAAAATACTTTATTATCTTCTAGACTATAAAAGAATCCACCCCTAGTTTCCTTAGGATATCCTACAAATAGGCACACCTGTGAACGTGGTTCCAACTTAGTAGTCTTGTTCTTTAGCACATGTGTCGGACACCCCCATATATGGATATATCGCAAACTAGCTTTACGACCATTCTGCGACTCTAATGGAGTCTTAGAAACAGACTTAGAAGGAACTACATTCAGGATATACATTGCAGTTTGCAATGCATACCCTCAGAATGAACTAGGTAGAGTACTATAACTAAATATTAATCTCATCATGTCTAGTAGGGTGTGATTTCTCCTTTATGCAACACCATTTTGTTGTGGTGTTCCAGATGTTGTGAGCTATGAAACAATTCCATGCTCAACTAAGAATTCCTCGATATCTCTATCAAGGTATTCTCCTCCACGATTTGATCGTAGAATTTTGATGCTTTTACCTAACTGGTTCTCCGCTAGATATTTTTTGGATGTGAACCGATACAGTAGTTAATATATGTTTATCAAGATAGGATCCGTCAGCTTGTATGTGTACCATTAGGGTTTTTCATATTTTTACCATAAATAATGTTCTGATTAGTTATTAGAATCGTGGACATGTCGACAATATGAGATGTGCACCTTGGAAACTTGATGATATAATCTATGTTTCCTAAGCATAACTCGGATAGCTTATGACGAAGGGATTGTTAAACATATGTAGTGATCTCGATATTTATAATTCTGATCGTTCGTGTTTTTCGTAATTCGGCGATGGCAAAATTGAATACATATGAGTTACGGTCATATGACGAACGTATTTAGAGAGTCTCACAATATGAAGTATAATCGTTGAGCACTTTGGTAGCCAATCATGTCTGATAATAAGTAATATTTGATATTAGATAATTGATTAAAATAATTGATTGTTATAGGATAACATTAATTATTTACTAGACCAATTGAGATGAATTAGATTAATCAAATTTATTTAATTGTTAAATAAATAATCACATGAGGGCAATATTATAATTTCATAAATATCTCTACAAAATATGGGATATTTTGGTAATTATATAATATGCATTAAAAGGTGTGAATACATTTGATTTAATTTGATTAATCAAGTTGTATTTGTGATAATTATATTATACACCTAATAAACATATTTGGACAAATGAGAATTTACTAACCTAAAAAAGTTGAATATGCTTGGCATATTCTATGATATAAATACTTAAGATATGCTTAAAGATTTCATAAGTTTTTTAACTTAGAAAAATTGTAGAGAAAACTTGGAGGTTCTTCCTACAACTTCAACAAAGAAGAGATTTTGAAAATTGGATCTCAAATCAAAGCATACAAGGTAAAATTTTGATGTTCTCTTTTATGCTATGTCTTCCTTTAATGGTTTAGCATCATTAATGAAGCATATGGTGATATATTATGTGTTTGATGCATAATAATATAGCTTGAGATTGAAATAAGGCTAAAGATAT